>CM018684.1:57837945-58261676 GCA_009363875.1 Mikania micrantha
AAATAATTATAATTAAAATTAAACTACACCTAAAATTAAAAAAAAAACTTAAAGAAAACAAAACCGAAAATTAAGTTTTCCTATAAAATATACTCTTAATTAGCTTGCCTAAGATTCCGAAGATGTTCCATAAGATCGTTGTGTAATGCGATAGGAGTATCTTTGCTTCGTAAGGATTTAAACCTCTACACATAGTTTGCAAATTCAGCCGGTGCACCTTCATTATAACTTGATGGTTCAGGCTCGTGTTCTTCAGGGGACCAATTAGTTATCGCATGAACTTATTCTTCTACAATCACATTATGTAGAATAATACATGAATGCATTATATCACCTAACACTAGTATGCTAGTAGATCTTCCAGGGCCTCGTATAATTGCCCACCTTGCTTGGAGGACACCAAATGCTCGTTCAACATCCTTTCGACAAGACTCCTGCCGTCGCTTATAGTATTGCATTTTAATATTATTGTTTGGAGGATAAAGGAAACTCATTACCAATGTTGACCATTTTTGGGTAAATGCCATATGCAAGATAGTATCTTTGCGTGTACTCATGCCCGTTCACTGTAAAGTTACACTTTGGTGCATTCTCTTCCAAGATTTGATTGAATACCAGTGATTGATTTAGAACATTGATATAATTGTTTGAACCTGCCAATTCAAAGAATGCATGCCAAATCCAAAGGTCGTGTGATGCCACATCCTCTAGCATGATGGTTGGATAACCATGATCACCTCTAGTATATTGCCCTTTCCAAGCCGTTGGGCAGTTTCTCCAACCCCAATGCATACAATCTATGCTTACAAGCATTCCAACAAACCCGTGTTTTTCAGAGTGCAGCTGTAGCAACCGTTGAATGTCACCTTCGTTAGGCCTTCTATGATATCGTGGTCCAAAAACCTCAACAATAGACCTACAAAACTTGTGTAGACATTCGATGGAAGTGTTTTCATCTATGCGTATGTACTCATCACACTGGCCAGCTGATGCACCATAAGCCAACTAACGAATTGCATTTGTACATTTTTGTCTTGGTGAAAGACCTTTTACACCAATGGCATCATATCGTTGTGTGAAATATTTAAAATGTTGACAGCTTCCTTGTTTAGAGATTTCTTCAACAATGTGATAAAAAAGACGTAGGCTCATCCGGAACCTTCGTTTAAAGAAGCTTTCATCGTACACCGGCTCTGGAGTAAAGTAATCGTTCCACAAACGAGTGTCTCTGTCCTTCCCGGCCTCTATTTATGTATTTTCGTTTGCCCTTCTGTCTAGAAGAACTTCCTTCTTGTGAATCAACATCATCTTCAACATCAAGTGCAAATAACTGCGTCGTTATTTCTTCAACATTATCGGAAATGAGATTTTGAAAGTGTTCACACAAAATCATCGGGATGTTTTGTGGGACTTGTTCATCATCTGAACTCATTTTGAATTGTATAGATAAGTGTTTGAGAAAAAGGAATTTGTGTGTGTTGAAAAAGACTGGTCTAGATAGGTATTTATAGTGGTGAGAAAACTAGCCGTTAGAAAACTAGCCGTTGTGCTACACTTTCCTAAAAGTTAATCTTCCATTGCATAAAAAGAAATTAGTTTTTCCTAAAATTTAAAATAAAAATACATAAATCATAATAGACGTAACAATAAATTAATCTAAACACTTTCCTAAAATTAATCTAAACATGACGATTGTAGCCGTATTTCTCGCGGATTTGCTCGCACAATGCCTCGTGTTCATCTCATTGAAATGGATTCATGTTAATGGTGTCAAGGAAGAGTATTTTCCGCTCTTGCATCTCATTTTTTTTTGTTTCATCTCGAGCTTCTTTTTCTCAATTTCATAGAATTTTTCGATTATGTGCTCGAATTTTTCAATGGCTTCACTCTTAGCACGATTGGTTGAAGATATCTCATCAATGAGCTTGAGCTTCCTTAGGTCGTATTCAGACGGCTCTATTCCTGCTTTTCCTTTTAACTTAGCTTTGCCTTTGGCTTATGCTTTGGCCTTGTCCCTCCCAATTGGACGTGTTGTAGTAACATGCTGAAGTTGAACTTCAAAGTCTTATTTATCAATATATTCAAGTGATATTGTGATTTCAGGATTCTCACCAAAGTTGGCATCAGAAGCTGAGCTCGTATACGCCCCCGAGCTGCTAGTTTTTGTTCTTTTAGGGGGTTAAAAGCCATGAATATGAGTAGCATAGTTGTACTTACCATGCTCTTTCACAACATTCCATACATGTTCATACGTGAAAGCAGCAGAATTCTTGTTGGATGGATCGTTAATGTACAACTGTCTAGCCTCTTGGATGTACTAGTCGTCTAACCAACCACTTCTGTAACAATATTTGACTTGTAAGAACAACTCAATAAATCTATTCAACTTTGATTTAAACATATGCCAATGACTTCTTAGATTATGAGCGTCTCTTAGAATTGAAGGTTGACTTTCATTGTAGTATTTTTTTAATCTTGCTCCAAAAAGAATGTACATTTTGGTTGTTGCCGGTGATTGGATTCTCGGAAGTTGAAATCATAGCTTGTGAAAGCAACACCTCATCACTTTGCGGCCACTTTTGACGACTCGTCTTGGTTGGTTGCTCATCATTCTCAGTCACCATCTTGGTTGGTTTCTTCTTTTTTTTTTGCAGCCTTTTTCTTTTGATGGTGATTCCACATGTTTCTGAGTTTGTTGAAATTGAGTTTGTTGCATTTGGGAGGTTTTTTTTATATTCTTGCCATTGAAGAAATTGTTGCCATTGTTGAGCATCAAAATCTGGTTGTGGTTGACAAAACTGTGGTATGACAGGCAATTGACCAAATTGGGGAATGAATGTCCTTATTGGTGAAACTGGGGAAATGGTTGTGGTTGTGAATACTTAGAAAACTGTTGTGTTTGTGAGAACTAGGGAATGAAGGTTGTTGCGGTGGGTTTTGCTGGACATCATCGTCATCGTTTAAGAATTGAGTGAACGAAAATTGGGCTCTCGGATCCATTTTGAGTATGTGAAAGTTGAAAAAATTGAGAGAAGTTGTATAAGATTTTTGGATGAAAAATGAGAATATTTGAGTGGGTATTTATAGGGGAAAAAACTAGCCGTTTTTTTTAAATATAGCTGTCAAAATTTTAAAAAAATTAAAAACTTTTTTTTTCAAAATACAACCGTTATTTTTTTTAAAACAAAAGTGATTTTAAAGAGGGGCCCACCTCTTTTTCTATTTTACTATTCACGTCAGAACGTGCAAAAAAAAATTCAAATTGTGGCTTTTGCTTCCCTCCAATGCATCTGTCAGACAAATTATCAGCCACGTAGGCTGTCCAAATGTGGGCTGCATTCATTCTAAGCATGCATTTATTACATGCATCCTATTCATCACTGACACATTAGCTTTTTTGTCATTATTCTCATATGCATTCTCCTTCTTCTTTTTAACTCCAACACATTCTTTCCACATGCATTCTCTCTCTTCCAAATCATGATTTCGTTTTCAAATTTTCTTTTAAACAAATAATTTGTTAATGTAAAAACATATTTAGTAAATAAATATAAAATATAATAAAAAAAAGAAAAAAATAAATAAAAATTAAAATGGCATTACATAAAAAGAAATTACATTTTCCTAAAAAATAAAATTAAACTACTTAAAATTAAACTACACCTAAAATTAAAAAAAAAACACTTAAAGAAACAAGACCGGAAATTAAGCTTCCTTAGATAAATCTAATCTTGATTAGCTTGCCTAAGATCCCAAATATGTTCCATAAGATCATTGCATATTGCGATGTGAGTATCTTTGCTTCGTAAGGATTTAAACCTTTACAGATAGTTTGCAAATTCAGCCGGTGCACCTTCATTATAACTTGCTGGACCAGGCTCGTGTTTTTCAGGGGACCAATTAGTTATTGCATGACCTTTATCTTCTACAATCATATTATGTAGAATGGTATATGCATGCATTATATCACCCAACACGGGTAAGCTGGTAGATCTTCTAGGGCCTCATATCATTGCCCATCTTGCTTGGAGAACACCAAATGCTCATTCAACATTCTTTCGACAAGACTCATGACGTCGTTTATAGTATTGCATTTTAAGATTATTGTTTGGAGGATAAACGAAACTCTTTACAAGTGTTGACCATTCTGTGTAAATGCCATCTGCAAGATAGTATCCTTGCGTGTACTCATTACTGTTCACCGAAAAGTTGCACTGTGGTGCATTTCCTTCTAAGATTTGATTGAATACCGGTGATTGATTGAGAACATTGATATCATTTTTTGAACCTGCAACTCCAAATAATGCATGCCAAATCCAAAGGTCGTGTGATGCCACAACCTCTGTCATGATGGTTGGATAACCATGATCACCTCAAGTATATTGCCCTTTCCAAGATGTTGGGCAATTTCTCCAACCCCAATGCATACAATCTATGCTTCCAAGCATTCCAACAAACCCATGTTTTTCAGAATGCATATGTAGCAACCATTGAATGTCATCTTGGTTGGGCCTTCTAAGATATTGTGGTCCAAAACCCTCAACAATAGACCTGCAGAACTTGTGTAGACATTCGATGGAAGTGTTTTCACCAATGCGTATGTACTCATCACATTGGTCAGCTGATGCACCATAAGCCAACTGACGAATTGCATTTGTACATTTTTGTCTTGGTGAAAGACCTTTTACATCAATAGCATCATATCGTTGCGTGAAATATTTAAAATATTGACTGCTTCCTTGTTTAGAGATTTCTTCAACAATGTGATTAAAAGGACGTAGGCTCATCCGGAACCTTCGTCTAAAGAAGCTTTCATCGTACACCGGCTATGGAGCAAAGTAATCGTTCCACAAACAGGTGTCTCTATCTTTCTTGCCTTTATTTATGTATTTTCGTTTGCACTTCTGTCTAGAAGAATTTCCTTCTTGTGAATCAACATCATCTTCAGCATCAAGTGCAAACAGCTACATCGTTATTTCTTCAACATCATCGGAAATAAGAGTTTCAAAGTGTTGAGTCAAAATCATCGGGATGTTTTGTGGGACTTGTTCATCATCTGAACTCATTTTGAATTTTATAGATAAGTGTTTGAGGAAAAGGAATTTGTGTGTGTTGAAAATAGCTGGTCTAGATAGGTATTTATAGTGGTGGAAAAAACTAGCCGTTGGGAAAACTAGCCGTTGTGCTACACTTTCCCAAAAATTAATCTTCCATTGCATAAAAAGAAATTACATTTTCCTTAAATTAAAAATAAAAATACATAAATCATAATCGATGTAAGAATAAATTAATCTATACATTTTCCTAAAATTAATCTAAACATGACGATTGTATCCGTATTTCTCGCGGATTTGCTCGCACATTGCCTCGTGTTCAACTCGTTGAAATGGATTCATGTTAATGGTGTCAAGAAAGAGTATTTGCCGCTCTTGCATCTCAAATTTTTTGTTTCATCTCGAGCTTCTTTTTCTCAATTTCATAGAATTTACCGATTATATGCTCGAATTTTTCAATTTCTTTACTCTTAGCACGATTGGTCGAGGATATCTCATCAATGAGCTTTAACTTCCTTAGGTCGTACTCATACGACTCTATTCATGCTTTGCCTTTTAGCTTAGCTTTGGCTTAGGCTTCTGCTTTGGCCTTGTCCCTCCCAAATTGGACGTGTTGTAGTAACCTGCTAAAGTTGAACTTCAAAGTCTTCTTTATCAAAATCTTCAAGTGATATTGTGATTTCAGGATTCTCACCAAAGTTGGCATCAAAAGCAAAGCTCGTATACGCCTCCAAACTGCTAGTTTTTTTGTTCTTTTAGGGGGTTGGAAGCCATGAATATGAGTAGCAGAGTTGTATTTACCATGCTCTTTCACAACATTCCATACATGTTCATATGTGAAAGCAACATAAGTCTTGTTGGATAGATCGTTAAGGTACAACTGTCTAGCCTCTTGGATGTACTGGTCGTTTGACCAACCACTTCTGTAACGAGACTTGACTTGTAAGAACAACATTAAATGTATTCAACTTAGATTTAAACATATGCCAATGACTTCTTAGATTATGAGCATATCTTGGAATTGAAGGTTGACTTTCATTGTAATATTTTTCAATCTTTCTCCAAAAAGCATCTACATTTTTGTTGTTGCCGGTGATTGGATTCTCAGAAGTTGAAATCATAGCTTGTACAAGCAACACCTCATCACTTTGTGGCCACTTTTGACGACTCGTCTTGGTTGGTTGCTAGTTATTCTCAGTAGCCATCTTGCTTTGTTTTTTCATCTTTTTGTGGCCTTTTATTTTGACGGTGATTCCACATGTTGTGGCCTTTTTGGATGATTTTTTGATATTGTTGCCATTATTGAGCATTAAAAGCTGGTTGTGGTTGAGAAAACAGTGGCATAACAGGAAATTGACCAAATTTGGGAAATGAAGGTTCTTGTTGGTGAAACTGGGGAAACATTTGTGGTTGAGAATACTGAGAAAAATGTTGTGTTTGTGAGAAATGAGGGAATGAAGGTCGTTGTGGTGGGTTGCTAGACATTATCGTTATCGTTTAACATTTGAGTGAACGAAAATGAGGCTCTTGGATCCATTTTGAGAGTGAAAATTGAAAAAATTGAGAGAATTTGTATAATATTTTTGGGTGAAAAACGAGTTATTTTGAGTGAATATTTATAAGGGAAAAAACTAACCCTTTTTAAAAAAAAATATCTGTTATATTTAATAAAAATTACCGTTTTTTTAAAAACTAACCGTTAGGCTTTTTCTTTTTTTTTTAAAAAAAACTTTGAAATTAAAAGGTGGCCCACCATATATGTGCACTTGAGTGAACGTGGTGAGGTGCAAATGGGCACCATCCAATTCAATTCCAATGCATCCGTTAAAGGCATGTCAGACGTGCACATGGGTTAGAGGACGCATTGGAGCCTGAATAAGTGCAATCTTACAAGTGCAGCCGCCTAGTCATCTCTCTTCAATGCACTTTTTTAAGGAGTCACCGCCACATGAGCGACTGGAAGCCTCTCAACGTGCACGGTGGAGACATTGTTACAACAATAATATCGATTTTTAGATTTTGGACTAACAAGAAAATCAAATACTTATTTTTATCATCCAAACCAAAATCAAGAAAACAATACTTTTGATACGGATACTGATGCCGAGTAACGAGTTGCTAATCCAACTACAACCTGAGAGTTAGACGCATTTTTAGCCCAAATCGTCGACAAACATAGAGTTTTTTTTAGAATTGGTATATTTTAGAAAAAAAATTAGGATAAAGGTAAAGTCAAAAAAAAAAGGAAAATGGTTAAACCGAGATTCCTATTTGCGGTTTAGGAGTAAATTTTTTATTTTAGAAATTTGTGCTTTGCAGGTGTCAGCTATACCGCAATTCACAGTTGCGGTTTAGGACAAAACCATTAATCCGCAATTCATAGTTGCGGTTTAGGAACAAACCAAACTAACGGCGTTAAACTTTGGATTCTCTTTCTCACGCAACAATTAGACAACACAAATAATGCAGGCATGTGCAAGCCTGTATATATTTTTACTCAAACAGTTGAAAAAATTTATTTTTACTTAAACACTTATTTTTTGCTGCAACACTTGTAGTATATAATTTATATTAAACAATTATTTACTCAATTTTCAAAGTGTTTAAATGTAATTAACTATAAATACTTCATTAAATTATTTTAAAGTAATCTAAAGATTATTTTACACTTAAAAAATACTAAAACTGAGAAACATTAAATAAAATAAACTGAAAACCACTAGTAATATTAAAAACATGAAATAAAACAAACATAAACTCACATACATGATAAAAAGATACAATAACTAGTTTTGTCGGTATGGACAACTGTTGATCCTGTGACCCGTTCTTTTACAACCAGAACACCTACGACCTGTCCTTTCCTCTGCGTAGCTGGCGTCCATCTCGTTATGCATTCTCCTCGCACGTCGTCTTCCCCTTAATATGGTTATCTTTGATGGGTCCCCAATGATTCGCCAACCTGCGTATAACCAATCTTCTTTATGAGACACCGGAAAATACTGGTTGTTGTATTGCGCACGATATGTTTCTGTAAAAAACCTTGGGTCCGCAGTTGTTATTGCGCTTTCACGTAGGTGTTGGCAAACTGCAATTGCATGGCTACATGGGAACCGGTAAATTTGCCACTTACCACAAGAGCAAGTTTTTTCCTTGAATTCTACTGTATAAGGACTATAGCCAGATTCGTCCGATGTTTGTAGGGTGTCTCCACCATGAACCTTTGATGACGTGCTGAATAAGGGTATACCCTGTGTTGATGAGCCCTTATTTCACGTGTATGGAAGAGTGTCCACATGCAGCGAGGAAAGTCCGTTGAGCAATTATACGCGGTTGTGTAGTGTATGGCGTATTGTTCAACTTCTCTCATAAAGGTATATTCAATTAATGCCTTTATTGGAAGCATCCTGGCACCACGTAACACATTGTTCATGCTTTCCGATATGTTCATCGTGAGTATACCCCATCGGCGATTCCCACGGTCATACATGATTGTCCATTTTGTTTTATCGATTTCTTTTAGATACTTCCACGCTTGTTTGTATGTTTCCTTAAGTTCATCCATCAGGCGTTCATACTTTCTTTGTTGTGTTGTGCTTCCGATCTCCCAACACATCCTTTTCAAGGTCACACTGTTGAACTTCGCCATGAAATTGCTTCTCACATGCCTTAGACAAAATCGATGGTACGCATGGGGTTCCTTCCAGGATTCTAAATTATCCATGGCGTGTTTTATACCGGCATGCCTGTCAGAAATTACACACAACGTTCGCCTTGCAGGGTCTTCAACGTTCTCGGCAAATTTTTGAAGAAACCACTTCCAGCTCTCGTTTGTTTCTTCATCCACCAATGCGTACGCAATCTGCAAGATCATGTTGTTTGCATTTTTGGAAACCGCCATCAATATTTTTCCCTTGTAAGTTCCCCTTAGATGGGTGGCATCTATAGAGATTACAGGAATGCAAAAACTAAATGCTTCGATACTTGGACGAAACGCCCAAAATACATACTTGAATACTGAGCAGTCACTTGTACTACTGGGATGATGTAACCACTGGACAACGGTACCATGGTTAGCTTGTTGTAGTGCCATTATGTAGCTTGGTAATTCATGGAAGTTTTCATCCCAAGTACCGTATATGTTTTCGATGGTTTTTTTTCTGGCAGCCCAAGCCTTGCCGTAAGTGATATCAACATTCAGTTTCTCTTTGATTAGAGACTGAATTTGTTTCACGGGATAAGATAAATCTGCAAGAACTTGTTCTTGGATGTGGGCTGCTACAACTTTTGATCTTAGGGCCCGGTTATTGTTGCGAGTAACAGTGGTGAAACATGAGTGAGCCGGTGTCCATGTTGTAATTTTGAAAAAATTAGAATCTTTTAATTTTCTTGCCGTGCATGTCCATAGACATGGTTGAGAGGTTTCGTGCTCGTTGTTGTTGGTCTGCATAATACTTTTACATTTGGCTGTCAAGACTTTTGGTCGGGTATCTGCCATAAATATCTCTCTGTTCTGGTTGATATTCCACATTCTAACGGCGTAATCATCTTTTTTTTTGAAGTGAAATACATATTTAAACGTATTTCTGGATCTTTTTCATCCCAAAACTCCATTTCATCTTCCCCAAAATTATCCAGGGGAATATAGTCTTCATCCATTCCTCTACCAACAACATTAAGTCCGGGAAAATGTGTAAGTCCCTGACTTTGTTGCTGAGGCAAAGGAGGGATTGGTTCGTTGTCTTGTGATTCATATTCAGAAAGAGAGGGTTCACTCTCTTCAGTTTCTTCAATTTCTTCCGCAGGAGAGTCCTAAAAAAAATTATTGTATTAGCATTTATAACATACTATAAGGGTGATAAAAATAATTAAAAAGGAAGTAAAATAACCTTCGGCGTTCTCTGCAATGCTTGAGGAACTACCATATTCATGTTGATGCAAGTTGGGAACTACCGTCATCCACGTAACATGAATTTTACATGTGTAACCCGGAATAAGAGAAGCTAGTTGGTATATTAAATACATATCACTTTCCTGTTGAATATGTGAGGTATATGAACCTCCATTGTATTCATAGTAGAGTGTTAAGTTCAGACAACAAGATTGGCGGTCAATTTGAACACATCTACATATGTTGTCAACCAACTCGGAATAATTGGTCTGATAAGGAACTAAAAACGAACTGCAACGAGTTCCCGAAGCAGCTAAAACAACCCCTTGTGTGTATGACACTTCACCCCCATAATATAACTGTACCACAAATGGATTGAATGGCAAAGAAGCCATTTGAATGAGAAAGGAAAGATTTGTCTGAATGAGGAAGAAAAAAGGTTCTCTTTATAGCTGATAAATGGTTCATCTGACATCTTTTTTTTAAATAATACTATGACCATTATTTTTAGGTTAATATTATAATGATATTAACAAATGAATTCTATATCCTTTTTGAAACTACCATTATAACCCTTACGTTTTGTTTATAAAAGCCAATGTATAAGGAAGGAAAAAATGCACTCATCCATTCCTAATGTCTAATTCACCACCCAGTAAAATGGAATCATCATCCTCCTGTCTGACCCAAAGTAAGGGGAATACCAATTCTAGCACCAATCCGTTCCTTGTATATGCTACCAGTCCAAGAAACGACATATCTAAGGTGTTATGCTACCAGTGTCGTGCTCCTACTTACTACCGTTTTATTTGCACCACGTGGATCCTACATTGTGTAAGCGTTTACATATTTAGTTTCATGATACAATATTTCTTTTGTTTGTTCACTAACTTAAATGTTTTTGAGGTTGTTTAGGCATCATGTGATCTTCCTCAACCTAAATGTTTTTCAGTGGAAGTGAATGAAACAAAGGAACATCCCTCACCAAAGTTAACTTTTGACCAAATGAACCCTGAATTGTTAGAAGACCCCGATGTACTGAAGAGTGTTTATGAAAATGAATTCGAAGGGAAAGAAGTTGAACCAGATGATTACTACCATGACCCGTATCCTGGAGAGCACTCATCAGATTCAGAATGGACAAACGATGACTTTCATTGGAAGTAAAGTAAACAAATTGTGAACTCTACTTTTTAATAAGTACTTTGTTAAAAACTATTTGTTTGAGTTTGTATTTCATGTTTGTTTGAGTTTATTTAACAGTGGTTGAATATTTGTATTTCATGAAAGGGGGTTTAATTGAATCGTTCCATGCATGTGATTAAATCATCTTTTTACCAAGTTGGTTGAATAGTTTCATCCATGTCATAAGTGGTCATAAATGGGTGGCAGGCATGATTTATAGTCTGCCACTTTCACAGCTACTCTTGTAATGATATCCTGCCACTCTTGAAAATAATGAATTATAGTCTGCCACTTTCACATGCATGCAACACCTATTCACATGCATCCCTAACCATAGTAGATAGAAATGGAAAAAATTTATTACATGAACTGAATTAAAAGTTACAATATGAGTAGTTATCTAATGTCTATGCGGATAGCGCAAAAGACAGCCAGCAGTGCCACAACCAACTGGTTTTGGACTTCGTCGTGGTTGTATGCGTCTTGGTTGTGGTTGTTCGGGTTCATTATCATTTTCGCGACTGGAGCCTTCGGGTTGAGTCAACTGTAGGTCCAAGGTTATTTGAACAGGAGTTAAATGTTCGTATCGCGGCTGTTGTACACTAAGACCGGTATAATCATAATTCTGGAAGGGTCCTTGCTGGTCTGAGTACATTGCCAGAATCACATTACTAGAAGGAGTGCAGTCAAACAATGAGGATACCCAATTGTTTTGTTGGTTGTTGTTAACATTCAACTGAGTACCAAATTGAATGTTTGATGATCCATGTTCAACAAATTGGGATGAAGGTCGATAACATTCTTCCCAATTTGAGGTACCCTCCCCATAGTTAAGTGTTGCCCCTTCAAAATGTCGGGCCCCCTCCCCCTCATCATCATTCTGTACGAGGTTTACCCGAGTTCTTTGTCGACCACGACGCCCCCGATCACGCGGAGCACGTTGGGGGTGATTGTTATCCGGTCCCAGATCCGATTCATTTGTCTGTATATATGAAGGCTGATCAATATGATTAATTGATCCAATTAGTTGAGAAGCCATGCCCTGGACCCCTCCAAAATTTTCGTAGTAATGATCAGGGCCCATGTTTCGCATTCTGAATGCTTCTTGACCAATGAAGCCTAATCCATCAACCTGCAAAACCAAAATAATTAAAAGCTATACACACTACTTATTTAATAATTATAATTCTACATTAGTAATTATACTAACCAAGTATCTTGCAGTTCCACCGTGATCATCGAATCCAGTATGGATAACACCATGGACTTGTCTCGGGTCTTTTATATAAAGCACAATATGCCGATGGAACCAATCATTGTATGTATGGTGTGCCATAGGTGTGTTGGTTGGCACACCTTCCACCATATTTTCGCGTCTATGGTTTCAATTTTCGACATATAATGCATGATGAACAGACCAGTCTGTTTCCAACCTCCCTTTCCATTGTGTTTTACGGAGTTTGCGAAGCACTTCACGAGAAAAAGGGAACGGGGCAGGGACCTCCTGAACAAATCCAAATTGCCTCATCACCGTTTCAACCGGATGATATTCAACTACGTTCCAATAAATTAAAAAACATCGTGACTTCCAACTGTTTATGCCTATTTTGCACATTTCTGGGAGTCTTTGCATCACATCCCGATAAGGCATCCAATCAAACTGTCAACATAAAAATATGTTAATATTTAGTATTTAAAATCATTTAATAAAACATTTATGATAAAGAAATAATACATCGGCCTCTCTTAGATTCTGTAACGTTGTACGGTGGGCTTTTATCACGTGTGAAGGAGTCTCTGTTCTACTAATGTGATGATCTACCCACCTTCAGGAAGAAAATAATAATTATTAGAATATTAATATTTTCATAAGTATTACAATAATATTTAACTACCTTGCACCGTATGGTTTTCTCCAGTCTATTTGCTCATCTACAATTCTGGGTGCTAACGGTTGAATCCGGGTCCATGCCCATATTTGTAGCAGTGACATTGGGCCACCAATAATTGATTTTTGTGGGTTGGTTCCCTTATAGAGTTCTCTATACAACGACGCTAACGCGGCAGCACCCCAACTCAGTTGCCGACTGTCAGTTAAATGACTTAATAAATGTAATGACACGTACCCATTATTTGTATATGCTAATACATTGTTCGTAACCAGTATTAGGCAAACACAACGTGCACGCTGCATACATTCTTCATCTGTTGAATCATCAGTTATTGGGTTGTCTAACATAAAACTTAGCATATTACTGAGTTTTAGCAAATGGTTTCTATAATCATTCGGTTGTGTATCATAACCTAAGTAAGTTAAACACATATGCCTGCTTTCATCATAGGTGTACGAACCCTCAACCCCAGTTAATGCCACCCCCTCAATGGGTAACCCCCATAGAACATTAAGTCATTAACATCCTCCAAAGTTACAGTGGCCTCACCAAATGGCAAGTGAAATGTGTTTGTTTCGGGCCGCCACCTTTCAACTAGTGCTTCTATCAACGCTCGGTCAAGTCTCCTATAGCCACATCGTAGGACACCCCCAAAACCAAATAAAGTAATGTACCTTAAAACTTTACCCGTAAGAGTAATGTGTTGTGATAGATTAGCTCCCAAAATGAACCGTCGCCACGTCTAAAATCCATTGTACAACTCTCCCCTTCTAGTGGATTTAGGAACAAATTTCTGGCCCGGTGTTCGGCTCCTAGGTACAACACGCAGTCATCCATTGGACCCGGGATAAGATGCAAGTTCATGTTCATTGTAAGTAATTGGTTGGAATTAGTGATTGATAGTAAGTGATAATTTGATTGAAGTGTGGGTTGAGACGATAGGCATGGCTGCATATTTATAATATGACGAACCATTTTTAATAGATGAAATGACAATTGCTTGCAACCCGTTTATGACATGTATTCAACCACCTTGCCAGATGAAAAGATGAAATGACAATTGCCTGCAACCTATTTATGACATGTATTCAAAGATGAAAAGATGAAATGACAATTGTCTGCAACCCATTTA
Source organism: Mikania micrantha (assembly GCA_009363875.1). Classification (NCBI taxonomy): domain Eukaryota; kingdom Viridiplantae; phylum Streptophyta; class Magnoliopsida; order Asterales; family Asteraceae; genus Mikania; species Mikania micrantha. The sequence continues at coordinate 57,852,100 of CM018684.1, forward strand.
TGACATGTATTCAACCACCTTGCCAGATGAAAAAATAAAATGATAATTGCCTGCAACAATCTTATGACATGGATTACTATTCAACCACTGTTTGAATAAAATATATGCAGGCTTGCACATGCCTGCAACCCATTTATGACATGTATTCAACCACCTTGCCAGATGAATTGCTTTAATCAAGTGCATGAGACTATTCAACCACTGTTTGAGTAAAAATATATACAGGCTTGCACATGCCTGCATTATTTGTGTTGTCTAATTACGTGAGAAAGAAAATCCAAAGTTTAACGTCGTTAGTTTGGTTTGTTCCTAAACCGCAACTATTAATTGCGGATTAATGGTTTTGTCCTAAACCGCAACTGTGAATTGCGGTATAGCTGACACCTGCAAAGCACAAATTTCTAAAATAAAAATTTACTCCTAAACCGCAAATAGGAATCTCGGTTTAACCATTTTCCTTTTTTTTTTTACTTTACCTTTATCCTAATTTTTTTTTCTAAAATATACCAATTCTAAAAAAAACTCACAAACATAGCAGAAGAGAGCGAAACGAGATCGGATTTGGAGAGGACTACCATCCGACCAGAACAACATCAACGATCCAGTTCTCCTAACTATCAATCTGTTTAACCGAAATCCTTTCTCACTCCAATCAAATCGAATCACATGGCTGTAAGACTTCAATTTCTTATACATATTATGGACGATTCAGAGCTTGATCTGTGAATTTTGCATCTGACAGGATTCTTCCGGAACAACGTTGATGGATCTCATTAGTTCCGACCCTACATCGGTCCCTTCGCCATCAGCGTCAACGCAGGCTCCACCGGCGCCGCAACAGCGGGCTGCCAGTCCGTTTAGTAAACCGGCTGCGGCGACCACTACTGCTGACCGGAAGTCTAAGAGGTCGACTTTGATGCAGATCCAGAGTGACGCTGTTTCTGCTGCAAGAGCCGCTGTACGGATACCTCATAAACAGAAGAAAAAGGTAAGGTTATGAATACGCTATGTTAAATTCTCTCTCTAAACTCAGTTGTTGATGGATTTAGAGGTACTTAGTTTGTTGAACATATATATTATTGTGCAATTTTTAGCTATAACAATGAATGAGAGACTGCAGCCTTAAATTCTGCTAAAGAAGAAAATAATTGTTAGCGATTTGAGGATCACATAATGAAAACTGTTGTAGTGTTCACCATACGTAACAAGCGATTGGAATTATGATTAATTAGGCAGAATTTTAAGTCAAATGTGCTGATTTCTGTTGGTTAGAGTTGAAATTAAGGAGACTCGTGGCAACAACGTAAAGTATCCTAGATTGTTTTCTGTGCTCTCTGATATAACTTTGATCTTCTTGCTTGTGAGAAGTTTAAGATCTGATTTAGAATTAAGTTTGATTTTATTTCACTCTGGTTGATTATTTTCTACAGCCGGTTTCTTATGCACAACTTGCAAGGAGTATCCATGAATTAGCTGCTTCATCTGACCAAGTACTAGTCTCTTGCTTAAACTTGAATAAATATTGAAAATATCTATCACCTTTGTTGGTGCTCACCAAGTAGTGGTTTTTGTATGGCATTTGCAGAAGAAATCCCAGAGACAGTTGGTGCATCATGTGTTCCCGAAACTTGCTGTTTACAACTCTGTTGATCCATCTCTTGCACCTTCTCTTCTTATGGTATGATCACACTTGCATATGCTTCCCTCTTGTAAAATACACACATGTGGAAGACTGTTGACGAGTTACAAGTTGCAAGAGTATACAAAAATTACAATTGATGCTGCCCCTTCCAGGATATAAGACCGTTTTTCCCAACAATTAAACATTTTGAACATCTTCAACATCCTTTGCTAAAAACTACCCATGTTTGTAAATGCAATATGCTACGTGGCTCATAAGTTTTATTATCTTTGAAATTAATAGTTCTATCTAATTCATATTTGCAAGGGATTTTCATTTTTCATGTATCTTTTGTGCACTATAAGGACATTTAAATTAAAAATAACTTTTGTTGGGATTTCTTTATCGTATTGAAATACATGTAATGTAAAAGAACTACTTGGAAAATTTGGCGTAGATTGAATTTGATCAAAAAATTTCCAAGGTTCGTGCCAAAAAAGTGAGTGGCACATAATATAGAATAAGTATAAATTTACATTGAGAAATATGAAATTTACTTTCCAAGCTCACTTTTTCTATACAATAAAGGTGGTGCACTGTACAGGCTGAGGATCATCTTTTGACCATAGAATGTGCTTCTTGATTCTAGCATGCATTTTTGTTGTTGAATTTTGGACAAAACGAAAGCTAAAATGGTTATGTATATATTTGGTAGGAGTGCTGATGTGCATGCCTCTTTAACTGAATTGAAGTAAAGTATTTATGTAGATGCCTTTGAGCTAACAAACTTAAGGGTAGCTTTATATATGTAGTAAGTGACATTAGTATTAAACCTGAAGAGCTTGTAGCCATTTCTCTTGACTTTTATGTTTTTTTTTTTCGTGTCCTTTTTATTGTATTTTAAGTATTGCTTTTTGTTATGGTGGCTATATAAGTTTGTGACTATGAGCTAAGCCTTAAGCCTTGATGAAAGCTTTTCTCCGCCTTCTATGGTTTTAGGTGTTGCTTTAGTAACTTTTTCAAAATTAGTATAATAGGATTAAAAATATCTGTTTAAAGTCCTTGAATCACAATTTATTATAGATCTGGAGCATATCTTGCATTTGACTTTTGTTTAACAAAATCAACTATTATTTGATTTTCTAGCTTCTGGTTCAATTATAAGCTCATGATCTAATTGTGTATGTTCTATAGTAATTTTGTTGGACATATATGTTGGTGTTTATTTGCTTGGACTTTCACTCTTAAGAAGTTTACATGACATTTGCATATATTAAAGAAATTTCATGTTGGGTTTAGTTAAACATGAAAGTACAATTATTAGTTTTTTTCTTCTGTTGTGTTTCATCTTGTAGCTTAGTCAGCAATGTGAGGATAGGACTATTCTACGATATGTTTATTATTACTTAGCAAGAATATTACCTGACACTGGAGCACAAGGTTTAACTCCTGGAGGTGGGATTCCTACACCAAATTGGGACGCGTTAGCTGACATTGATGCTGTTGGTGGGGTCACTCGTGCAGATGTTGTACCTCGAATACTAGATCGACTTTCTACAGAGGCCTTAAACCCTGATCCTGAATGTAAGTGATTATTGATTGCAATTTGTAATTGTGTTACTATTAACTATATAATTTTGGACAAATCCATTACTATTAACTATATAATTTTGGACAAATCCATTAATTGGTTACATTTTTGTGACTATACATTTTTAGTTAAGAAGACCGTTTTTGAGGAATTTGACGAGTCAAATTATGATTTTCTTACCAAGGAGTGTCACGAGTATGATTGTGATGCCCGGTATACAACTCTATGCTAGGTAGAACTAGGTATGATATGATATTATGTTAAAGGAAAATGGTAGTTTATGATACTTGTAAGTAGGCTAAATATGTTATTCTTCACTATAAGGTACTACGTGGAATCTTATATTTAAGCATGGCTGCGACATTATTATATCAATTATCATTAGAAATGATGAATGGTCTGTTAGGAATCAAAGTGACGCAACGGAAACCGATTAACTCATACATGCACACGAAAGCAAAGAAAAAAAACAGACACAAACGATATAACGTTGTTCGGTCGATTTGACCTACGTCCATGGGTTGCAACTAGGGATTCTTTATTGGTTAGGTGTTAACGATTACAATTACATGACAAAGTTCTTGGTTTTAAATTGCGAGATGCGCTCCGATGCGTATTGTCCCAAAATCCGATGCGTTACGCGTGTTGCGCGATGCAAGCGCATTACGTATGCGATGCGATCTTTATTAAAAAAAATCCTATAAACTTATTTATGTATAACATTTTAACTTATTAACTTATAAACACTAAAAAATTAAGAAAGTAAATTATATAAATACAAAAGAAAGCTTTAGGTACCATCAAAGAAGCTTTTAATACAACCAAAATAAGTAGAACTCTAAATGTACAAGTAGGTATGCACAAGGTAATAAGATAAAATAAATACTGTTAAAAAAGATAATAAAATAAATAAAGTATAAAAGCTTTTGCAGAAAGGAAGCAAAAGAAAAAATGTGAAAACCAACTATAAGAGAAAAAAAAAAGAAAAAAAAAAGTAACTTTAGTTTAAATACTAAAGAATTAGGGTTTAAAGTACTCGTCTTTCTCCACTCTTCTCCGATCCAATCAATACTCAGTGCCTCCATGGTTTCTCTGCCTCCGCTCTACCGATTTCTCTAGGGTTTTTCTAACTTCCATCTTCTCCAGGTACGTACAAGCTTTCTTCACCGATTTCTCTAATGTTTCTTCGACCCTGTGCTTATTGCGTCGCATCAGACCGCATCATGCGAGGCACCGCATCTTGCAATTTCAGCGCATCTGTCTCGCATCATGGATTCGCAACGCAATAGTCTTGTTGATGCGCTTTCATCACCGCGTCGCTCGCATCACGCATTATGCGTGCATTTTAAAACCAAGCAAAGCTTAAATAGAAAATAATTAGGTTAAACCCCTAATGGGCCAAAATTAGGGCCGGATGCCCTAAACCTTCCAAAGGCCTATGTAAACCTAACAATCTCCCATTCGGAGGCCTTGCGATAGAATCAAGCCCTGCATTCAACATAAGCAATCCAGTCATCCAGTAAATCCAGTACTCTTCAATAACAAGTCTTCCAAGCCTCAATTCCCAAGAATAAGTTAAGACTTCATCATTTCCAGACATATCCCCATAGTGCAACCGCCACTCAATCATAAGTACAAGAAGGGCCAATTGAAGCTCCCCCGAGCTCCAACTTAGTCGTGACAACATCCGTCAGCGACTCATCCTCATTCTCAAATCGTATGGACACTTCACTAGATCCAGAGATACACCGAGGACCACCGGCACTCTCCACGCATAGCGAACTAGCAACAAGAGAGAATTCTTCAGTTCTAGTATTCAAAACCCAACTGCTCTTCGTAACTGTACCCAAAACACAACCCTTGCTCTCATTGTCACCGAATCCCTTGAATGGTTTAGACTTATGAGCACGTTCTGCTAACATCTCCTTGGCTCCAGACTTCACGTTTGCAAAATGAACTCTCTTAGCATGAGATTTAGCGAACCAGATTTTGATTTGCTCAACCGGGACGGTCGTACATCTCTCAGCAGGTTCATTTACCAAATACAACGACCCATGCTTCATACCATGAGCAATCACGAGATTTCCCTTGACCACCTTCCATTTGCCACTACCAAACCTTATTTCCATTCCTAGTTTATCCAGCTGACTCATAGAAATCAATTTCCTATTCAGCCCCAGAATAACCTTGACATTCTTGAGGTTCCATGTAGTTCCCAATGAAGTTACCAGATCATCATCCCCCAGATTATTGATGTGAACTGTAACTGAGCTTCCTTCGTTCATCCTTGTCATGAACAATCCCCTCGTCAAGAACACCATGTTAGCAGCAGAGGGCTTCTCATACATTTTCGACAGAGCTGACATCATTCCCCGAGCAGTAGTCTCGTGCATGATGTTAAATGCAATGCTCCTCGTCAAAGCCAATAATTGCTCCTCTGACTTTCTTGTCCTTTTGAGTCCCATACAGATTCAACATCTGCATCCATCTTCTCTGGTTTGTACTCCAGCACCATATCCAAATCCTTTTGACCGAGCAATGCCTCCATTTGCATTTTCTACCAGACGAAATCAGTTCCATTGAACTTCTCAATCTGAATCTTCCCCTCATCAGCCATTTGAATCTCGGTAACAAACAAACCAACAGAAATTGCCCCCACACCTTCCTAATTAACAAGTCCTGGTGAATACTCCAACCAACAATCCCAATCAATCCCAACTGATCAGAAAACCACGATCAATAACAGCTGCAACATATCCGAAACCTGCTGAAATTCAACAAAGACGATTCAAGGGTTCAATTTTGTAACCTTAATCGTCTAATTACAGTCAATAATAATAGCAAATGCGATCCCAAACTCAGCAGCGACGATCCTAGGCTCAATTGAACCCTAACCAACCTCTGATTAAGAAATTTGAACCAAATCTTGTGTCAAACTAGTCTCAATCGACGAATCCAAGGGTTTAAAACCCTAATCGCGACCAAAAACTCAAAAAAGACCGAAAAACGACTCGTCTGCAGCTATTCCGGCGGCGGCAGTGGGTGGCGGTGACTCATATCTGAACGGGATTTGAACGGGATGACGAACTACAAAGGCAGAAACCCTAATTCGTATCACATACCACACTTTCCCTCTCTGTTTTCTTTTCCCTTTTTTCTTTTCAGCAATCGGATTGAGTACGTTCGTATATTAATCATCAACGAGCCAAGCTCTGTTGCCACTTGTTAGGAAATAGGAATCAAAGTGACGCAGCGGAAACGATCATACACGCAAACGAAAACAAAGAAAAAAACAGATAGAAGCGATATAACGTGGTTCGGTCGATGTGAGCTACGTCCGCGGGTTGCAACTAGGGATTCTTTATTGATTAGGTGTTAAAGATTATAATTACATGACAAAGCTTAAATAGAAAATAATTAGGTTAAACCCCTAATGGGCCAGGATTAGGGCCGGCTACCCTAAACCTCCCAAAGGCCTACGTGAACCTATCATGGTCGTATGATGTTTAGAAGGTGTTTTTAGAGTTTTGATGTATTTGAAGGCATATTATTGAACGTGTAGATTGTTCTACTACTGAGGGTCATTACTTCCTTAATTCTATTTTGTGAACACAAATTCCCTCATAAAGTATTTAAACCTTTCCACACATTTATAATTTGTGGCCTTATTAGAAAACATCTTCCTCTGAACATAGGAGTTGCTAAAAGAAGAATACTATGATAGTTTGATTGTATGGCTATACCTAGGAAGTTCATGACCATATTACATTGCAATGGGTAAGTGGAGATCATAAATTACATATGTATTGACTATTGACATTCTAACGAGTTGACTGCTTGAAGTTATGCAAACCAATCTACTTAACTTTTATAAAAGTTGATTTGAAAAATCAGGATCAGGAACTCAAAATTTTATTTGATTTTATAAAGTTGATAGGCACACTAAAATTAGTGGCCAATCTTTATGTTGGTATGTTGTAGAGGATTTATCATCTAATGATGGTGCTCTTGGTCTAGATGAATGCCTTAATTTGTGGTGGCAAGTTGTCAATTTTTTTTTCTTCCTTTTGTTAATTTATAGGAATTAATGTTTTGTTAGGTTTTGTAGGCCTTGAGGGCAGATAAGGGTAGGCGGCCTAAGACCGACCAAAGACCGGCCTGTTTAGTTGTTTAACCTAATTTCGTATTCTCTCTATATATTCAGTCATGTAATTGTAACCTTTGAGCACCTTGAGTAATAAAAGATAAACCTTAATTGCATCCTATGGATATAAGTCGCCTTGACCGAACCAAGTTAAATCTTCGTGTCATTTATATTTTGATTATTTTGCATGATATTCATTTGTACTCGTGTATGTTAATCGCTTATGCACGTCACTTGAATCCTAATTAGTAGTATCCGAGCCATGTTTCTTGAACACACGTTTGCATTGAAGAGACGATTTGTAAAGGAGTTTGATTACTCGTTTGAAGTTCTGAGATGTTGTATGTTGGCAGGGGTAGAAGGAATTGTAGGGACCATGGGAGTCGGGAGAGGAGTTTGCCTAGAACTCGGTAAAGGGTGAAGTGTTGGAACTGCAACAAAGTGGGACACGTTAAGAGTTAATGTATAAAGAAAGAAATCGAATTATGCTTCTAAGGATGTGTTTGAGGATGGTGCATGGATACTTAGTGTTGAAAGCAATGTGAACTCTTGGGTTGTAGATTTTGGAGCTTCAAATCATGCCATGCACAATAGTGAAATGATGAAAAATATGAAAATTGTGACATTAGGAAGTTGTGGCTAGGTATCAGTGATTTTTTTAATGTTATGGGCATAAGAGATGCTGATTTGAGGACTCCATTGGAAATTACAGAACATCAGGGTGATTTCAGGCTTGAAGTTGAAACCAATTTTTGTCTGTCAGTTTGATAAACATGTACTAGATCTTAAGTTTAGTGGTGGCAAATGAAAGGTGATAAAATGGTAAACTAGTTATTTATCGAGGAAGGAAGCATGGATCATTATATTTGATAGAGGTATCTATTAAGGGAGGAATCACCATCCCGGTTAAGTATGATAGAGTCCAGTTCGCTAAATCAAGTGCTAGGAGGGTTCATTTTGTAAGTGTGGAACTTGAAGTCACAGGGATTCTAGCTAAACAACTTCGGAGTTTAAACCAATCTGGCGTTTGGAAACAGTGGGAGCACGAGTCATGTTTCGGCTACAGTTCCAAGACACCAATGGGTTTTGAAGACAAGGATTCTGCCTAATATAATATATCTTGTGGATTACTTGCTGAGTTTGAAGAGTGTTGATGGTCCTTAGTCTATCTCTTGGCCCGGTGGATTGTACAAGACGAATGAGACAAAAGAGGGTCAATGACGATTACAGTGACAATTGAGTTAGTGATGACTGATGTGCTGAGGCTTAATGGGAAGGATTGTTGTAAGTAGGAAGATTGTATTGAAGTCTTAGCTTGTTTATGGGAACTAGAGGTTTGGAAGACTTTTTTTGACAAAGATTACTAGAGTTACTGATGACTCGGTTACTTTGTGCCTGGATGGCCGACTGGAGTTTAGCACAAGGCCTTCGAGTTGAATATTGTTAGGTTTCGTAGGCCTCTAGGGCAGATTGGGGTAATTGGTCATAAGCTTGGTTTGTTGTGGTTTAAACCAATGTGTATTTTTTATATATATTCAGTCTTGTAATTGTAATCTTTGAGCTCCTTGAGTAAAAAGATAAACCCTAGATGTTGCTCGTAGATGGAGGTCACCTCGACCAAACCACTTTTAAATCTTCGTGTTACTACTTTCTATTTGTTCGGTGTGATATTCATCTATGCTTGTGTGTGTTAATCACTTATGCACACTACTTGAATCCTAACATATTTATGCCATAAGCATTTTATAGCATGTGCCAATCTTTATTTTACCTTATATGTCACTCTGATTGTGATATTGGACATGTTAGGAATGGGTATCACACCAATTTTCCTCTCAAACTTTTCTGTTGACTTTTTCTGGTCAAACCTGACCTGATCAAGTCTGATTGCGCCCCTGTAACAACAGCAGCAAAACAACAGCAACTGCTGCTGACTTTGTTGACCGTGAAATACAGTAAGTTGCAGGTTTATTAAGGGGGCTTCTTCTTTTTATCACAAAACTTAACAAAGTAGAAGTATAACTTATTTCAATTCGATACAACAAGACAACAACAATAAGCATACCTAGCAAAAATCCCACTTAGAGTAGGGTCTGGGGGGAAGGAGAGAGACAAACCTTACCCCTATCCCAGTTGGGATAGAGAGGCTGCTCCGAAGGAGTCTCCGGCTTAAAGTTATCATTTGAGGTTAATCACCTCAACCCTTTTAACGATTATTTTCACAAAATAAGTAAAATAATGTTAAAACTAGTGCAATTTTACTTTTGCTTCTTGAGGGCCAACACATATATACATTATATGCGTGCACACAAATGGGGCGTCTTTTTGCAATTCGATTCAAGCGTTAAACTTGCATATAACTACTAACCATTAGCCAAAACAGTGGCTCTACACTTTATAGTGAAAGGTGTCAACTCTTCTAAAAATCGTTGCTGTAAAAACAAGTAATTGTTTCTTACCTGTTCTTGAATTATAACCATGTAATCTACTTATCAGATGGTTATCGGCTTTTTTACCATGGTATTAACTTAGCGATGATGTTTTTTTATTTTTGAAGTTCATGCACGAAGGCTTCAAGCGCTGAAGGCTCTTACATATGCTTCTAATAGTCCTGAGATTTTGCAAAAATTGTATGAAGTTGTATTCGGTATACTTGATAAGGTTTGCTATAAATATCTATGCACATTTATTGATTGTTTTTAGTCTAGGGTTCTACTTTTTGTTTGTCTTTGTATTTGTGAGGAATAGTTATAGACTGAAACATATTTTGTTGCTTCTCTATGTTGTTGATTAGGTTGCTGATACACCTGATAAGCGTAAGAAAGGCATATTTGGGGCAAAAGGTGGTGACAAAGAGGTAGAATTAAATAATTGCAGTTTGCAGTTTCTAGTGTTTCAGTATTTGATGATTGAATGCTCTTTTTTAAAACATCAAAGCACATTATGCCATTTAATATGCTTATTTATATGGATACTAAAAGTCACTCTGCATTAGTATCCCCAATGCTAATAGCAATCAATTTCCAAGAGATTATTATAAAAAAAGTTTAACATGGTTGTTAGATTACTTTTCATCCAGAATTCCGGACAAAGGGTATTAAAAATAGAGAATTGTTCCAAATTAGTTTCCTTTTGTCATGTTACATTGCACTACCTATTGTACTGCCAACTAGAGAGTTATTGATCTCCAATCTATTCTTTATCTTATTCGTATTTATGTTAATGTGAATTATCAGTCTATAATACGAAGTAATCTCCAATACGGTGCCATGAGTGCATTAAGAAGACTTCCCCTGGATCCGGGAAACCCAATATTTCTCCATCGTGCTGTGCAGGGGTTAGTTTTTTTTCTTTAACTCCTATAACATGTGATTTTGCCATTTATTACATGCTAATAGTACCTTCTATAACATGTGAGTTTAATCACATGACATTCATCATAATTAATGCCCTAATTTATTTTGTTAGAAAGAAGCGATTTTACACACACTGACACACGCACATATATACATACATCAGAATATGTACTTGTAAGTTGTAATTCCTTGAGCACCTAATAATAATACGGATTCTAGTTGTAGTCCGTGAATGTAGGTCACACTGACCTAACCACGCTAATTCTCGTGTCGATGTACAGCTTTCGTGTATGTATGTGTGTGTGATACTTAACAAGTGGTTCATTCTAACTAGAAATTTGTTGCTCAAACCTTATTCCCATCAAAATAAACCATCACACTTTGTATGCTTGTGTGGATGGTGGTACCTAGTTGGGAACAAACATGTTTCTTTATCTTGTTATTTTTTCTGTGGTGACACCTTGTGCAAAGTCCACATCTCATGCTCTTTTCATCATTTATTGGTGATTAGGCTGACTAGTAATGTAGGTCCCGAAATTCGTACAATTTGAGATACGAACTATCTAATCAACAAACAATCTTCTGGAGTGTGTGGAATGTTAGGTTACGTCGACCTTTGGGAGGTTTAGGGCAGCCGACCCTAATCCTGGCCCATTAGACGTTTAACCTAATTAGTTTTCTATATAAATCATTGTGATGTAATTGTAATCTTTAACACCTAATCAACAAAAGAATCCCTAGTTGCAACCCGTGGACGTAGGTTACATCGACCGAACCACGTTATATCTTGTGTATGTTTATTTTTTCTTTGCTTTCGTGTGCGTGTATGAGTTAATCGGTTTCCGCTGCGCCTCTTTGATTCCTAACAAGTGGCATTAGAGCTTGGTTTCGTTGATGATTAATATACGAACGTACTGGACGATTGCTGAAAAGAAAAAAAGGAGAAGAAAAAACAGAGAGGGGGGCGTTGTCGGCTGATTCACGAATTAGGGTTTGGTAAACTCTTGGATTTCGGTTTGCGTCAGCCGTCAATACCGTAACCACCAGATTAGGGTTTTTCACCCTTGATCCCCCGTCGTTACCGCCACAGAAGCCGCCGAGATTGCAATTAGGGGATAACCCTTGCCGTTATGAGAGTTATGAAACTTTGATACTTTCATTGAATCACAAGATACATACATATATAATGAAGAAATAACAGTAGATCCTATAATCTAGGTATATGAATTTAAACTATTTGACTAAGTAATATTTAGATACAGAAAAATTTTGAGAAAGAGGGTAGAATGTCTAGGTTTAGGAAGGGGTTTAGTGAGGGCGTCAGCAAGCTGGTCATCTCGAGAGATGTGGGTAACCCGAATAGAACCATCTTGAACTTTTTCACGAACAAAATGGGAGTCCAAAGCAAGGTGTTTCATGCGTGAGTGGAAAACTGGGTTAGCAGAGTAATGTGTGACACTTAAATTGTCACAATAGATGGTGGGGGTTGTTGTAGAGGTATAGCCAAGTTCATGTAGGAGAGAAATAGACCACTGTAGTTCAGTGGTTGTGGAAGCTACTCCTCTGAATTCGGCTTCAGTAGATGAACGGGCAAGAGTGGGTTGTCTTTTGGAGCTCCACAATATTGGGTTGGAACCCAGATAAATTATGTAGCCAGTGGTGCTGCGATATGTGTGTTTGTCTCCAGCCCTATGTATGGCATCAATGACGGGTTTATAAGCCTTTTGATCTAAACCATTGAGGATGATGTCTGAAATGTCTTCATGGTCCATGGTTTTTCCAAGAGAAGCCAATTGATCAACAATTTCTTTGATGAAGTGCATGTATTTAGTGATTGATTGAGTTGGGGTTTTGGCAGATTGCTTGAGCCGGTATTGGAGCTGTTTAATGTGACCGCGAGTGGGTGAAGCGTATGTGCTAGCAAGAATCTTCCATGCTTTGGAAGAGGAGGAAGCATTACTGATCAAGGAGACGATTGGGGCAAAGAGGCTACCTACTAAAGCTCCGAAAAGAAGTCTGTCTTGGCGGTACCATTTGTGATAATCAGCATGCGGAGTGGAGGAGCCATCAGCTTTGATAGTTGGGGCGGGTGGTGGATTGGATTCATCAATGAATTTGTAGAGATCTAGCCCTTGAAGGATGGCTTCGATATGGGTTTTCCAACTGAGATAGTTGGTAGAGGTAAGTTTGAGGGATGAAGGGAAGGTTACCATGGTAATGGAGGGATTGTTAGGGAGAGTGGTGAGGATGGTGGCAGGAGGTTGTGCGTCAGCCATGGGGAAGGATCGAAGAAGGAAAAAAATGAGGGGCGGCGGCATAATTAGGTTAAAGGTGATCGGCCCTGGCTGATACCATATGAGAGATGAAACTTTGATACTTTCATTGAATCACAAGATACATACATATATAATAAAGAAATAACAGTATATCCTATAATCTAGGTATATGAATTTAAACTATTTGACTAAGGGGTCGTTTGGTAACGTCTGAATCATTAAGTGCTGAATGATTAAGATGTCTAAATGGTTAAGAGGATCTGAACCAATAAGTGTTGAATCAATTAAAACTGTTTGGTTCCACGTCTGAACGAAAGAAGAAAAAAAACTCTTTATTTAGTTCGTTTTCCCAATTCCAAAGCCCTAAGCAGCTAAACTCTTAAATCCACCGCCAAACGCAGAAATGAATTGATAGTTTGATTCCTAAATCAATGGAGATGGAGGAGCGACATCATCTAGAACAACAAAATCTAGAATCGTACACGGATTAATTTGAGGAGCTTCAAATTATAGTGGAAGATGTGAAGTTCATGGCACATAACAACTCAAGGATACCGTCAGTTGGGAGATCGTCAATCGGCTGAACCAGCGGCGGAAGAACGGTCGGGAGTGGCATGTGAACTAACGACGGAAGGAGGGTCGAGAGCGACAACTGAACCAGCAGTGATGGCGATGTGGCGGAGGAACGTCTGCTTTGGTCGGTCGGTCGGCCAAAGGTGAGCAGCCCCATTTCCTTCTCATTCAGACTCCTTCCCTTCTCATTCAGACTCCTTCCCTTCTCATTCAGACTCCTTCACAAGTCTGAATGATTAAGACCTTGGTTCAGACGTTTTTATCCATTCAGATGTGTTTTTTTCCACCAAACAAACGGTCTGAATCTGAACCATTCAGATTCAGACCCATTCAGACCCAAACAAACAGCCCCTAAGTAATATTTAGATACAGAAGTACAAATAATGGAGGGAAAATATTTAATTTGTTTTGATGAGGATATTCGGTGATGAGTTAATAGCCGTCGCCGCCGTAACCACCGCGATTAGGGTACCCCTTGAGTTGCTGACGCGGATTTCGGCCAAATCTGAGGTTCTGGTTCGCGATTAGGTTATTTCAAACCTTGGAATCGTCGATTGAACCTGATTTTGGTTCGAATTTCTTGATTAGCGACTTGTTAGAGTTCGATTGAGCCCGAAATCATCGCTGTTGAGTTTGGTTTCTATCCGGTTGTTGTCGCCGCCTGTTTTTTTCACATATTAGGGTTTCGAATTGAACCCTAGGAGTTGGTTTTGTTGCTGATTCATCCAACTACAAGTCAGTTGTTTGCTTGATTCTTTGGGAATCACCAGATTAAATTCGTTTTTTGTTAATTAATTCGGATTTTGGGTGATTAAAGGATCTGATTTAGTTGTTGTGATTGTATTTGGGATTGATTGGTTGGATTATTCACCAGTTGGATTGATTAGAAAGGTGTTGGACATTTTCTGTTGGTTTTATCTTGTTCAAATGGCTGATGAGGGGAAGATTCAGATTGAGAAGTTCAATGGAACTGATTTCATCTGGTGGAAAATGCAAATGGAAGCATTGCTTAGTCAGAAGGATTTGGATATGGTGCTAGAGGATAAACCAAAGAAGATGGATGCAGTTGCTGGGTCTGCATGGAACTCAAAGGACAAGAAAGCCAGAGGAGCTATTACATTGGCTTTGATGAGGAGCGTTGCATTTAACATCATGCACGAGACTACTGCTCGGGGAATGATGTTGGCTCTGTCAAATATGTATGAGAAGCCTTCTGCTGCTAACAAGGTGTTCTTGATGAGGGAGTTGTTCATGACAAGAATGAACGAAGGAAGCTCAATTACAGTTCACATCAATAATCTGAATTCAATTCTGTCCAGATTGTCATCTGTGGGAATCAAGTTTGATGATGAGACTAAAGCTGTGTTGTTGTCTTCACTACCTGATATTTGGTCTGGACAGTGACTGCTGTTACAAGTTATGTTGGGACCACTGATATGACATTTGAGGGGATGTGTTATATTGTGCTAGGTGAAGACGTTCGCCGGAAGAGTACTGGACATGATCATCTTCTGAGATGTTACATGTTGGTAGGGGAAGAAGGAATAACAAAAGTAGTGGGAGTCGGGGAAGAAGTCCGTCTGGGACTCGGAAGACTGTCAAGGGTTGGAGCTGTAATGAAGTAGGGCATGTTAAGAGCCAATGCTCGGGTACTTCGAAGCAAGTGAACGCTGCTGAGGGCGTTTATGATGATGATGCTTTGGTATGCAGCACTGAAAGCTGTGTAGACTTTTGGGTCATGGATTCAGGGGCTTCGTTTCATGCCATGGACTGCGGGGAAACAATGGTGAATCTGAAAGGAGATTTTGGGAAGGTTTGACTTGCTAATGACGAGTTGCTTGAAGTCACGGGCATGGGGGATGTTGATCTGGTTACTTCATTGGGAACTACATGGAACCTGAAGAATGTCAGGGTCATTCCAGGGCTTAATAGGAAATTGATTTCTGTGAGTCAGCTGGATGAACAGGGAATGGAACTAAGGTTTGGTAGCAATGAATGGAAGGTGGTCAAGGGAAATCAAGTGATTGCCCGTGGTATGAAGCATGGGTCGTTGTATTTGGTTGATGAACCTGCTGAGGGATGTAGGACCGTCCTGGTTAAGCGAAACAAAATCTGGTTCGCTAAATCTCATGCTAAGAGAGTTCATTTTGCAAACGTTAAGTCTGGAGCCAAGGGGATGTTAGCTGAACGTGTTCAAAAGTTTAAACCATTCAGGGGATTCGGTAACAGTGGGAGCAAGGGTTGTGTTCCGAGTACAATTACAAAGAGTTGTTGGGTTTTGAAGACTAGAACTGAAGAATTCTCTCCTGTGGGTAGTTTGCTGTGCTTGGAGAGTGTTGGTGGTCCTCGGTGTATCTCTGGATCTGGTGGAGTGTCCATGCCAGTTGAAATAGAGGATGAGTCGTTGACGGGATCTATCACGACTGAGTTGGAGCTCGGGGGAACTTCAACTGGCCCTTCTTGTACTTGATGATTGAAGGGCAGTTTGCACTAGGGGAATTTGTCTGGTTATGATGAAGTCTTAGCTTATTCTTGCGAATTGAGGCTTGGAATATTTGTTATTGAAGATTACTGGATTTACTGGATGACTGGATTGCTTATGTTGGATGCTAGGCTTGATTCCATCGCAAGGCCTCCGAGTGGGAGATTGTTAGGTTACGTAGGCCTTTGGGAGGTTTAGGGCAGCCGCCCCTAATCTTGGCCCATTAGACGTTTAACCTAATTAGTTTTCTATATAAAACATTGTCATGTAATTGTAATCTTTAACACCTAATCAACAAAAGAATCCATAGTTGCAACCCGTGCACGTAGGTCACACCGAGCGAACCACGTTATATCTTGTGTATGTTTATTTTTTCTTTGCTTTCGTGTGCGTGTATGAGTTAATCGGTTTCCGCTGCGCCTCTTTGATTCCTAACATGGAATCCAAACCAAAAGAGAAATCAGACTTTAAAATCACAGAAACTTTGATTGTATTAATAATCAGAAATCTTTTACAAAGAAAATGTTGTTCAATATGTTTAGAACAACTCTATACAGTGCCCCAACCAATACAAGTATAAAATACGTCTATTTATACAAGTACAGACAAAACCCTAAACGCAAAGTTCTCGTAACACTTAGTTCTCGAACAAAAGATCTCGCAAATACAAGTTCTCGAAGATGTCAAGTTTTCGGACCGAGAACTTTTATCTTCTCCAAAAAAGCTGATTTTATCAAAATTTTAAAAACCCTGCGACTTACAAACTCCCCCTAGTATTGAACAACATTCTCTTTGTAAATGCTTTATGATTATTAGTACAATCAAAGTTTCTGTGATATCAAATTCTGATTTCTCTTTTAGTTTTGGTTTGGATTCTACACACTCTAGAATATGGTTTACTAATTCGATAGTTTTTTGTGATTTTAGCAGGTTTCTCAGTTTTTTGTGATATAACACCTCTAGTTTTCTTTTGAAGGATTGTAAACCTGGCAAAGTAAACCCAACTATAAGTTTTGGGTGAGTATAGGTGTTTCTTGTGGCATGTTGGGTTGCTTTGGGTCACAATTAACTTTTTGTTGGGTTGAAGAAAGGTGTACCTGATATTTTAAGGGACATAATGGGCAGGGTTAAATAAGAAAATGGGTTAGAATGGGCGATTAGGAAAATTAGGTTTCTTCATCCATTTCTTGGTCTGTCATTACAAAAGTGATTGGTGGTTCTCTTCTTCACTCAAGATCTTGAAACTAGAAGCCGATGGTTTTGGATCTTAAATCGATTTAGGGTTCCAAATCGATTTTATATGAACGAATGCTGAAAGTTTCTAGGCATGAACGGAAATTGGGGTTCATTTTTGAAGAAATTGGCTAACGAATCTTTGGTTTCCAAATCATATTTTGTGGAATGAACAATCATGTTTTAAGCCGATCTCTGTTAACACTATCGCTACCATAATTGTGAGATTTCTTCAATCTTATTTCAATTTCAGTCCTTAGATTTCTGGGTTTGATTGAGTTCTTCTCAATAAACAAACAAACTTACCTAGTATGTACCCACTCTTCAGTAGGGTCTGGTGGGGAAGGATAGAGCAGCTGCTCCCAAGGAGTCCCCGACTCAAAGTTATCGTTTGAATGAGTTCTTCTCCATCTTGAGCATTAATGGCAGCCATGTTGTTCCACATCGTCCATCTTAAGCTATCGCTAATCACCAGAAATTTGTTGTTTTTTAAACAATTATCTAAACTAATTTATTGTTTTGGCTGATGTTCTCCATTGATTTGGCCATTTGGGTTTGATATTCAAGAATTGTTCATCGATTTTGTATGGAAGATTTCCATCAAAATAAAATATCTGGGTTTTGGTTCTGTGAAAATTCCTTAATTCTGTGAATAATAATATGGTTCTGTGGTTATTTTTATCATGAAAGCACTCAACAAAATCAAGATACAGCTTAGGATTTCTATAAAAATGTATGATATCGACCCATGATGACTTGTATCTTTTTTTGTCAAAACTCGTCCTAACCTGGACTAAAATTATCATTTTTTAAAGCTGCCCGTCCTGACCCGAACCTGTCATGACCCTTAAACCTGTCCTACCCAACCCGCCTGTTTTGCGAGGTATTGCATAGATGTTATTCTACATCATTAAGCATTGTACTTGTATCTTTGTATAATGTTACTAAAATGATTTTATCCTGCAGAGTTTCCTTCTCTGATCCGGTTGCTGTTAGACATTCCTTGGAGATTATCTCTGAGCTGGCTACAAAAGATCCTTATGCTGTTGCAATGGCTTTAGGTAATTTTAGTATATCTAAAGTTCAAAACAATGAAGTATAAGTATTTCAGTGTTTCTTTCTTTCTTTTAATTTATTCTAAAGCATATATCTTTGATTTGATCAAATTAAACATGATTTTGTATTGAGAAATGAAACATGATTTTGTATTGAGAAATGCTTTTCCTGTACATGCTTTTTGTTAATGTATGTGGATGAAAAACTGTTCATACGATTATTTGCTTATAATTGCATTGTGAAGATGGTGATGTTTAAAACATATCATCCTCATATTTATAATCTACTTGGTATGTTAGATTAAATTTTCTGCTGGAAGTGTTCAGTAAAGGGTAACTGGACAGTAATAAGTATTTAAAAGCACACCTTTTGATTGTTATTGAGTCTTCATAAGTTCTGGAAAAGTTGCATTAGGTTCTGAGTCACCATAGGTAATTTAGCCAAGAGTCAAGTACCTAATCGAATTCCATTATCTTGCATTAAATGTTGTATGTGCTGGACTAATCTTGTAATGTTAAAAGTTAAAGGGTTTAAGTTAGAAGTTTTGTTTAAATTAGTTTTGGATTTGTTTGAGTATTTTAATGTTTAGATTAGATTGTTTTGTTAGCAGATTTTTTAGGGATAATAGTTTGACTTTTTAGATGTTGATTTTCTTATAAATAGGGGTTAAGAGTTTAGGGTTAATTGTACCTCAATCTTATTCAATAAATTTTGTGTTTTTCTGAGATTATATTCTGTTTATTGAGGTTACCAGCCTTTCAATTGGTATCAGAGCTGAGAGCTCGACCAAGATACCACTAACGATAAGGAAGAAAGCCGCAACAAAGATCGATCGATTCACGAGACATACCTGTTCGCTCAGGGACCTGCGACCGAAAAAAAAATCAACGACGGGTCTTGGTGTAATCGACGATCAAGAGTGCTGACGGGAGGAGAAGACAAAATCAAGTACGTGGACCAGGCGACCAGGCGAAGATTGAAGGCTCAATTACAGTGTCGACTTGTTCTAGGACGAACTCGTAGAGTCGTCTCAATCAGCAGAGCTTCAATCGGATTTCAATTGAGTTCGATTGGGAGCTGGGAAGATTCAATCGAATTTTAATTGGGTTCGATTGGGAGCTGTAAAGATCTCGATTGGGTTTCTGAGCGATTTCATAGCCTGTGTGGGAGGAATTCAACCTTTGTGGGAATAATCGAAACCTGTGTGGGAGAAGAGCAACCTGTTTGGAAGAATAAAACTACCTGTGTGGGATTTCTAAGCAGCTCAAGACCTGTGTGGGAGTAATCAGACCTGTGTGGGAGTAATCAAACCTGTGTGGGAGAAGAAAAGACCTGTGTGGGAAAGAATAGAACCTGTGTAGGCTGTTTTGGTGTGAGAAATAGAGAAAAAGTGTGAACCAAAGAAGACAATGGCAGAAGGGGCAATTGTGCAAGCCAAAGAACAATCAAGTATCTCTTTACAATGTCCAAAATTGACATCTACAAACTACACATCATGGGCAATTTTGGTTGAATCGATTTTGCAAGCGAATGGGTTGCACGAAGCTATTGACCCAATAACCGGAGTAACGGTTGATCAAAAGAAAAAGTTCACCGCAAGAGCCTTTATTCTCCAATCCTTACCCGAAGATATCTTGCTACAAGTAGCAAAGCATACCGAGGCTAGAGATGTGTGGGAGTCAATTCGGGTTCGTTTTCTTGGAGCGGATCGGGTACAAAAGGCAAGGCTCCAAACTCTTAGAACCGAATTGGAGAAGCTTCACATGGGAGAAAGTGAGACAATAGATGAGTTTTCGGGTAAGATCTTGGCGGTGGTAGCAAAATTCAAGGAGCTTGGTTCATCAATTGAAGACGAGGTAGTGGTGAGAAAGCTACTTAGTGCGGTTCCAACAAAGTTTATGCCTATTGTGGCTGCTATTGAACAATTTGCTGATTTGGATGATATGTTATTTGAAGAAGCCGTGGGTCGATTGAAAGCCTATGAGGAGAGAGTTAAAGTGACAAGTGTTCATGATCAAGAAAAACTATTACTTGCTAAAACCGATGAACAAGAGAAGAAAGAAGAGACTTGTTGTGAAAGTTGTGGACGAGGATGCTCAAGTCAAAGTAACAATGGAAGAGGTAGAGGTCGTGGTCGAGGACGAGGTCGGTTTAGACCTAATGAAGACCGAGGTGAACGAGGTGCAAATAGGGACAAGAGCTACATTCGATGCTACAATTGTCAAGAATATGGACACTATGCGTATGAGTGTCCAAAGTCAAAGCCAAAGGAGGAGGAAGCCAATTTAGCTCAAGATATTAAGTTTGGGCCAGCATTACTTTGAATAAGGAATGAGAATTACAAGATTAGGGGGGGTGATTGTTGGACTAATCTTGTAATGTTAAAAGTTAAAGGGTTTAAGTTAGAAGTTTTGTTTAAATTAGTTTTGGATTTGTTTGAGTATTTTAATGTTTAGATTCGATTGTTTTGTTAGCAGATTTTTTAGGGATAATAGTTTGACTTTTTAGACGTTGATTTTCTTATAAATAGGGGTTAAGAGTTTAGGGTTAATTGTACCTCAGTCTTATTCAATAAATTTTGTGTTTTTCTGAGATTATATTCTGTTTATTGAGGTTACCAGCCTTTCAGTATGATGCAGCTTCTTTTTTCAGGTTTTTAACCTCCTCTTTTTTTTTTTAATCGCAGGGAAGCTCGCCCAGCCTGGTGGTAAATTTGTGACTTTGCTCATATGTCATTATTGCCATTAATAATTTTCCTTATTTTCCTTGTGATCACCACTAAATATGTAGATGTAATATGAATTAGGAGCTCTGCAGGATGTTTTACATTTACATGATGTGCTTGCTAGAGTTGCGCTGGCCAGATTGTGCCATGCAATATCTAGAGCTAAGTCACTAGCTGGTATGTCTTGTTGCTAACTCTTTGCATACTTTTGAAAAGTGACTGTTACCAAGAAATTTTTTTCTTTTTTCAATTTCTTATACAGAAAGACCAGACATTAAATCTCAGTTTACCTCTTTGCTGTATCAACTCCTCCTTGATCCTAGTGATAGAGTTTGTTTTGAGGCTATCCTCTGTGTACTTGGGAAATCTGACACTGCTGACAGGTACTTTGTCCATAAATTTTATAGGTGCCAAATTCACAACTTTGATTTTTAGATGGGTCATTTTGGGTTTTTTTTTGTTGTTTTGTGTTTTTTTAATGGGTGCTATTGGGGAATGTAGCTTAAAAGAAAACAAGTCAACCAGGTTGAAAATTGCATAAGTGTATTTTTTTATTGCATTAAATTTTTCTTTTTTTTTTATTCAGAAAGTTGGTTTACTATTAAACTAAAAGTTGTGGACGAAAAATATTCAGGTCGATCTAACTAGTACAAAAGCTAGCCGTTTTGTTCCATAATTTGCAGAAACTATTATGGTTAATTTGGGAGGTGGTTGCCATGTCTCTAGTTGATGTGCAGAAAGTATTATGTAACGGAAGCATGCGTTATTGCGTCTTCACTAATATTTGCTAACTACAGGACTGAAGAACGAGCTCTTGGGTGGTATCGTCTGACAAGAGAAGTTCTCAAGGCCCCTGAAGCTCCTTCTGTGAAGGACAAGGATAAATCTTCGAAGGCGAGACGTCCGCAGCTCCTTATTAAACTTGTCATGAGAAGGTTATAGGGCTTACTTAATATTAATATGCATTTTTTTTTAAATTTTAGAGGTGGGGGTGATAAGGGGTCAAATAACCATGTCAGGTTGATCCGAAACATTTTTTGCTCACATTTTGACTTTTGTATAAATTTTTCTTGTTAAATATGATTCAAGGATTTGATTGTTTGAACAATAAGCTAGTTTTTTGAATACAATATTTAGGAGGTTTTATGCTTCAAAATACGCTTTGGGGTGACTTCAACCCGTTTAAGTTTGTTTTAAAAGCATCTTTTTTTTATTCTACTTGTTTAACCCATTAAAGATAAAACATAGCCCTGATTGACCCATTTATGAGCGAACAGGTCGAAATTGGTACCTCAAGAAACTATTCTAGTCATTGTTGGTGTATAAGCAGGTGTGTAAAACTTGTTTGGCAGCATTCTTCGTGACCTAGCATTCCAATAAAAACAGGTCCTCATGTTGTGGGTGTTTGCTGGTGTTTTCCCGATTTTAGATACTTTTTCTTTAATTTTTTTTATTTTCCTTTGTTTATTTTTATTTTCATTGGACGGTGACACAAATAATATCCATTGTTCCCTCACTTATAGATCTCTAAAATCAAAGTTACTCTAAAGTAAGCTGCATGTTGACTTTTAGTGTGATCAGGATCAGATTATTTGAACAACTTACAAATTATTAAATTGAACATATACCATATAATTAGACATGCTCAACACATCTGGTTTTTAATAATAAAGTTATATGTATTTTGAAATTAAATCTTTTTGTACATATGGCAAGGCATTTATGACTAACAACATCCTGAACTTTTTTAACAGAATTTAATGATGCACTTGTATTTGTGTAAACAAGTTTCTACAGAATAAAACACCAGCTTCTTTTTTACGCACACACACATATATATACATCTCACCATTCCAAACCCCATGCTACAAGTGAATTTTACTAAGTATGGTTGTTGTATAATTTTCAATACAACTTGAATTGATCAAGTACAAATGCACTGGTGTGGTGCTTAAGGTGTAGCACCTCACCATATTCAATGGCGCACATGGGAACCAGGGTCGAATAGTGCAGTGTATATATTTGATTGGTTTGCTTATGATTTTATTTTGCTCAGATTGCTCTTACAAGACACAGTTACAATTCAGATATTATGATATCAAAATCAATAGATTGGGATACATATAAGTAATATAATCCCTAGATGGTTGTTATGTTTTTTTTCACCCATTCAAATAAAAATACCTTCTGTATTAATTAATTAATTAGAAAAAATATGTTTCAGGTGTCATATCACAATTCTTAATTTTCTGAATGAAATAGTCTTGTTTTTTCTTTGAAATATTAACTAGTTTAGTTATGGTTGTTGAAGTAGGTGCTTGTGATTGAATATCTTCTAATTTCTTTAGTCTGGAACATGTCGTGGCTTCTTTTCAGGTTGTAGCCATTCTTGCACCACATGGCATGGCTGTTTATTATACACTTTGAAGAATATAATTCAAAGCATGATACCTAAACTTAATGTCTTTTGTGTAATTGCGTGCTCTTAGTAGCTATTTAACCTCAACACAAATGAAAAATTGCAAAAATCAATTTTGAAATAAAGTTAAAGAGTAGGCCATTGGTAATGTGCAAAAATCTGTGACTTGTATCACAAAAATATTGTTGTCATGGACCAGAAATTTTAGACTTTTTTATACATAAAGTATATCTGTGATTATATGATGTAGGTTGAGTTTCAAAGTTTGTATGTATGATATTCTGATTACATGTTTGTGAAATTGAAATACAGTCTATTGCTAGTCGGATCGTCTAAGTTTTGTTAAAAATTTGTGTTTCATGATGGTTTGAGATATGTGCTAGAAATTAATACTTGACAAGTGGATGTCAGTTTTCAGTTGTATAGTATAACTGTTGTGAAAGTTTACTTGTATTGAATGTTAAGATGTTATGATTTAAAACTTGCACGGTAAAAGTCCAAGAACAATTGTAGTTGTCTATACAGTTTTTGTTGTAAAAATGTATTTTCTATGTTAGTAACTTTTTTTTGGAAATTTTTTATGCTATATTTTTTTGTTAGCCAATTCTTATCTTTCAATGTAGATGGTATTGATTTTGTTCGGTGGTGGCGTTTTTTTATTTATAATTGTTTAAGGTTATCTTAGGCATTAAACTTGTAGCTGAACACTCCTGTTAACTAATCTTGTCAAGTTGTAATTCTTAGAAATAATAATGTATGTGGTTTTTAATTATACATGCATAACTTGATCATATTCTATTTAATTTGTTGCAGGTTAGAAAGTTCTTTGCGTAGTTTCTCCCGGCCTGTACTTCATGCAGCTGCCAGAGTTGTGCAGGAGATGGGGAAAAGTCGTGCTGCTGCTTTTTCTTTGGGTGTACATGAAATTGATGAAGGAGGAGATGTTAATACTTTTTCGGAAAATAATGAGCAGGAAGATGGAAAATCTCAACATGAAGGTTAGTGAATGTGATGCCAATATCAAGCATTTGTGATGTGTGCTGTAGTTCTTAAGTATTAAACCAGATGTTACAGTCTGAACCCATTCATGTGAAAACGGGTCAATCTAGGTTGGATTTTGTTGATAATGAGTGAAATGGATGAACTAGTGAGGCTAGTTGTAAAGGAAATAAGTCAAACGACTCAAACCAGTTGAATTTTACTTAAAGAGTATCCAAATAGTCACATCCTCTTAAATAGTTTTATCTGAGAAATTAGGTAATTAATTTAACAATATAGTTTATTGTTGTACACAACACATTCATTTTTATTAAATTAGAAAAAAAATGGAAAAATATGTGTTAGCAGGTCAACCCAATGGGACCTGACCTGTTTTGATACGTGTTTAGAAAATGATCCATTTTGGCCTGAATTATATTGACCCACTGCTTAACAAGCATGAAAACTTTAGATATCCTTATAGCTGTAGACTTTCACATTGTTCATACTAAAGTCCTTAGATTCTCTTTCCAGTCATATTTGTGACCGACTTCTAACCCAACTTTCACTCATTTAAATTTAATGAGTGAAGTATGGCAAATAAAGGAGGATGATAGCCATTCTGTATATCCGGCTATGCAATTGTTATAACTGACTATCTGGGTTCCCAAAGCATTGTACATAGTTGAAGAGATGTATTTTCATGCTGAATGTAACCTGATAGTTCAGATTTCCATCATCCATGTTAGGAGCATTAGCATGCATCTGTTATTGCACTTCTTTTTTGCTTCTTTTGTACTCCCTTTGGGTCATTCATTGCATAGAAATGGAGCAGGTAACAAAGATACAGTGGCAAGTCTATTGGCCTCATTAATGGAGGTGGTGCGTACGACTGTGGCATGCGAATGTGTTTATGTTCGTGCAATGGTGATTAAAGCACTTATATGGATGCAAAGCCCACAAGAAACTTTTGCTGAATTAGAATCAATGATTGCATCAGAGCTGTCTGATCCCGCTTGGTCAGCTGGTTTATTAAATGATATTTTGCTCACTTTGCATGCTCGGTTCAAGGTAAATGGCTAGTTATGACGGATTACTCTTTTTTTATTTTGTATTAATGTATTAGTTTTAGAGATGTATATATGTGTGGGCCCTTAAGGGGCAAAAGTAAAAGTGCACTAATTTTAACGTTATTTTAATTATTTTGTGAAAGTAACGTTAAAATCATTGGGATGATCAACTTCAAACGATAACTTTGAGCCGGGGACTCTTTCGGAGCAGCCTCTCTATCCCAATTGGGATAGGGGTAAGGTTTGTATCTATCCTCCCCCCCCCCCCCCCCAGACCCTACTAAAAGTGGGAATATACTGGGTAAGGTTGTTGTTGTTGTTGTATTAGTTTTAGAGATGCTTTTCAGAATTCAGTGTTTGGGTGCAATAACATAATTTTCTTTACTTAAGCAATTTTCTACGTCTCAAATATTCTGGTGGGTCATAATTTGTTTTTTATTTACTGCATCACCCCTAATAATTTTTTAAGTGGATATCTTCCAGTAAATATTATGAGTTGATTATCATGTTCACCTGAACCTGTTGTACAAGCTGTTGTTTTATTCCTTCTTTCTTTCTTTTTATTTATTTTATTTTTCTCTTAAAATATTTTTCTTTTGTTGTTTTATGCTTTCTTATAGGCTACTCCAGATATGGCAGTTACACTGCTAGAAATTGCTAGAGTATTTGCTACTAAAGTCCCTGGAAAAATTGATGCTGACGTGCTGCAACTACTATGGAAGGTGAGTTTTTCTTTATTCATCTCAATAACAATGCATCACTTATTTTTGAATTTAGGGTGACACCATCTTAAAAGTTGATACTATGAATTTTTAGCATGTGTATTAACATAGAAGATAACTTCTACATGGAAAACGTAGGTCTTCTAATCTCCTAGATAGATGACAGGCATCTACCCAGAATATCAAGTCAAAACTCAACAAAGATGTATACAATTTGCTTTTTCTGAAATAAAATGCTGATACCCTCGTGTTCGTGTGTGAAAAGTAGTCAAGTCGTTTGTCTGAAAATTATTGAAATCCCTTTGTATAATAGTAATTTGAGATTCCTATGCTTACACAAGGGAAATTTTGTAAAAATACCACAATTGCAAGTTTCTGGTACTTTATTATTTTATTATAATATATTCACCTTCCTAAATTGCTAGTCTTATTATTCTGTCATTACAGTTACTCTTAACACATTCTAAATGTTCCTCATTGTTGAGAAAATATGGTAATAAAAACAAGTTGGGAAAGTCAACCAGTCCATCAATCCATGCTTAATCTTTTGAGGGGTTCTACAATTAGCTGCTACATGGCTACATAAGTGGGCCTAACTGGAATTTTTGCAACATCTGTTGTAACTAAACTTTTATGTTAGAATTTATGGTTGCCTTTATTCTATATACACCTGATTTATATATAATTTTTGTTTTCAGACATGCTTGGTTGGAGCTGGTCCAGATGGGAAACATACAGCACTTGAAGCAGTTACAGTAGTTCTGGATCTGCCACCTCCACAACCTGGTTCAATGTCTGGGCTTACATCAATTGATAGGGTATTTGCCACTGATCCAAAGTCAGCTTTGGCTTTACAGAGACTAGTCCAAGCAGCGGTATATATCATCTATATATCCTGTCTAATGCATATTCAATGAGTGTATTACGGATGATGATTTATCACTAAGTAGTTTACTGTAATGTATTTTGCTAAAATGCTTATAGGTTTGGTTCCTTGGTGAAAACGCAAATTATGCTGCATCTGAGTATGCTTGGGAATCAGCAACTCCTCCTGGTACAGCATTGATGATGCTAGATGCAGATAAAATGGTTGCAGCTGCCAGTTCTCGCAATCCTACTCTTGCTAATGCTCTCACTCGACTCCAGCGATGTGCTTTCATTGGCAGTTGGGAGGTACATCATGCATTTCTCACAACATTCGTTCGATTATAGCCATAAACTTAGCCATATATATAAATTTAGTATGTATATATGCATGTCCTGTTAATTTGCCTACAATGCATGTTACTAGACATTGTTGTGCGTCTGTTGCGGCATGTAATGTTGCTGCGGACGTGTGGTTGCGCTCATCGCAGCTTAGATCTCACACATGTTTCACGTGGGGGATGTTAGGAATCAAAGAGGCGCAGCGGAAACCGATTAAATCATACATGCACACGAAAGCAAAGAAAATACATAGACACAAGATATAACGTGGTTCGGTCGATGTGCCATACGTCCACGGGTTGCAACTAGGGATTCTTTATTGATTAGGTGTTGAAGATTACAATCACATGACAATGCTTTATATAGAAAACTAATTAGGTTAAACGTCTAATGGGCCAGGATTAGGGTCAGCTGCCCTAAACCTCCCAAAGGCCTACGTAACTTAACAATCTCCCACTCGGAGGCCTTGCGATGGAATCAAGCCTAGCATCCAACATAAGCAATCCAGTCATCCAGTAAATCCAATAATCTTCAATAACAAATATTCCAAGCCTCAATTCGCAAGAATAAGCTAAGACTTCATCATATCCAGACAAATTCCCCTAGTGCAAACTGCCCTTCAATCATCAAGTACAAGAAGGGCCAGTTGAAGTTCCCCCGAGCTCCAACTCAGTCGTGATAGATCCCGTCAACGACTCATCCTCTATTTCAACTGGCATGGACACTCCACCAGATCCAGAGATACACCGAGGACCACCAACACTCTCCAAGCATAGCAAACTACCAACAGGAGAGAATTCATCAGTTCTAGTCTTCAAAACCCAACGGCTCTTTGTAATTGTACCCATAACACAACCCGTGCTGCCACTGTCACCGAATCCCCTGAATGGTTTAGACTTTTGAACACGTTTAGCCAACATCGCCTTGGCTCCAGACTTCACGTTTGCAAAATGAACTCTCTGAGCACGAGATTTAGCGAACCATATTTTGTTTCGCTTAACTGGGACGGTCATACATCCCTCAGCAGGTTCATCAGCCAAATACAACGACCCATGCTTAATGCCACGAGCAATCATGAGATTCCCCTTGACCACCTTCCATTCATTGCTACCAAACCTTACTTCCATTCCCTGTTTATCCAGCTGACCCACAGAAATCAATTTCCTATTCAGCCCTGGAATAACCCTGACATTTTTCAGGTTCCATGTAGTTCCCAATGAAGTAACCAGATCAACATCCCCTATGCCCGTGACATCAAGCAACTCGTCATTAGCAAGTCGAACCTTCCCAAAATCTCCTTGTTTCAGATTCAGCATCGTTTCCCCACTGTCCATGGGATGAAACGAAGCTCCTGAATCCATGACACAAGAGTCTACATAGCTTTCAATGCTGCAAAACAAAGCATCATCATGATAAACGCCCTTAGCAGCGTTCACTTGCTTTGAAGTACCCGGCGTTGACTCTTAACATGCCCTACTTCATTACAGTTCCAACACTTCACAGTCTTCCGAGTCCTAGACGGACTTCTTCCCCGACTCCCACTGCTTCTGTTATTCCCTCTTCCCCTACCAACGTGTAGCATCTCAGAAGATGATCCTGCACTAGTACTCTTCCGGCGAACGTATTCACCTAGCACAATATCACGGATCCCTCAAATGTCATATCAGTGGTCCCGACAGAACTTGTAACAACAGTCACTGTCCCAGACCAACTATCAGGTAGTGAAGACAACAGCAACACAACTTTAGTTTCGTCATCAAACTTGATTCCCACATATGACAATCTGGACCATAGTCACATAAATCGCGGTTCGCTTCGGTACGAAAACGCGGTTCTGGTACGCGGTTCGCTAGGCTCAACGAATTCGGTACGAAGGGGGGTAGGTTCATTTCGGTACGATGTACCATTTATATCCGGTACGGTGTACCAAAAAAAATCATAACATAAAATATAAAATTTCATAATCAAAAGTAGATAAAACAAATAAACCAACTAAATGAAGTTTAGGATAAGTTTTTATCAAAATTATAACTCTAAGGATTATAACATAATTTTAATTTCATAAAGGTAAGTTTTAATATAACTTTAACTATAAGGGTGAATGTAATAACATGTTAAAATATAAAAAACCTAAAAATGGGGAGCGTGAATCGTCTGAGACTACGGAACGTGATTCGCCAAGAATGGGGAAGAAGATGGTGAACGTGAATTCGCCAAGAATGGGGAAGAAGAAATCGTGATTTATAGACCTAATTGAAAGAATGGGGACCATGAAATTCGATTAATCCAAAATCGACATACCAAAATGGTGAAATTCGATGTTCCAGACAATAGAAACTCGCGAATTCCATTGAACGATGTCGATGAACTGGGCGATTGGAGTCAACGACGCTTGTGATTGAAGTCGACGATCCTGTCAATTGGGGTTCGACGAACCGGAGCGAACCAAATCGCAATCGAATTCCGTTTGGGTACAGTGCGTACCAATACGTGGATCGCGGCCTTATGAACGATTTCTGTGACTATGATCTGGACAGAATCGAATCCAGATTATTGATGTGAACTGAAACCGAGCTTCCTTCATCAAGAACACCTTGTTCGCAGCAGAGGGCTACACATTTGACGGCTCTTAGATCTGTAAACGAACTCCAAGGGTTTGGAAACCCTAATTCGTAAAATAGCGAGACAACGCCCTCCTCTCTCTGATTTTCTTTTCCTTTTTCTTTTCAGCAATCATCCAAGTGCGTTCTGTATATTAAT
Organism: Mikania micrantha; assembly: GCA_009363875.1. Classification (NCBI taxonomy): domain Eukaryota; kingdom Viridiplantae; phylum Streptophyta; class Magnoliopsida; order Asterales; family Asteraceae; genus Mikania; species Mikania micrantha. The sequence goes on from CM018684.1 coordinate 57,882,312, forward strand.
CTTCAACGAACCAAGCTCTGATACCACTTGTTAAGAATCAAAGAGGCGTAGCGGAAACCGATTAAATCATACATGCACTCGAAAGCAAAGAAAATAAGCAGACACAAGATATAAGTGGTTCAGTCGATGTGACCTACGTCCACATGTTGCAACTAGGGATTCTTTATTGATTAGGTGTTGAAGATTACAATTACATGACAATGCTTTATATAGAAAACTAATTAGGTTAAACGTCTAATGGGACAGGATTAGGGCCGGCTGCCCTAAACCTCCCGAAAGCCTACGTAACCTAACAGGGGAGAACCAAAACCTTTCGTGTTAGAGACGAACCAATTTTAGAAAGACATAAATAATGCCCTTACTTTGTGTTGATGGGGAACCAAATTTTCAAAAGCCCTAAATGATAACAGGAGTAACCATAAAACAATCTTATTATGGCAAACCAATCAGGCAACATCACTATTCATAGTGATGTGGCAAACTTTCTTATTGTTTAGACTTTAGATGGTAACTAGTAGGTTTCCCGCGCGTTGCGGCGGGAAGTGTGTTATGTTAGTGAATATCAGGTTGAAGACACGATTCCATATATCAAATTGTAGATATTAAATGCGACACACGGTTGCCACTCATACGTTTGTTCATTGCAAGGGTGCTCGTCACACAGAAAAAAAGGGTTGTGCGAAAATCTAGCATCAAGAAGTACATGACTCTACCGTTTTGCCAATATTAGTAATCCGTCATGACAACAACAATAATATCACGAAAATCAAAACGTAGACCCAAAAACGGCGGTATTGGTTGTTAATATGTCCTAAAACAATAAACCAAACTATCACGAAAGCATGCTACACTCTCAAAAATAAAGACGAAAACATAAGAAGTTGGTGCTAAAATATTGGACTTCCACATGAAATACAAGTGATTGATAGACTTTTCGAAGCCCCCTATTTTAAAAAACCCCACACGTGCACAAGTAGAAAATTATCTCACCTTCGGTCAACATTTTGACTTCCCCAATTTCCTCAAATGTATCAGGTAATCCTGCTCTTCGTCTTCCTCCCATCATCTCCTTCGATCACCATATTTACAACACCACCAATAGCGTACGAAGCACTCAATTTTCCGGCCGGTTTATTTCTCACCAGAGCAACCGACTACACACTCAATGAACAAACTGGCAAATTCTAATTCCATTTGGGCCAGACCTGTTCATAACTGTTGCTGGCTACAATTTGAAATACCAATCCCCCATTAGCTGGATAATTATCAAAGTTGAAGGGGATCAACATGAAAATGTTTTTTTCTGGTTGGACATTGTAGAGGTGAGTCGCGACGGTATTGCTCGTCTCCGCCGACAAAGAAAAAGGCTTCACCACTCACAGGCATCGCTTCCCATGGTTCACCAACACCGGCGACCACAATGGTTCCGGCTCCGGCAACAACCTCAGGTGCCCTAGCCATGAGTGCTAAAGGGTAGCACCTTTGAAGCAAGCTGCATCGTTATTGTTCCTTCTCTGATGAAGTCGGTCAATCCATGGGCGGTAAACCGGTCGGACTACCGGGGCGAGTTCCTGTTACTGCTCATAAGTTGTAGTTTGTATATATATAAATAAATAGTTCGTAGTTTCTTATATACTGTAATATATGTCACTCTTAGACTTGTAGATTGTAGGGATACAGTTTATGCATGGTTCTCTCGCATAGGTTCATAGTAACTACCAGTGACTATATATAGTTTTGGCCTTTCTCTTACATTTATGTAATGGACTTAAGTTAGAGAATCTCTTTCCTTTATCGTATGCAGTCTACTTGTTTTGATTTAGAGTCTACATACATTGGCTTAAATGTGTGCATCTACATGAAATGTGAATACTTGTCAATTTTCCAAAAAATATTTAGACATCCCTGGTAGTCTGGTTTTGGAGCAACTATATGCCTAATTGGATTTATTTTTTTTTTTGAACTTTTTTTACAGGTGAGGATTCAAATTCTTGTAGGCTATAGATACACTATGAGTTATAATCCCTTGATGGTTTAATATGATTTATATTAGATAATTATATTTTCTTATTTCGTAGATATGCTTTTATCGTTTGTTATATATAGTTTTAGTTTAGAAAAAGGATAGATTTTTGCAGTATATTAGATTGGATTCTTCTCTCTAAATTATAATAGGCTTCTTGGGGTAATTTCATTACGCTTAATTAGAACTTGATATGGTATTTACCAATCGGGAAAGTAGCATACCAATTGAAAGTAGAACAACTGAGAGCAGATCAACCTCTCGAGAATTGATCTCCCTATTTACTATTTCAGTTTGTTTTTTTATTCAATAATCTGAGCCTGTACATAGCTTACTTATTTTCATTAGTTCACTTCATACTCCCAAACGTTATGAAATTTAAATTGATTGATAATGGCTATTCTTTTCTTTATGAAATGTTCTGGGTTTTTTGGTACTAATCTTCGGGTCACACATGATGGTGATATACTGATTTACTCTTTGGCTGTCTTTTTTGATTCATTCTTGTTATTAACATCTTCATTGTAGGTTCGTATAATTGCGGCCCAAGCTCTTACCACTATGGCAATCAGATCAGGGGAGCCTTATAGAATACAAATATATGAGTTTTTACATGCTCTTGCACAAGGGGGTGTGCAGTCCCAGTTTTCAGATATGCATATTAGTAATGGTGAAGATCAAGGAGCTAGCGGTACTGGTCTTGGATCTTTGCTTAGTCCAATGCTTAAAGTCCTCGATGACATGTATAATGCTCAAGATGATCTCATAAAGTGCGCACTAGTTATCATCTATCTTATTTATTTATTTTTTATTTTTTTTCCTGCACATGTGTTACAATTAATTGTGTAACGTATATATATGTACTTGAGGTTGCAGGGATATGCGTAACCATGATAATGCTCAAAAAGAGTGGACCGATGACGAACTGAAGAAGCTCTATGAGACACATGAAAGGCTTCTAGATCTTGTTTCACTATTCTGTTATGTTCCAAGATCAAAATATCTACCACTTGGGCCAACTAGGTAACTGCCTATGCTGTTGACCTTCAGTGGGTCTTTTGATCAAATCCATTGTTTCACTTAGTGTCTTGTTTGTAGGTGGATGCAGAATTATTCTCTAACTGGTGTAAAAATCTATTATCATTCTCATATATAATACACACACACATGCTCATCTATTTTATATTAACTACTCCTTGTTTCCAATGTACAACAGTGCAAAACTAATTGACATATATCGCAATCGGCATAATATAACCGCATCAAACGGCATGAAAGATCCTGCTGTGTCAACAGGGATATCTGAACTCATATATGAGGCCACTAAACCAGCACCTGTGGAGCCTGAGAATCTTGATGATGATCTAGTAAATGCTTGGGCTACAGGTCTTGCTGATGATGGTTTGTGGAACAATGCTCCTGCAATGAATAGGGTGAGATATTATCTAATCTACCACTCTCTTATGGACTTCTTGCCTTAATCTTGTCTATTTATCATTAATATCCCTTTGTCATTATCTACACTTATTGAAGTGCCAAAGGAGAATAAAAATTAATTTTTGTGTTTAGGTGCTTATTTATTTGGTAGAAAGGACCATTAAAATGAGTCCATAAAGTTGAATTTAATGTAATAGAAGAGGGGGAGGGGAAGGCCTTTGTTTTAGCAAAGATTTTTGCGTGTCAGTAAATTCACAACTTGACACAAGCTATAGTTTGTCCTTAGATGATAACACGTGAAAACTTTAATATTTGTAGAGCAGTATAACGAGTCAAACTACTGTAGCTTGTGGTGCCAATGCGCTTTACTGGTGTAATATTTTGAATGTCATGCTAATATAACCTAGTTATTCATGCTGTTGAAAATATATTTTAGTTAGCATCTTGAACTCTATTGACATATCTTATAGCTTAACAAGTTTGACCTGATAAAAAAAAACATATCCCAAATGGAATAGCTTACCATGTCAAAATTACTTCCTATGCAATGACAGGTTGATATTATGTTTATCTGCTTATTGAAGATCTGATAATAGAAATCTGGTGTCTGTTTTTGTAGATTAATGAGTTTCTTGCTGGAGCTGGTACTGATGCACCTGATGTTGATGATGAGAACATTATATCCAGACCTTCCATGAGTTATGATGATATGTGGGCTAAAACTCTTCTGGAGACAGCAGAAGCTGATGTAAGATTGTGCCTTAACATCTGCGTAATTTATTATGCATTATGCAGATGTGTAAGATGTATATATTTGTTTATTTCAGGATGATGATGGCAGGTCTTCTGGATCATCTTCTCCAGATTCAGTAGGGTCAGTTGAGACATCAATTTCATCTCACTTTGGAGGAATGAATTATCCTTCATTGTTCAGTTCAAAACCATCAACTTATGGGTCTTCACAACCTGTGGTATGTAAAACTTGAAAATTCAAGTTTCATTAATTTTCTTAGTTGGTTTAGATAATGAGTGGTGTTGATGGCCTTATAATCCATTTTAGTTGAAAGTCACTTCATCGAGATGCCTGCTTAACTTGCATCTTTATCTGTCTGAATACTAGAATGGTTTATGGTCAGGCTAATTTGCTGAACTTCCCAAACAGACCACTTCAATTGTTACGTGGTTGGTTTTATTAGTTTTTTGCATGATCGGTTTAAAGAATCTATAACTGAACTGGGCATTTTAGTCTTGGTTTTAAAAATAGCACCTGAGGCATGAGGTGCATGCAGGAAAACACTTCAGCATTCATAGCTTGAACATTTGGGTCAATAGAAGGGAATATGTAGAAACAACCATTGGGATTAAGAGGTTATGAATGGTTATCATGATAAAAAAAAAGGCCAATATGTAAAAAAACCAAGAAAAATGCATCTTTTAGTTGATAAAAAACTTATTTTGTTGTATATAGAGCAATGCCTTACGTACGTGAGGCTCTCGCCTCATGCCTCGCGCCTCAGCATTTGAAGCCTAAACACCTCGGAGCACTTTTTAAATCCGATGGTTTAGTTTTGATTTAACTAAAAAGCCATTTAGAATAGATTTAGTTTATATACTGTCTATTCTAAATTGGTTCAATATATATATTTGTATATATGGCATTAAATTTTGTAATTTAATACATAATTGTGTTGTGTGATTTCTTAATTGTGTTATTCGCCATGGGAAAAATTCTGTCTATTGTCTTCTTCTGACAGTCAATTGGTGATGCTTCTAAGAAATTAACGTGTTTGATCTAAAATAATACTTTTTTTTATTTAAAATTTTGTATTTCCTTAATTATTAAAAGGCCCAATGCCCAAACCGTATGTATAGTTTGATTTGATTTCAGTTTCAGTTTTGTAATGGCTTGGTTTAGTAAGTTTACAACCGTTACTATCCTTAAAAACCTAACAATAAACACCCTTAGTGGGTTGATTCAGGTTTTGTCTCTTCTCTAAAGGGTCAAATGGGTAAAATAAAAATTAGCGAATGAATTGAGTTAAAATCCATAGCCAGCTTTATGATGAAATGTGTTAATGGGTGCACAATTTTAGGAGAAATCAAGTACAAGCCGACCCAAAAAACCATCTGCTGGCTCCTCTTCTTATGAGGGATATGGCTCTCCGGTTAGTGTAGTTAATCTCTTTACCTCAACTTTAAAAGTTAGCCGGTCAAATTTAATGATTATATGTTTTTTCTATCATATATCTATATATAAACACTCACAGATTAGGGAAGAGCCACCTCCATACTCATCACCTGTTCACCAAAGATACGAGTCATTTGAGAACCCATTGGCTGGACAAGGGTCAAGCAGCTTTGATTCTCATGAAGAAGAACGATCTTCTTCAGGGAATGCGCAATCTGGATCAGCACTCTATGATTTCACTGCTGGTGGTGATGATGAGGTATTTTGACTTTTAGTCATCATCTTTTCTTTTTTGTTTGAAATTATAGCATTTTTTAAACTCAAAAGTTTCTTTATTACAGTTGAATTTAACTGCTGGAGAAGAGGTTGAAATAGAGTACGAAGTTGATGGTTGGTTCTATGTAAGTAAACAACTATTTTATCTTAAAATTGGGCCTTCTATAATTCCCAACGAGGGGATATTTCATGGTTTTTTTCTGACCTGACCTTTATTGTATTTTTTTTCTTTTTTTTTATTATTTCCTAAATTCGTTTGGCATTTTTAATCAATATACAAATTGGTCGACTTGGGAGTGTTTTATCTCTGACGTGCCAATTTATTTAAGCTAAAAGATCCAACTAAGAAGAAAGTGTGTCAAATGGTTCAAGCAGGTTGACAATAATTGAAAATGTATACAAATGCATAAAACCTTGTATATCAACTTATTATAAAAAGTTACCTGTTTTGTAATCATATTTAATTGTCTATAAAACCCCACAAAAGACATTATAAATTTGTTAGTGGATTTACCCAACTATTTGTTTTGAGCCGTTACCCAACCTGCCCTGCTAGTTTTGGGCATCAAAGGCGTGCTGCAACACACAGTTTTAGTCAGATGTTGAGTTTTGTTACTCTCCTTTTGTGTCACATGGGTATCTGTTTTTTTTATTTATTATTTGTTATCTGGGTATCTGATATTTTGTTTTGACCTACAACAGGTGAAGAAAAAGCGGCCAGGTCGGGATGGCAAATTGGCAGGTTTGGTCCCTGTTTTGTATGTTAGCCAATCATGAGAAGTGATTGTCAACTTATTGGTATTTTTGGAGTTAAAGCTGTGGGTGGATTGACACAAGCATAATATTGAGTTTGGTGTGATATGATAGGCTAGGATAGGCATGATGATGTTGTGCATTATGTGTACAAGTAATGAGTTGTGTGATTGTTTTCTTATGTACATTTTACACAATTAGAAACACAAACAGTGTTTAATTTTTTTGTTATCATGTTTTGTTAGAATCGATTGTTCTTTGATGATAGTTTTTGTTTTATTTAAAGTCGTTATGTGTTCTTGGATGATAGCCTTTGTTTAACTCGATCACGAAAAATTGGATTTGAAAAAATTAAAATAATAGCATTGTTATGTTACCACATAACATGTTAACAGCCATGCCACTCTGATTTAAGTTAATTAAAATATTTAATAAACATTCTTTCACAAGAATGTTGAACCAACACCAACTGGTAATTTAGAATTTTAATAACCATGTTTTTTTTTTTTTTTTTTTTTTTGCTACTGACCTTTGCTTTTTCATGAAACTAACAAGCTTCTCAAAAGCTCAAGCAATCCATATTATCAAAACTAAACATGTAAGGAGGGGAGGACAAACCAGTCTTTTTTTTTGGAATTTGAACCGGTTTTAAATCGATTATGGTTTTGGACAACAAAGTCAAAACCGGTTCAGGTTAGGTTTTGGTTTTTTGACCGATTTTGTAACTTTTTGGCCTGTTTTAGTTATGTTTTCTTTGAGAAACTAGAATCTTCTGTACCCATTGGTTTAAGTTTGACTAGTTTTGATTCAAGTACTTTATTTTGGTTCCTAAACCTGTTTTGTTGTCCACCTCTTGAGGTACCCCAACATGAATCAATATATTCCCCAACTCCACATTATCAACTTTCAAAACATAATTCCTTTAGAAATGAATTATTCAAATATCTCAACAATCTTAAGCCAACTCCAGCCTTTATCGGATGTGTAATAGACTGCCTCTTGAAGATGATAACAGGTATTCTAAATATTAAGCTAAATGCGTAAATAGTTATAGTTTAGGATTTGGTGATTCCAATTATATTTAGTCATGGATACTCCTAATTAAAACAATTATCATTTTACACACATTTGTAAAAGTTTATTTTAAACAACCAGAAAAAAATGATTTTCTTAGTGGTCAACTCGTTGACTCCCGGGTCACCTCAAATTTTGTGATGTTTTCAAGGAAATAATTAATCTCTTGAGTATTTGACAAAATTGTTAATTAAAGACTTATAATCTAGTGGTTACTTTCTTGACTTTCTTATAAGAGGTCTTGAGTTCAAATCCGGGCTGAGATATATTTGACTTTCTTCCGGGTGAGGGGACGGTTGAAATCTTGTCTTAGCTGTCGTCATACCAAGCCGTTTGAAATTATTTTTTTTACAAACTTGTTTTTGAGCCAGCATTATGGGCTAAATATTTTTAGCTGTGCTCAGAATTTAATACAATGCTTTTCTTGTTTCCATCTTATGCAGTGTTGTTTGAATCAGACCGGGAACCGGCAACTAAATCGGCCCAAAATAAGCAGATGAACCGCTAAGAAGAGAACCGGCCGTCCGGTCCGGGTGAGCAGTCGGATTGGGAACCAGACCACTAGTCGGACCGGTTTTAGCTATTATTATTATTTTTTTAACAAAAATCTAAAGAATAAACCATTAAAAACCAAACAAGTGGTTGAAATAGTAGTTTTTTCATACAAGTGGTACACTTCTCTCTTCTTTTTATAGCCAGATGATGAATGTTTTTCTTGTACTCTCACCAATGAGGATGAGGAATTAGGAAGGGAAATAAATATGAACCTATGTTGGATGAGAAACAAGGAAGGAAAAGAGAACATGAGATGCTTTCCTGCCTAGCTTTCTAAACTTAGCGCAAGTCTTTTGTAATTTCTTCCTCACACCCATATAATATATTGTAGTTCATTGAACTCACTAATATGTTGGATGAATTTTTTTTATAGGTTTGTTACATTATTTGTCACATATTTATAAAAAAAATTAAAAAAACGCTATGTAGTTTTTTTTAAAAAATATTTTATAAAACCATGTAAAACATACGTAACATCTGGGCGTAGTGTTACGTATGTTTTACGTGAATTTATAAAATATTTTCTCAGCGCTTTTTTAATTTTTTTATAAAAATGTGTCAAATAATGTTACAGGCCTGTAAAAAAAATAAAAAATGTTTTTTTTAATTTTTACATGGTTTTCTCACTAAGGAGGGGTTTTCATTTTATCTTTTCCCTATATATATATATATATAGGATTGTGAACAAATAATAACAAACTCTTAAAGCATTAACCTGAAATAACCCGTCAAGATGAAGCCAAATATTGGAATTTTTTTAACATTATTGTAACACATCTACAACACTTTCTTCTTTTATGAGTTTGCGAAAATTCATCACCGTTTGAGACGTAACATCGTTGTAAGTTTTTGGCCTAAAACAGTTACAGTGCTGTAAGTGAAAAACTTACAACGATGTTACGTCTCAAACGGTGATGAATTTTCGCAAACTCATAAAATAAGAAAGTGTTGTAGATGTCTTATAATGATGCTCAAAAAAATCCAAGATTTGGTTTCATCTTGACGAGTTATTTCAGGTTAATGCTTTAAGAATGAGTTATTATTTGAACACTTCCATATATATATATATATATATATATATATGTATATAGGGGATGGTTCGAATGTAAACATTTTCTTATTGCGATAACCGAGTAACTATATCTTATTACTTTGTGGCTCACATTAAAGTAAATCTAAAGGTGTAGGCTTTTTCTTATTTTTTTATTAATGTAAGTAGGCACTACATTAATTACAAAAAAAAAAGAAAAAAACCTACACCTTTAGATTTACTTTAGTGTGGGCCCCAAAGTAATAAGATGTAGTTATTCGGTTAACGCAATAAACAAGGGTTAACATTTGATCCTGATATATATATATATATATATATATATATATAGAGAGAGAGAGAGAGAGTAATGTTATTGTACAAAATAATAATTTTGTAAAAACAGTGAGAAACGATCTGAACCTTTGATGTGTTATCATCAATGGTTCTTAAAGAACTAGTGGCATGATTGTAATTAATATGTTGTTTAAAAAGGAAATAAGGACGCAAAAGGAATTTCCATATTTGCAGATATCATGTTATCCATTAAATCAGGAGCAGTTACTATTTTTAAGGAATAAGTCAGTTTCCTTTTCGCTATGTGCTAATTTGTGCTATCAGCACATGAAGCGTATATCAGCACATGAAGCGTATATCAGCACATTCACATAATATGTGCTATTAATACATGTAAGCATATATCAGCACATATATATCAACATATAATAGCACTACAAAATCTGTGCTTTGGCGTTTAAAACATGTCAGCTCACAACAACACTAAAAAAATGCTAAATAATTATCCTATCATTCATACCAGCACATACCAACAAATTATTTAACGATTTATCAATTTAACAAATTATTAAAACTCCCTGTTCACATCGTTCTACATAAAATAGTACATGTTATCACATAACAACACAAATTAACACTCATCCATCCAATTTTACAATGCAACTAAAAATCTCAATCCCTAAGATTTTTTTATGCAAATAATTCGTATTTGATTATATTACGTGTGTCATTAGATTCAATGTTAATTTTTGGAATAAATTCAATCAGTAAATTGATTACACACTTTCCTATTTTAATGCGAAATTCTAAAAAACAATTAATATTAAATTGTCTATACTACCCTTTTCTATTAATTAACTTAAATGCAACATGTCAATATTTAATTGGTTCCTACCATTTTTACAAAAAAAAAAAACATTTTGTATCTGAACATACTCCTATATATATATATATATATATATATATATATATAGGGGAAGGATATTTTGGAAACCTGGTTGAGATAAAGAAACTTTGAAAACCTATTTCTAGCCATTGATGAGAATATATGATTGGTTAAGATTAAGTGGTAATTTTGAAAACGTATCAAATAATTAAAAAAAGAATATCTTTTGTACTTGATAGTACAAAAAAGGGTAAAAGGGTAATAACACCGTTGTCCTTTCCCCCCAACTTCTCTCTTCTTCCTGTCAGATTTCTTTTCAAACTTTTTAAAAAGTATTTGATTCAAAATTATAGATTTATTTATTTATATATCTTTCTGTTTGTCTTTTTCTTAGTCTTTCTCTCAAGAAATTAGAAACTATTTGTCTCAACAGATTATACGATGTTGAGATTGGAGGCTTAGAAGGATGGAAGCATAGGTTAATCCACATCCATATACTCCTGAAGATGATAAAAGTATGTTGGAGAGCACTAGGGATGCCATAAAATATGAACAAAAAAGGCTTTGTGATGTAATCACAACCGGGTAAGTCTCTTTTTGCTAATTTTGTTTCAAATGAGATTTCTTCTTTATTTAGAGATGATAAAAAAATCAAGTTTCTTGACTTTCCGTGTCACACCCCCACCTCTCGTCACCTGAGAAGATGTCATACGTCTCATTCTTTTGGTTGCGGAAGCATAGTGGTGATGTCTCAGAGATGAGGTGTGACTTACTTGAACCGATATCACAGCACACAGATTCACTTAAAATAAATATAATACAAAGGTTTCGTCACTACAGTAATATAACAACTTAGTTTATTACACAATATGTTACATTAGGGTTCAACTATGTGAAGTGCATCCTCACTGTGTCGTCACCGTTGTCCTGCAAAAATGTTAAGTTTGAAACGTCAGCACAAAGCTGGTGAGTTCGACAGTTCAGTTAGAACAATATGATATGATAAGTAATGTTCACAAAAAGTTCAGTTCTGGATAACCATGGGACCCGTATCTAGTTCCTTTCGGATAGTTGTTTGTTCACGAAGATACTACCCGTCGGTAAATATCTTAATGCCTCATTATCTTAATGTCTATCACTAACATTAAGAAGTTGTTATGGAAACAGGTACCAAACATTCACACCAGGGGAGATGCAATCCTCCCAGCAAATGGGTTGTCAGCCAATAGTACTATCAATGGTTCCTGTTCGGCCGCACATGGGTTCACTAGATACAGTTCACGAATGAGGACTTTTGATACTGTGATAGTTGTTACTAACGGCAAAAATCCCATGAAATCACACAAAAAGTCACATGAAATTACACAGATATCAGTGATGCATATCATATGTTCAGAAAATGAGTTACAGAGTACCCCGATGTTTATAAAACATTAAAAAGAAAAGGGGTTGTACGAAACTCACATGATGTCTCAGAGCAGTAAAAACACACGCAACTGGTGCTATTGATAAGATTCTGCATTAGTTTATGTTTGATATGTTATTTATGTTTTAACTTGCTGATTAAATCCTTTTGAACGTCCAATGTCAAAGACATTACCTTAACAGTCATCAACCCAAGGTTTAGTATTTATTTACATATTTTAATGTAATATCATACCATGTATGATAATGTAGGAACCTATACTGATTCAGGTTCCTAATACTAAGTTGATGACTCCCTTGATTAATCAGTATAATCTCAGATTAACCAAATAGTTAATGTTGTTGATTATAATGTTAAAGTAATCTCTAAAAAGTTTAATGGCTTAGGAATGATTAATCCTTGTTATTGATTACCCAATTATCATGGAATATCACATGTAGTATTAGAGTAGGTTTAATAACCATGTTTAACATACTGATCTGACTGTTATCAAAACCGTCAGATAATCATTCCAATGAGTATGTTAATAACTATGATTAGTTTGAAACACATGGTCTTCACGTTGCATGTCAAGGATTAATCAAACTAATCATCTACATTGTCATAATCAAATGGTTTAAACCATTATAACCATTGTTATGATTCCATACAAACCGGGCATTACAACGGCTCAAAACAAGGATTTACCCATTAACAGTTCGAGTTTGTCACTCAAAATCAATCCTAGCCCTCATCTGAGCAATAATCAACAACCCTAACTATATCATTACGTTCAAAACTAAGATTTAATCATTCATAATCAAACCAGAAGGTTTAAAATAAACCATTACCTAATCTGACGGATTCCAGCGGATAAAAAGATGATCAGCACTTGTTTTAACGCTTCTGGATGTGATCTAAACGTCGAGAGGCCTTCAAATATGAGTTTTTGATGATTTGGATGAAGATTTTCGTGAAATGGTGGCTGATACGTCGTGAGAATGATGAAAAATGAGGATGAGAATGAAAATCCTGATCTTTATGCAAGTTGCCGCTGATCTGGACCCCAGGCGCATCGCCTGGCAACCCGCAGCCATGCAAGGCGTACCGCGCGGACGAGGTGGAACCAGATATTTTCGGTGGGATCCGCGCGCATCGCCTAGGTCCCTCACACGGCCTGGGGCGTACCGCCCCAGGGTAATTTCACCCGTTTTTCGACGGAAACTTCGTTTCGCGATTCCGGACAATCCGTAACTCCGTTTCGCGCACCGTTTTCGCCCACGTTCATCATTTTCCACGTACTATCATCCCGTAATAGTTTCGGTTGTCAATTCAACGTGGATTTTTAGCTCGATCAAATGTGCTCTCGTCAGTGATGACGTAATCCTTCGTACACAATTATCACATTCCGGTTACTTTTTCCGGTGATCGATCATTGGGGCCGATTGACTAAATCTTGACGAAGAAGATCGAAACACCATTGAAAGATAACAAGAAAAGGAAACAAGGGAGATGAAGACGTATAAATTTGTCTCTTTTCATGGTACTGAACTCGATTGAATTGGGTATCATTGTGTTTGAATTTTTGAGCTTGAAGGCGTTTCAATGGCGATTGATGACAAAATGTTCAAGCTCAATACCCTTAAAGCAACTAGTAAACCATTTCACAAGAAATGTTTTCTTTGTCTTGTGTAGCATCACTGTAACATGCTTTTGTAGTATTTTCTTTCTTAAAATTTCATTATGTTAATTTATGTATGTATGTGTTGTTGAATAAATTTGAAATCACTTTGATTCTATTACATATATGTAAAATTTGTTTAATGTTACACTAAGTGGAACTAGAGATGCATAAAAACCAGTATCGGTTCTTAACTAGTTAGAAAACCGGTTTTTAAATCGATTTTTGGGTTTTAAGTTACTTGAAACCTGAATCTTATTATATATCACCGTGGTAACAAGGTAAAAAAAGTGTTCAAATTTTCAGGACCGGTTTAGTGATAAATTAACTTCATATATATACAATGTAAAATCAATATAACACGTATAACCTATAACAAAAAAAAACTCTGGTTACACTAACTTTACATATGTATGCATGTGTTCTTGAATAAATTTGAAGTCACTTTGATTTTTTTACGTTTACATAACATTTGCTGTAAAAGTATGTGGCATATATGTAACAATGTTTCATTTTATTTATTTTATATACGTAATCAATTGTTACATGTGCGTTACATTGATGTTACAAATATGTTACACTAAGTGGAACTAGAGATACATAAAAACTACTCAACTAAACCAGTATCAGTTCTTAACCGGCTAGAAAACCGATTTTAAAGCGATTTTTTGGTTTCAAGGTAAAAAAGATGCTCAATTTTTTAGGACCAGTTTAGTGAAAAATTAGCTGCATATATGTAATGTAACATCAACGTAACAGGTATATCCTGTAACAAAAAAAATGAAAGATGTAAACAATTTGGAGCTGAAATGCGTTGGGTACTAGTGAAAAATAAACTGCATATATGTAATGTAACATAATTCAAAATTATTTCAGTTACGTATTTTTATTTGTATTATGTTACATTGAAGTTACACGATTTATTATGTGTGCTTTTTAATAAATTTGAAGTCACTTTGATTTTGTTACATTTATGTAACACTCGCTGTAAATGTACGTAACAAACATCTAACATGGTTTCTTATTATTAATTTTGTATGTAACTGACTGTTACATAGATGTTACATAAAAGTTACATATATATAATTTTGAATGTCTTTGATATATTTTCTTTTACATATATGTAACACTATGTTACAAATATCTACAATAAGTGTTTCTGGTTGTAAATAATGTTTCATAATTTCTTTGTCTTGTGTAACATTACTGTAACATTCGTTGTAAAGGTACATAACCAATTGTTACATTTATGTTACATAAAATTTACATATATGTAATTGTAAATGTCTTTGAAATATTTTCTTTTACATATATGTAACATTGTTTTACAAAATTGTTACACTAAGTGAAACTAGAGATGCATAAAAACCAGTATCGGTTCTTAACTAGTTAGAAATCCGGTTTTTAAATCGGTTTTTGGGTTTCAAGTTACTTGAAACCTGAATCTTATTATATAACATCGTTGTAACAAGGTAAAAAAGGTGTTCAAAATTTCAGGATCACTTTAATGATAAATTAACTTCATATATATATAATGTA
The DNA here is from genome assembly GCA_009363875.1 of Mikania micrantha. Classification (NCBI taxonomy): domain Eukaryota; kingdom Viridiplantae; phylum Streptophyta; class Magnoliopsida; order Asterales; family Asteraceae; genus Mikania; species Mikania micrantha. The sequence goes on from CM018684.1 coordinate 57,897,453, forward strand.
ACATCAATGTAACACGTATAACCTGCAACAAAAAAAAATATACTCTAAAAACACTAACTTTACATATGTATGCATGTGTTCTTGAATAAATTTGAAGTCACTTTGATTTTTTTACGTTTATGTAACATTTGTTGTAAAAGTATGTAGCATATATGTAACAATGTTTCATTTTATTAATTTTATATACGTAATCAATTGTTACATGTATGTTACATTGATGTTACATATATGTAACACTAAGTGGAACTAGAGATACATGAAAACCAGTCAACTGAACCAGTATTAGTTCTTAACCGGCTAGAAAACCGTTTTTAAAGCGATTTTTTGGTTTCAAGGTAAAAAAGATGCTCAATTTTTTAGGACCAGTTTAGTGAAAAATTAGCTGCATATATGTAATGTAACATCAAAGTAACACGTATATCCTGTAACAAAACAAAATGAAAGATGTAAACAATTTGGAGCTGAAATGCGTTGGGTCCTAGTGAAAAATAAACCGCATATATGTAATGTAACATAAAAGTAACACATATATTTTGTAAAGGTATGTAACAAATACGCAACATAGTTCCATTTTATTAATTTTATATAAGTAACCAGTTGTTACATATTTATTAATTTTCTATTAACCATTTTGTTAATCAATACCTTTTGATTACATTTGGGTTTTTTTTGGCAAAAACGTTGATCATTCATTTAGGGATGTGAAATTCAATAAAGCTACTACCGGTGAAATTGTCGGTAATTCGCGACTACAATGGGGAAACATATACTTTTAGTACATTCATTTTCCGGATTGATCTTTTAATACATTTTGTATTATGTTACATCAAAGTTACATAATTTATAATTATTTTAGTTATGTATTTTTTACTTGTATTATGTTACATTGAAGTTACATATAATAAAGTGATGTGAGTGAATTTTTTTATTGAATAAAATAAAAATATTAATTATTACATAGTCAAGAATAATATTAGATTCTAAAACAAACTTAAGGATTAATTATTACTAAGATTGTAAAAAATGTTCAAATATTTAAGAACGGTTTCAAGGATAATGTAACCGCGTATATATAATGTAACATTGTTGTAACACGTATATCCTGCAACAAATAACAAAAAAAAGGAAAGATGTAAATAATCTGGTACTAAAATTTATTGTGTAACATAATTGTTAAAAGGTAAAAATTGAAAACATACATGAATACATGATTGTTCAAATTTTGGATGCGAAAATTTAGTGTAAGAAGTTTAAGGTTGCATTAAAAAACCAAAGGAGTAAAATAATACAATTGATGGAAAGTTTTGCATTTTAACTTATGAAATAAGTAATGATATTTATTATACAGTAATTAAAAATTAATATAAAAATATACACATAAGTGTAATATGTTTCAGCTTGCAAGATATGATAAATAAAACAAAGTATATATAATGTAACATCAGCGTAACATGTTTCAGGTTGCAATAATTAAAGAAAATACCATGGTTGTAAAAATCCTCGACTAGGCCGATTAATCGCTAGTCCCCTAAGGCCAACTAGGCCCGACTATCCGATTAGGCCGATTAGTTGGCCGATTAATCCCGAATAATCCCTAGTCCCCACCCCACCGACCGACTAGCGACTAGCGATTTCTACAACATTGGAAAATACTAATTAAGAAGAAACGAAGAGATCAAAGATCAAAGATCAAATGGAAACATGTAAATTATTAAATGATATTGTACTATGTAAGTGATTTATTGACTATTTTAAGTTATAGTACACAAGTACAATTTAAAATATATAATTAATCTTTTTGAAAAAGCGGACATTAAATGCTTGTGTACTACCTTTATGCATGCCAACTCATTAATATTTTTTAACTCTTGTTTTAAAGAGGGAAGCCCACGATTCATCAATTAAAGTTTTTTCATAATTATAAATTGCTAAATAAAATAATATGGTTTCTGCAACTCTGTGTAAACTGGACGTAACAATGTAATTTTTTCATAATTTTTACTTGTTTGAAATATTATATATGTGTATTATTACACAGTCAATTGATGTAACACGACACCAGTTGTATACTATAAGAAAAAAGACAAAAAGTTCATGTGGCAAAATTTCTGGTGGGAAATCAAAGGGGGAAATATTTAAAAAGTTGGGGAAAACAAATGAGTGAAAAAAGATGGGAAAATAAAAGGTGGGAAAATAAAATGTGGGAAAATAAAAGGTATGAAATATTTAAAAATTAAAATCTTTTGTTTTTGAGCTGAAATCAAAAAACGTAATTTTGATGTAACATGACAGCAGTTGTATATTATAATGAAAAGACGAAAAGTTTAATGTGACAAAATTTCTGGTGGGAAATAAAAGGGGGGAAAATTTAAAAATTAATTTCTTTTGTTTATTATTTAAATTTGATGAGAGAGAATGTGGTAAATTAATAAAATAAAAGGTATAAAATATTTAAAATTTTAATTTTTTTATTTTTGAGCTGAAATTGAACACCGTAACTTTATTGTAACACGACAGCAATTATATACAATAGGAAAACTATTAAAAATTTAAACTAAACAAAATTTTCTAGTGGGAAAAATAAAAGGAGGAATATTTAAAAAATAATTTCAATCAAAACAAAAATATTGAGATAATCAAAGGGGTAGAATATTTAAAAAGTTGGAGAAAACAAATGGTGGGAAAAATAAAAGATAAGAAATATTTAAAAATTAAATTCTTTTGTTTTTAAGCTAAAATTGAACACCGTAACTTTGATGTAACACGACAACAATTATATACAACAAACAAGTTTTTAAAATTTTCAACTCAACAAAATTTTGTGGTAGAAAAGTAATAGGGGAAATATTTAAAAATTGATTTGTTTTTGCTTATTATTTAATGATGAGAGAGAAGAGGGTAAATTAATAAAATTGGGGGTGATAGTACAAATGGAGTAAAAGACTATATTGCCCTTGTATTTAATAATGTTAGTAAAAAGAAATAATGATGTAACACGACACCAGTTGTATACTATAAGAAAAAAGACAAAAAGTTCATGTGGCAAAATTTCTGGTGGGAAATCAAAGGGGGAAATATTTAAAAAGTTGGGGAAAACAAATGAGTGAAAAAAGATGGGAAAATAAAAGGTGGGAAAATAAAATGTGGGAAAATAAAAGGTATGAAATATTTAAAAATTAAAATCTTTTGTTTTTGAGCTGAAATCAAAAAACGTAATTTTGATGTAACATGACAGCAGTTGTATATTATAATGAAAAGACGAAAAGTTTAATGTGACAAAATTTCTGGTGGGAAATAAAAGGGGGGAAAATTTAAAAATTAATTTCTTTTGTTTATTATTTAAATTTGATGAGAGAGAATGTGGTAAATTAATAAAATAAAAGGTATAAAATATTTAAAATTTTAATTTTTTTATTTTTGAGCTGAAATTGAACACCGTAACTTTATTGTAACACGACAGCAATTATATACAATAGGAAAACTATTAAAAATTTAAACTAAACAAAATTTTCTAGTGGGAAAAATAAAAGGAGGAATATTTAAAAAATAATTTCAATCAAAACAAAAATATTGAGATAATCAAAGGGGTAGAATATTTAAAAAGTTGGAGAAAACAAATGGTGGGAAAAATAAAAGATAAGAAATATTTAAAAATTAAATTCTTTTGTTTTTAAGCTAAAATTGAACACCGTAACTTTGATGTAACACGACAACAATTATATACAACAAACAAGTTTTTAAAATTTTCAACTCAACAAAATTTTGTGGTAGAAAAGTAATAGGGGAAATATTTAAAAATTGATTTGTTTTTGCTTATTATTTAATGATGAGAGAGAAGAGGGTAAATTAATAAAATTGGGGGTGATAGTACAAATGGAGTAAAAGACTATATTGCCCTTGTATTTAATAATGTTAGTAAAAAGAAATAATGATGTGGCAAATTGTGGACCAAGTATTGGGTTTTTGAAGTTTGCACGTCTCAAGTAGGTTTCTAATATATATATATATATATATGGGAGGGTTCCTAAGAAAACCACCATTTTGAAGAAAACTAAAAAAACTCCTACTAACCAATCAATTTTTTAAAAAAAAATTCATGATTTTTTATTATTAGCTTAGAAATGTTATAAACAAACGAAAAATTTTAATAAAAATATATATATCACGAAGTTACGTATATGTAACCTACAAAGTTACATATATGTAATAACATGAATTACATTTATTTTTTTATTTTTTTCTTTTTGTTAACAAATATAACCTTATAATAAAACAAAATATAAAACGAAAAACGAAATTGATTGATAACAATTGTGATTAGTTTTTTTAGTTTTTTTCAAAATAGTGGGTCATATATGACCCAAGCCATAATCAGGTACCACCTCCACCAGCGACTACCTCTAGCGACGCAAGACACCACCACAGCAGATCTTCTATTTAATAGTTTTTTTTTTCATTTTTCTCCTAGTTCTTGTTCCAATCAATCTATTGTTTCATGTTTGAGTTTACGAGACATCAATAGTTTCTCTATTAATCTCTTTTATATCGAAATAGATATTTTGAACTTGCAAATTTCGTATTTTAAAAAAAGTTCATTCTACTAAAAAATTTCTTATTTTATAAAAAATTTATATTTTATAGCAATTTGGTTTTCTAAAAAGACCTTTTTTAGTATATTAAGAAATGTTTTTGAAATGAAAGAATATAAATAACAGGATTTATTTCCTTCCAGTTTACTATGTAAATTGTTGGAAGCCTATGCTGAAACAGTCTGAGGACTGAGGGTGAGCCAAGAAACTAGAAAACTGATGCCCAGGTAATTCACAGACCAATCTCTTGCATATTGTCACTTGAACACACACCTCTAATACTATCTAAGCAATTTGATCAACAGAAAAACACAATCATTCACAAACTTTTTATACATATATACAAATTACCAAATTGGAATTACACATACATATTTTACAGACCCTTGACATATATACAAACCAAAACCAATAAATGACCATTTTGCCCCTGCAAGTCTTTAACACAATAGACATTATAACACACACTTTTGGGCTTGTTTAATTAGTGTTCCAACATCCCACAAACATTCACACAGAGGGATGATATAAGACTCAAGTTTCTTGGCACACATGACCCATTAAGAACTTTACCACTTAATACTTATTTGATCAAAGTTGTTGTATTAAGCCCAACACCCCACACACAATCTAAACAAATTGAAACACCGATCTTTAACAGCAGTTACAGCATCCCTCTTGTCTACAACAACTACTATCAAATCCAAGCAGTTTTTTAACCGGTTTCAAGAGTTTATCTAACCGCTTAAGATGCGCTGTAAATAATTTCAAGAATTCAATCATCATGTTTAGAAGAATTTTAGTCTTGTCATAACACCCAATTTCTGCTGTGGTGTCCTTCCCCTTCAAACATGAATGGATCATATCTTTCATGCACAAAACATGAACCTGTGAGTCTTTCCTCTTTGTTGAGTAACACCACGATTTGCCCAGCATGTTTTCATTCTGATTGCAGTAAAAACATGGTGATATCAATTTCTCACAGAGCAGAAACTTCATCGAACCAACTCGAATCGTGTTTTTGAGGTTAAGACAACATGGGTGTGCACTTTTCTTTGTTGCATCACAGTGGTAGAAGTACCCTTTGATGTCTTGTCCACACGCGACACAAGATCTGATCTCTGTATTAGAATGTTCTTCGAAGAATCTGAATGTAGATCCTTTTAAAAATTCATGGGTTGCTTCTTCTACATGGGATCTGTTGTTGATGATCAGATAAGTTTAAATGTTTTGATAATGAAAATCAAGATCACTAGTAACTTCAAATGTTATATCACAATTTTGTTACACAGTAAACAACAACAACACGTACCCAGTGTAATCCCACTTTTTTTAGAGTCTGGGGTGATAAAAACAAACCTTACCCCTACCCCAATAAGGTAGAGAGGCTACTTCGTAAGAGACCCCCGTCTCGAAAAACAATTATGTTAAACAGTAACGCTTCTAAAACACTAAATCGACACCACCAAATTGAAACATCTATTTGGTTTGAGGCAGTTATTTAACCGCCAAAATCCAAGCCATAATCAGGTACCACATTGGTTCCACAACATGAACCCTGACCCAAGCCTACTGTTTTCACATAACCAAATACTTGACATAATAAGAAACAGAGTTAAAGGTTTATAATTCTAACAGGACCTGCAGTCTGGATGAAGAATGTATGGACACCCTTTGACGTCGCATATGAACCTATCTCCTATCCCTGATTCCTTGCATCCGCTGCACTCGTATGGTGATAGATTACCAACTTTCAAAGTCATTTCATGTTCACCATGGCTGGTAAGATGTGTTGGTCTGCTGTTGGATGTACCTACAAAGAACCAAAACACTAAATTTATCTTTGGTGGGATACAAACTGCAAGCTCAAGCAGTAGCAAGAAATAAATGGTTTTGAAGATTTAGTTACTCCATCTTCGTAACGAGTTATCACTTCTCTTCAAAGGTTGTGGTTCTAAACTCTCTATAGTTATGTTTAGTTTTTTGGTAATTACATATGGATTGTTTATAAAAGTTTTATAGATTAACATTTAATGAATGTTTATGATGCTTAATAATTTTCAAAATGGCATGTAAAAATCCAACAGTTACTCCAAAAGGCAAAAGTAGTGCATTATGTCCAATGACAATTTGGTTATAGCTCACTACCGTTATGATCTATGATCGATTTAACGTCTTTTAACATTCAAAATCGCATATAAGTTGATGTGACAGCAATGTTTTGATCAAATTGGCATACCTGTGCCCAATCTCGAACTTGTTTCATTATCTTCTACAGGAGGTGCTACATCTTCTGATGAACTTGATTTACTCGTCTGGACGATAGGATCTTCCTTCTCTGGTGATAAGGTATAGAATATGAATATAAGCTTCTATTTTGTTGTTACTACTACTATTGTTAGACAGCGTTACTGAAAATGTCCTTTACTTTTTTTATAAAAAAAAAAGCAGGTTTAATTCTTAGCTTTCAAAAACGTCGATTTCATCCTTTATCATAAAAGAAACGTTGATTTCATCATTTATCTAAGCAGGATGTTATATTTTTTTTGTCTTGTAAGCTCAAGCAGTAGCAAGAGATAAATGGTTTTAAGAGAGGAGAGATCAATGTCAGGTGTTTCAAGTAAGAAGTCTGAACATCTGAACACAAAGTGGGATTACACCGGGTATGTGATGTTGATGTTGTCGTTCATCCATCAAGCAATCACTTCTCTGTTATGAATGTGGTTCTAAACTCTCTACGATTGTGTTTAATTTTTTGGTAAACACATATGGATTTGTTTTTAAACGTTTTATATATTAGCATAATAACATGTAAAAAAATGTTTTCTACGCTTAATAATTTTAAAAATGACATGTTGAAAACCCAAGAGTTACTCCAATAGGTGATTCTAGCTAGCTAATGCATCATGCCCAATGACAATTTGGTTATAATTCACTATCAATTAGATCGATCTGGCATTTTTTAACATTCAAGATCACGTATAAGTTGAAGTAATCGCAATATTATTCAAATTGGCATACCTATGTCCAAACTAACTGTCTGATCATCTACGGAAACTGCAACATCTTCTGTTGAACCTGATTCACTCATCGGATTAAATGTTCCGTCTCGTTCCCTGGTGATAAGGTATAGAATATGAATATAAGCTTGTACGTTTCACCATCATCATCATCATCATCATCATCATCATCATCATCATCATCATCATCATCACCATCACCAGCACCAGCACCAGCGCCAGCGCCAGCGCCAGCGCCACCGCCACCGCCACCGCCACCACCGCCGCCACCGCCACCGCCACCGCCACCGCCACCGCCACCGTCACCGCCACCGTCCTCGTCCTCGTCCTCGTCGTCCTCGTCCTCGTCCTCCTCGTCCTCGTCGTCGTCGTCGTCGTCGTCGTCGTCGTCCTCCTCCTCCTCCTCCTCCTCCTCCTCCTCCTCCTCGTCGTCGTCGTCGTCAATAGATAACAAATACTAAAAACTTCGTTTAAGTTTTTAAAAATTTCAACTTTCATCATTTATTTTGAAAAATGTTGATTTCATCATTTATCTAAACTAATTATTTCAAGTTTTATTTTTTAAGCTAACTAACGGTACATTTTCCAATGACATTCTTAAGAGATACCAAAATGTCCTAAGTCCTTACTAATAAAGGATAAAATCTAAAAACATCCTTTAAATTTTTAAAAAGTTGATAGTTTAATCATTTATTTATAAGGGCATTTTCGTATTTTTTTAATTAATAGAAAATTTAACGATATATAATTAGCTTAAAGGACAAAACGTGAATCTATTTGTTTAGAAAAAGAATGAAAGCTTTCTTGAAAATAAAGGATGAAATTCGTAACTTTTTAAAACTTTAACGAACGTATGATTTGTGTTTTTGCATAAAGGGGTAAGTAGGTGGCATGATTTCTATTAGAGATATATGTGTTTTAATGTATTGATCATTTAGAAAAACTATGTTCTTGAGTTCTATAAATTGTGTTATAAAAGATATAAATATTGGGGTTAAAAAAGAGCAGGTTATGTGTCAATGACAAGATGAGGTTTGTGATATTAACCACCACACATATGGTAATTATCATCTTTAAACTCTCAAACCCTCTTGACATGGAACCTTCCTCATGGTCGTCATTCTTGTCATCTTAATTTGTTCTCTGTTATAATGCTAGTGTTGACGTATTCAAACTTAATCACATCATCATGCAAAATCATGGAACGTTTTTGATATTCAGTGACATTAATTATCGGATTAGTTAGCAATTTCTTAACGAAATTTACCTACCTCGTAATTAGGGACAACTCAATAGATTCAAAACCTTAAAATTCTAAGGCCCTTTTTCTATAAATCTTTTCGTTTTATTAGAGCTTGATACCAACAATAATAATACATTAAAAGATTTATTTGTATATATATTTTTGTTTTTGGATAAATATGTTGAAGTTAGGTTTATTTAGTAACTTATATGATGCAGATTATTTAAAATCTGGACCCCTTCTCAAAAGCCATGTTATAGACACCTCTTTAATCAAGGTTTGATACCAATAATAATAAATTAAAAGGTTGACAAATATATTTAAATTTTAAGCTAGGTAAATTTTTACCTGATGCAAATTATTATTATTTTGAATGGTTAAGCTTACTTTTTACCTAAATTACACCATAATTACATCACTGCATTAGATTGAACCCATGACCTCTTATTTTAAGAGTTAAGCCTCTACCAAGTGATACAAAATATGTATAGAAACATAATCAACTTTTGATTTTGTTCCAATTAAATCACTGGAACTTTATTTGTTCAAATTAGGTAACTTAAGTTTGATTTATGTTCTAATAATAGATAAAAAAACCTGGATAACAGGTAATCTTGATTCGTTTAGGTTTTATAAGTGAATTTTTAGATGATTTTATTACCCGTTTGAAGGTTTTAGATGCATTTTAGACTCATTTGGGCATTTTGTGTTTTTTTTTCTAATCAACTAAATGCTTTTACATTTTTAAAAAAAATCACAAATTTTTTAATTTTTTAAAAATTTTTGCAATTTTAAAAAAATTTGAGATTTTTTTTTCAAAATCCATGTTATTTTTATGTTATCATATAATAAAAATAAAAAATGAAAATAAAAAAATTATGGTTACAAGTTATATAAGTTACAAATCTAAGATTAGAACATAAAAATAAACTTAAGTTATCTTATTGAAACAAAAAAAAGTTTGAGTGACTTGATTAGAACAAAATTAAAACTTTGTTATGTTTATACAAAATTACCCCTATTTAATAATATATTTGTAATTATGTGTTTTTTTTAACAGCTAAACAAGTCCTCGGATCCAACAACCCACGTGCTGCGACCACAGACCGCTACCAACCCCCGGAAACATTTAAATCCGGGCGTTGGCGAGTACCGAATCGAGGAACCGCCACACCATCTAGGAGGAAACCCACACTGAGAAAATCCCCTAGCTCACCCAGAACATTTTTTGCTCCAGACGAGACTCAATCCCAAGACCTCTCATTGCTGGTAGTCAAGGAGTATCAGTAGGCTATAAGCTCAATGATATATTTGTTTAGAAAATAGGGCCTTTATGTTTTCGGAAGTCTAAACGTTTGCTTTATTTCTTTGCGTGATGAGTGACACTGCTCACTACTTGCCTTTTGGTGGCGATTTCTATAAAACTAGCGTTGGGTTCCGAGGCACTACAAGAAAAAGCAGCAATAGCGGCGACAAAAATCGCCGCTAAAGGTTCAGAAAATCGCCACTAAAGGTATTTGCGGCGACAAATCGCCGCTAAAGGGTCGCCACTATTAAATCGTCGGTAATGGTCGATAATCGCCGCTACTGACCATGTCGCCGCTAATACCAAAACCGGGAACGCGCCACATATCGCCGCTATTGCTACTATTTCTTGTAGTGAGGGATAAGTTTATATAAAATGAAAACCTTTTTGGCTTTTTGGAAGTTGCAATAATGGCACAACCTATGTTAGCGTCAACTATATTTACAAACAAACATATCCAGTAAATTATTATTATTTCAAGGGTCTGTGATGATACGAAGACAAACTTTATCACTTATCTTAATGGGATAAAGAGACTCACGGCTCAATGGTGGTAGAATACTTTTATTTATTTGTTATTATAATTTTTTTAACACAAACACTAACACACAAACAAAATCATAAACTTACAAATAAACAGTGTAACACATGAAACAAATAAAATATATATCAAATCATATCAAATATAGGTTTGTGTATATAAATTGCAATTGGGGAGCACAATGATCTCAAAATCTAATGTTTTATTAGACATGTTATGAACTCACTAAAACCATGAAGAAAATAAACATTTTATTTTAAGGTTTTGCATGTTTAGTGATAAGAAGAGTGAAAAAAACAAAACTTACAAGGAACTAAGAGATGATTGACCCTTAGAATCTACTATATTATTAGTGTGGAATGATGAGAAGTGAGGTGGTCTATTTATAACCACACTTAACTACATATTTAGTCCATGATAAGTCCTAATCATATTACCAAGTCTTTTTGGCTGATAAAAAAAACATTAATGACCCAAAATTAGCATTTAGGGGAAGTTTCATCTAATGGTGATGTGTGGATAATGAAGACGTGGAATCATAGCTCATTGACATTAATATTAAGTGGAATGAAATTTAAAAATACAAGGAAACGTACAAATGGTACTAAAACTAGGTTATATCTTTTCTATGCTCAATATAAATCTAGATTATGATAAAAAAAAAATAATGTAACGTGTCTAGACACACTAAAACTATACTAAAGTATTTTCATAGTTGGCTTTTAAATATTGAGTGGGTTTTTTTATCATGGGTTTCATTAATTAACGTATTTAGTTGTTTAAATTTAATTGTAATTGTGAAACATATTATCAACAAAAGGATTGACTTGGATAAGAAAAGAAGATAACAAAGGTAAACTATATACAAAGGGTTAATAATGTTCAAACTTGTTACAAATCTAGTTAATTCGACTTCTTAATAATGTGTGCTTTGGTGAAAACATGAGTGACTCCCATTTCGTTGACATACAAATATTAAGGAAGCTATGATGGGATATAGGAAGTATGACTGCATATAACATATTTTCTTTGGTTTGAAATTTTGAATTATATATATTATGTAAAATTATTTTTAAAACAAAAACATACATAATTTGCAATCAAATATTTTAGATTTTATTTAACCCAAATAAAAATTATATAAAGGCTCAAAAACAATTAATTTATTAGTTATTTAATTCATTACTCCTTAAAGTATGGTTCACATTACAAATTAAATTTATTCCACAAATGTAAATTACCATTAAGCATGAAGAGCATCAGGATTAGTTTAGGCACAAGCCATTATTTTGCAACAATAATATTATTTTGTATTGTTTATTGACTAATTATTAGCTCAATTATCATGTGTTTTTTATATGGGCAAACTCAGACGAAAAACTCAACAGACGACCCAGACAAAAATGTGTCCAGAAGCTGAAGTAAAGAATACTGAGTTGGAGTAAACAAACCTTATTCGTTAACCAAAATTAAGCTACAATCAAACCACCTCTTAACCTAATTAACCGATAATCGAGATTAACTGAAAATTATGTTAAATTATTTGATTAATCGATAAATGGTTAAGGTTGTCTTATAACTTAACATTAGTCAAACCGAATAGGTATTTTAGAAGAAGTTAGACTTCTCTTACTTACGCTTCCATATTATTTGTAAGCATAATTCAATTAAGATTAAACATATGCTAGAATAAATAGTTTTAACAAGTTGTTAATATAGAAATTTATATGAAGCCATCAGAAAACATTTTTCAATTAAAGTCGTTGGTTCCGTCCTTAATTTTCCATTCTAAAAAATCAACATGTTGTTCTTATAATAAGACCACCACAAATGATTTATAATGGTAGTAGCTTATAAAACTTATTTATTACACAAATTGAATAAATGGAAAATTAAATAATAATCATTTATATCTAAAATATATTCTTTTATCTAAAAATATTATTATTATTTAATAAGAGAGTAGTAAAAAATATATCACATAATAACATGTGTCCTCTCATTTAAAATAAAAGAGAGATAGGAGAAAACAAAACTAATAAAATATCACAAAGTGACATGTGTCTTCCTTAATCATTTATTAGGGTAGATTTTTTTTGAACAACCAATTTTTGGACCACCGACTGATCACTGGAGTATCACCATGCCACCAGCAATACCACCTGGTCATATCCATCACCAAGTCACCAATTATGGAGAAAACTCAATACTTAGAGAAAACCTCCTTGTAGCAGGGCCGGCTCAACCAATTTGAAAGCTATAGGCGACATTAAAATCTGGGGCCCTTCATCCCTTTGAAAACTTACATTCTTTTAATATGTCTCTTTGATTCATTCGTTCTCTTGCAATCTTAGGCGACTCTTTAATATGGGTGTTTGTGGTCCGGTTTTACGGTTTGAGCTTTCTGGGTTTCGGCTTTCTAGTTTTGAGCTTTTTGAGCCCGTTAACAATTAAGACCAAATCAAATCTAACCATTTTATGGTTTGAGACGTACTAATTACATCATTTTTTTTATTGAATAACACCTATATCATCAACCCTATAAATGCATATATTCGTAATACATACATAGACACACATATGTATTAATGTATGTATAAACACGCACGGTCCGGTCCGTTTTTTACGATTGTTTTTTAGTGAAAACCATAAACCAAACCGTTCACTACGGTTTCAAACTTTTGAAACCGATCGACCAAATGTTTGAGGAAAAATCCGACCGCAAAAGCATACCATATAGGCCCTAGGCCATTGCCTAGTTTATTAATAAAATGGAGCCGGCTCTGCCTTGTAGGATTCGAATCCAGAATCATTTGGTTCCTAAGCCTTATCACACCACCAAGATATCGGTAGGCTGTAATGCCTTTGATTTTTATTGGTTGGTTAAAAGAAGTGAATTTTGATAACTAAATCCAAACTACATCAATTGTCCCACATCCGTTGCTCAAAAAGAAATGAAAGCGAGGAACTTCTTTAAAAATTGAATCCTAAATCGAAAAGCAAAACAAAATTTCTAGGATCATGTGAATTATAAAAGACAGGCAAAAGTAAATCCATTACCATATGTTTAATTGGCTTTAATGGTTAAACAACCAATCCTATGAAGAAGTGTAGACTATTTGTCTTGTGAATTTAGCCTCTTGGTTGAGATTTAGATAAGGGAAGGAATTTTAAGCTTTAGGTTTTGATTAATGGGGTTTACTTATTTCAGGGGGTTCTCGCGAATCTGATGTGGTAGCATTTTACTTTCTGTTAAGACAATGTATTCAAAAAAAAGAAGTGTAGACTATTTAGTTTGGGTGTAAAGTTTAATATTAATATATATATATATATATATATATATATATATATTTTAAACAGTCATACTATCATACTCCTACAATACACTTCATTAGAAGGTGCTCAAAATCACGAGAATAATCTTCAGCGGAGCGGCTGCCCTGCTTAAGATTATGTAACTGGGAAAAACTTTGTTGGAGGTAATATGTGGGTAGAAATTTTTGTTTCAATAACTTCTTCATTTTAGGCCAGGTCCGTACCTTTTCCTTCCCAGTTCTTTCTCGTTTTAGGCAGTTGTTTGCCCACCATGTGGAGGCATACTTTCGCAGCTTCAAGGCAACAACCTTAATTTTATTTTCTTCACTTGTCTGTTTATAATCGAAGACTCGTTCAACAGTATTGAGCCACTCAACAAATTCATCAGGATCCAACCGTCCATCGTACTCAGGGATATCAACCTTGATCTCGTTCAATGGCCAGAAGTTGTTTTGCTCGTGCGTGGTTGTTCCTGAACTGGACTCCTCATTATGCCATCGCCCCGTCATCGTAAGATCACGTATGTGATCCTGTAACTTCCTCATCTGGTCAGCCATTTCGCGCTTTTCTGCCTCAAGGTTATCGAGCGCTTTCTTCAATTCGGAGCTGCTACGAGTATCCATGGTAATCCGACAAGTAAGTCTCTGAATGGATTCGTATCAATTTCCAACCTAGGCTCTGATACCAAATAATAATCAGAGACTAAATTTCAAAATTGAATAACGAACAAACATCAACGACTGGATCCGGAATACAGAATTCACCTCCCGGTTAATCGTCGGGCCGATTCACTCTAAATTCGATACAGCAATCACCACGAAATCAAAATGAATGTTCACAGACACCTCTCAATTTGGCCAGGAATTAAGATAGCAGTGAACGTCTTCTCCAACTAAGAGAAAGACAAAATTCATAAAATTTGCAACTCCCTTCTTCATTGTCACACCCCCAATTTTCAACTAACGGAATCATACCGTTTGGGAACGTGACAAACCAGGATCTCAGATCATTAGACATAGCGAAGACCTCTATATGAATTTCAAAACATACTTTGGTCTTTAAATATAACATCAGAGTTTACAAAAATTGCGGAAGCGTTTAAAACCATTAACAGTTGTAAAGTAAACATTACAAAACACAATACTTAAATGTTCAAATTCAAATATCCAAAATGTTTAAAAATGCATGCGACTCTATCTCCTAGTCCATGCCATCTTTAATGCGCGCCTTAGCGTCCTGAGAAAACATGTAAATCAAGTTAACACAAAGGTTGGTGCATAATCAAAACAACAGTTTGAATATCAAAGTTCGTAGATAACATAATCACACATGCACAGTCATGATAGCTAGTCATATAAACTATTTACATAAGTGTTCGACACCGAAGCTGACGGATTGCCATGCTATAGCATGTTTTCGCGTTGCCACTATTGTCTATCACAACAATAGTAAAATTGTGTTTGGTCAGTCAAACACCTGCGTAGATCCCATCTACCAGGTGAGGTTTGTCAAACGTAATAGATCTATTTCCAACTACCACGCTTTGCATTACAGCAAACTAAACGATTCGAGGTGTGTAAGGACTTTCAAGTTGATATGTTGTCACATAATGTAAACAGCTAACTCATGCAAGTGATATGTATCTAAAAATAGTTTGTTGCACATGTTTTCTCCCCCAAAACAGTTTAAAATAAGAAAGGGGCCGTGTACGCACCTTTGAGTTTACCAGAATGATCACACACTAAAAGCTCGTATAAGGAATCCTCCTACGAAGAATCTGTGTTTAAACAATAACCTAGTGTTATTCAGAATGTCGTTTTGTACTTGAAATCACATACGTGTCAACACACGTATGTTAGAGTGTTAAGAATGTGCATACGAAAGTACGCGTGCCTTTGAAATCGTTTAAATAAAATCCTATAAGATTTTATTTAATTAAACGTAATTATACGCGATTTCGTTTTCGGATAAAAATATGAATTTTAACATTTCAACGTGTCCGTATTCCTGTTACGGTTCCAACGCAACTTGAACGGATCGAAACAAATTTAAAACAAAGGAGTTATGGCTTAATTTCTAAAATAACCCAAAACATCAAAATGGGTGGGGGCCGGGTTCGAACCCGTGACCTCCCTCCCAGGTTTCACCTTCCTTACCATCTCCTCTATTTCTCATTTAGTTAACCAAATCCATTTCAAATTGTTTTAACCCAAACTAATCGGGTTCCCCTATATTCCTTAACCGAAGCTTTCAACACCCAATTAACCATGAATTCGAACCTGATCAAACCTAAAACCATAGGGTTTATGTTTCTATAACTCAATCGAGTCTATTCCAAGTTTTAATTTGATTTTTAATCAACAAATTTCGATAAATTGTCGTTCTCTAAGGATCGAACGAAAAACACCAATATTCACAACTCAAACAGTTCAAATTCGATTATGTTAAACTGTATTTTCTTAGAATTTCATCAAATAGGATATTTCGAACCTATCTATCCCATTTAATTTGAATATGATAAGCAGTAAGATCAAAAACCCCAAAACGTTTTAATCTCAAGAACCCTAGATTTCAAACTCTTATAATTCGTTGCTCAATTATGAAATCGACTTAGCATTAACCTTAATCGACCCTCTCTGAAACTCCCTACATACTTTAATTTGATTATTCAACTCATTTGCTATGAAATCCCCAAATCGGTTTCTTAACATGAACCCTAGTATCGAAATCCTAGCATTCAATGTTTCCTATTGAAATTGTTATAAAAAACAGTTTGATCGGAACTTTATGAAAGTTATCATATCAATTAATTTCATTTTTAAACTCATCCCGATCAAAACCCCCAAAACACCTTTGATATGAACCCTAATTATTAGAACTCTAACAAATCGATGTTTTTACTAGAAATTGTTATATGGTTCAGAGTATTCGGCCATATTAGAGTGTGTGTGTGCCAATTTTTACCTGGTTTGGTGTCAATTCGATTGATATCACTTGGAGACTTGATTTTTCGGCCGACCTCTACTCCAATTTGTTCTTCACACTGATAATCTTCAAATTATGGTTTGTAGTAGATGCTAAAGAGGCCGAATAAGATCTATGGAGTCTCAATTTGATCGGATTAAAACAATTTATAAGCTTTTGATAATTGCTAGCGACCGTTATGATTTTTCAAGTTCCTAAGAGTTAAATTCGATCATTAACAAGCTCATAACGTATAATAACTGTTAGTAATCATCAATGAGATGATTATTGTTAGTTTTATAACAGTTACAACTCTCATTATCACGAAATTCGAATTTGCCCCAATTATTTTGGCCGAATTTTGACTTTTAGAAGTCAAAATCAATTGCTATGATTATTCACAAGTTAAATCCTTGAAATTGTAATGTTTCAAAGTTGTGTTGCCCAATTTCAACCCTCAAAATTTGTTTTTGGATCAATTTCTTAACATTTCGGTTAACAAAGTTAAACCGAAAATCCCGAATTGTCACTAATTGGGTCATTTAACTCATTGTTGGGTTAAATTAAACTAATTAGGCCTCACAAATATTATTAGGCCTAATTTAAACTTATTGGGCCTATCTTAACCTTACTGGGCCCACAATGGCCTTATTGGGCCTTCTTAGACCTCAATGGGCCTACACTGACCTTGTTGGACCTTCATTGACCTTGTTGGGCTTGTTGGGCTTTCATTGGTCTTATTGGGCCTTCATTGGCCTTGTTGGGCCTTCATTGGCCTTATTGGGCCTTCATTGGCCTTATTGGGCCTACGAGGGTTAACGAGGTTAACTCGAAAAGTCGGATTGTCACATCATCCCCTTGTTGAAGGAATTTTCGTCCCGAAAATTAGTAAGTGTTAGGAGTAGTTAGGAAACTACTTACGAGTTTAAATAGTACGTGTTAGTGTGATTTGATCATTCTGTGTGCTTGTGTGTACTCACACACAAAGTCCAATTCTTGC
The DNA here is from genome assembly GCA_009363875.1 of Mikania micrantha. Lineage (NCBI taxonomy): Eukaryota > Viridiplantae > Streptophyta > Magnoliopsida > Asterales > Asteraceae > Mikania > Mikania micrantha. The sequence goes on from CM018684.1 coordinate 57,915,431, forward strand.
AACATCACAACTCAATTGTGATCGTTCAATGTGACTGTTTGCGTATACACTAGTTAGTTCACCTAACTGTGACTGTTTGTGTTTGATCATACTGTGTTGTGTAACCTCACACAGAGTGAGTGTCTATAACCGTTTGTACTATGCGACCCCGCACATAGCGAAATGTGTGTAACCAATCATGTGTTGTACTACCATAACATGTAACATATGAAATGTAGCACAAAAAAAAAATATATAGAATGTAATGTAGCACAAATGTTTGTAACAAAATCAATTGAATAAATAAAATGTTTGTGCTTACAGTTTGAAATTTGCAGTGTTGATGTGTGAAAGCATCACGTCATCCCCTTGTTGAAGGAAATTTCGTCCCGAAATTTAACGTGCGCTCTCAGTGTTAGCAGTAGCTGTTTTGAATAGATGAGGATATTTCTTCATCATTTGATCTTCCCCTTCCCATGTGAATTCAGGACCTCGTCTTGAATTCCATCGAACTTTGACTATCGGAATCTTGCTTTGCTTAAGTTGTTTGACCTCCCGGTCCATGATTTCAGCTGGTTCTTCAATGAATCGTAACTGTTCATCTACTTGTATTTCTTCCAACGGTACAATCAATGTCTCATCAGAAAGACATTTCTTTAAGTTTGAAACATGAAAGACATCATGAACTCCACTGAGTTCATCCGGTAGTTTGAGTTGGTACGCAACCGGACCAATCCTTTTCAGGATCTCAAAAGGTCCTACGTAACGTGGACTAAGCTTCCCGCGCTTGCCGAATCGTATCACACCTTTCCAAGGTGATACTTTTAGAAGAACTCTGTCTCCCACTTGAAATTCCAACGGCTTGCGACGTTTGTCTACATAACTCTTCTGGCGATCCCGAGCTGCTGCCATACGGTTCCGGATTTGAACAATCTTCTCTGTCGTCTCGTGCACCAGTTCAGGACCTGTTATCTGACTGTCACCAATTTCAGCCCAGCAAACTGGTGAACGACATTTGCAACCATACAAAGCTTCAAACGGTGCTGCTTGAATACTTGTATGATAACTATTGTTGTAAGAGAATTCCACCAACGGTAAATGATTCTCTCAGCTATCACCAAAGTCAATTACACAAGCTCGTAACATATCCTCGAGCGTTTGAATCGTACGTTCACTTTGACCATCGGTCTGTGGATGATAAGCGGTACTCATATCCAAGCGAGTCCCCAATGACTTATGAAGAGATTTCCAAAAGTTAGAAGTAAACCGGGCATCCCGATCTGATATGATAGAGATTGGCACGCCATGTCGTGCTACCACTTCCTTGATATAAATACGAGTCAGTTTCTCCATCTTATCAGTTTCCTTAATTGCTAAGAAGTGTGCAGATTTCGTTAATCGATCGACAATTACCCATATCGTATCACAACCACTCGGTGTACGGGGTAACTTAGTAATGAAATCCATCGAAATTAGTTCCCATTTCCACATCGGTATCTCTGGTTATTGCAGTAAACCAGATGGCTTCTGATATTCAACTTTGACTTTCGAACAAGTCAAACATTTGCTAACGTACTTAGCAATATCCGCTTTCATGTGAGGCCACCAATACAGTGCCTTCAAGTCATGGTACATCTTGTCTGATCCCGGATGGACTGAATATCTGGACTTGTGCGCTTCGTCCATCACGAGTTCCCTTAAACCTCCATACAAAGGTATCCACATTCGATTAATGAAATAACGAATTCCGTCAGGATTCGCATCCAACTGTTCTTCCATTCCCCTTAAAGATTCCTGTATCAAATTTTCCTTTTTCAAAGCCTCGATCTGAGCACTGCGTACCTTGTCAGGTAAGTCAGTATGTATTGTCATCATAAGTGCACGAACCCGTCTTGTTGAAGTTTCCTTTCTGCTTAAAGCATCGGCTACCACATTAGCCTTTCCCGGATGATACTTAATCGCACACTCATAATCGTTCAACAACTCAACCCATCGTCGTTGCCTCATATTAAGCTCCTTCTGATCAAAGATATGTTGCAAACTCTTATGATCAGTGTAAATAGTACATTTAGTTCCATACAAGTAATGCCTCCAAATCTTTAAAGCAAAAACCACTGCTCCTAACTCCAAGTCATGAGTAGTGTAATTCTTTTCGTGTGTTCGTAGTTGTCTGGAAGCATAAGCAATCACTTTATCCCGTTGCATCAACACACATCCCAAACCTTGTGCAGATGCATCACAATACACCACAAAGTCTTCCGTCCCTTCCGGTAAGGACAGAATTGGTGCGCTGCAAAGTTTCTGTTTCAATAACTGGAACGCAGTTTCCTGTTTTTCCGTCCAGTTATACTTTGTTCCCTTGTGCGTAAGAGCTGTAAGTGGTTGAGCGATCTTTGAGAAACCCTCAATGAATCGTCGATAATAACCCGCCAAACCAAGGAATTGTCGTACCTCGGTAGGGGTCTTTGGCGCTTCCCAATTCTTAATCGCTTCAATCTTCGCTGGATCAACATGTATGCCCTTTTCATTAACTATATGACCCAGAAATTGTACTTCTCGCATCCAGAAATCACATTTCGAGAATTTAGCGTACAATTGTTCTTGTTTCAATAGCTCTAGCAGTAATCGAAGATGTTCAGCGTGTTCCTCCTCAGACTGTGAATAGATGAGAATGTCATCGATGAAAACAATGACAAACTTATCAAGATAAGGTTTACAAACACGATTCATGAGATCCATGAATACAGCTGGAGCGTTTGTCAACCCAAATGGCATGACCAAGAACTCATAATGGCCATAGCGCGTCCTGAATGTTGTCTTCGGAATATCCTCCTCCTGGACTCTTAGTTGATGATAACCCGACCTGAGATCAATCTTCGAGTAGTAACTCGAACCTTGCAACTGATCGAACAGATCGTCGATTCTGGGTAACGGATACCGGTTCTTGATAGTAACCTTATTCAATTCCCGGTAATCGATACACATACGGAAAGTCCCGTCCTTCTTCTTTACAAACAAAACTGGAGCTCCCCACGGTGAAAAACTAGGTCGTATGAAACCCTTATCCAACAACTCTTGCAATTGTGTGGATAACTCTTGCATCTCAGACGGTGCAAGTCGGTAAGGCGCCCTAGCTATCGGTGCTGCATCTGGTGTAAGATCGATTCGGAATTCCACCTGTCTGATAGGCGGTAATCCCGGCAAGTCTTCTGGAAACACCTCCGGAAATTCACAAACTACAGGTATATCTTCAAGCTTCTTCTCAGCTACCGGCTTTTCAGTTATAAGTGCTATAACTGCCGTATGACCTTTCCGCAGGCATTTGTGTGCTTTCATACAAGATATGAGACGCAGTGGCGTACTGCTCTTCTCGCCTTGTACATATAATGTCTCTCCCTGCGGAAGAGGTATGCGAACAATCTTTTCATGGCATACGATTTCAGCCTGGTTTTTGGACAACCAGTCCATGCCAATAACTACATCAAAACTGCCTAAGGCTATAGGCATAAGATCAATTTCTAATGTTTGACCCATTAAATCAAGGATACATCCCTTAAAAATATTTTCCACTACAATCAACTTACCATCAGCTAATTCCACAGTGTATGGACTATCTAAGGCAGTGGGACTAACATTTAGCAACTTAGCAAGTGAACTAGATACAAAACTCCGATCGGCACCAGTGTCAAATAACATAGAGGCATAGTGATTATTTAAGAGAAACGTACCCGTGACAATGTTGGGATCTTCCCGCGCTTGACGTCCTCCAATCACAAACGCCCTGCCCCTAGCACCATTGTTGTTGTTATGGTTGTTATTGTTGTTATTGTTGTTGGTGCCATTTCCATTACCGTTGCCATTTCCATTGCCATTGGCATTATTGTCCCCGCCTTTCTTGAGCTGTGGGCAATCTTTCTTAAAATGCCCCATCTTGCCACACTCAAAACAACCCTTCGGAGCGTTGTTCTGGTTATTGTTCTGGTTGTTGTGGTTGTTCTGTAGCTCCCCGCGACAATCCTTAGCCGCATGTCCAATCTTACCACACCTCTGGCACTTAGCTCTCTCACATTGATTACCTGCATGATGATACCCACACCTGTTGCACTTGGGGTGTTTACCAATATAACCCCCCGACGATGATGATTGCTGACCACTGCTTGAACCATGATAAGACTTGTTTGAGTCTTGTTTCCGGTTTTGCTGATATGATTGTTGGTTGTTACCCTTGAAGTTGTTACCTTCCCACTTTCTCTTATGATCTCCTACCTTGGTAGCAGATGTTCGTTTGGGCAGAGTCCCCTGTAACACTGCCTGATCAGTAAGCTGATGTGCTAAACGAACAGCTTGTTGGATGGTGGTGGGATTTGCTGAAGTCACCAACCCCTGAATCTGAGGCACTAGTCCTCCAATGTACCTTTCAATCCACTTACTGGCTGGAGTAGCCATGTGTGGTAGCAGTCTGGCCAACTCGTGTGACCTGGTCGTGTACTCTTCAATGTTTGACCCCTCCATCTTGAGGTGCCAATATTCCTCCTCCAACTTCTGCATTTCACTGCGAGGACAGTACTCCTCTTGCAGTAAAGATTTGAAGTCATTCCATGTTAAGGCATTTGCCTCACCCAATCCCAGAGTCTGAACATTCGAGTTCCACCATGTTAATGCTGGACCCTCCAATGTTCCCGTTGCAAACTTCACTTTGCTCTCGTTGGGGCAGTTGCACATTTCAAACACCGACTCAGCCATTTCAATCCACCGAAGGAGTCCAATGGCCCCCTCTGACCCTTTGAAATTTTGAGGTTTGCAGTCCAAGAACATCTTGAACGTGCAGACTTGTGGGTTAACCAATCCCCCAGCTGGACCATGTGGTCCTGTGTTATGTGTCTGAGCATACTGTGCAATAGCCTCTGCGACTCTGCTATTAATTAGCTCGTTGAGCTCAGCGACTGTCATGTGAACGTTTCCCTCAGCCATTTGTTTCCTATTTACAAGAAATGTTAGCGCGTAATCAAAATCAAATTTGACATATGTAGGTAAAACAACAAACACAACAGGTAATATAAATCAACACAATTGTTGGAAATAAATAATAACTATTCAATAGATAGAAACTTTCTTTGAGTACAATACTTTTGAAATGAAACATACTTTTCAAACTACTAATGTAGGAACACAACCCGTTCCTAATAAGTTTAAACAAAACAAGAAAGAAAAGAAAAGAAAATCAATCGTCCTCAACAGTGGATTCAGGATCGGACTCAACAACTGGTGCTGGTTCCTCCTCCTCATCCTCATCCTGTTCCTCATTCTCAGAGGCCACTAAATCCTCCAAGGCTTCAATCCTGCCCTCCAAGATCTCCTCTCGGTTCTCTGACTCTTCTAGACGACCAATCAAATTGATCATCTCATCCCGCATATCATGAACCAAATGGGCAAGTTCCTCTTGCCTCTCAATAGCATCCCATAGTTCCTGAGATCTCTGTATGATCCTATCTTCTGCTACATCCAAATCCTCGCGCAATTTGGCGATCTCCTCAGCGTCCGTCCTTTGCCTCTTAGGCTCAGGAGCATCTAGTACCGGTGGTGAGTGTGTAGAAGGTCCCTCAGCAGGGATCTGCTGAGTGCCCTCCTCTGGCTCCTCTTCCGGATCCTCGTCTGGATCCTCCTCTGGATCCTCGTCCGGATCCTCCTCCGGGTCCTCGTCCGGATCCTCCTCCGGATCTGAGTCATCCTGCTCATATGGTGGAGGTGATGGAATAGGTGGTGGTGGTGATGATGGTGGTGCCGGAACTATCGGCTCCTCGTCCTCGGAATCATCAATAATAATATAAGGTACCGATGATGATGCCATGCCTGTTACATAATACCATATGTAAGTGTAGTGCCATGGAATATGTAAACAAGTCAATTACATAATGTCATATGTAATTTCTAAGCAATGTGTATAAGCAGATGTGTCTAATGTCTAACAGTCATAGTCTAAGTCTACAAATGCAAACCTAGTTCGCTATAACCAATGGCTCTGATACCAATCTGTCACACCCCCAATTTTCAACTAACGGAATCATACCGTTTGGGAACGTGACAAACCAGGATCTCAGATCATTAGACATAGCGAAGACCTCTATATGAATTTCAAAACATACTTTGGTCTTTAAATATAACATCAGAGTTTACAAAAATTGCGGAAGCGTTTAAAACCATTAACAGTTGTAAAGTAAACATTACAAAACACAATACTTAAATGTTCAAATTCAAATATCCAAAATGTTTAAAAATGCATGCGACTCTATCTCCTAGTCCATGCCATCTTTAATGCGCGCCTTAGCGTCCTGAGAAAACATGTAAATCAAGTCAACACAAAGGTTGGTGCATAACACAGGTTTTAAGTATTCACAATGTTCAAAACAACAGTTTGAATATCAAAGTTCGTAGATAACATAATCACACATGCACAGTCATGATAGCTAGTCATATAAACTATTTACATAAGTGTTCGACACCGAAGCTGACGGATTGCCATGCTATAGCATGTTTTCGCCTTGCCACTATTGTCTATCACAACAATAGTAAAATTGTGTTTGGTCAGTCAAACACCTGCGTAGATCCCATCTACCAGGTGAGGTTTGTCAAACCTAATAGATCTATTTCCAACTACCACGCTTTGCATTACAGCAAACTAAACGGTTCGAGGTGTGTAAGGACTTTCAAGTTGATATGTTGTCACATAATGTAAACAGCTAACTCATGCAAGTGATATGTATCTAAAAATAGTTTGTTACTCATATTAATTCCAACGGCTACTAAATTTAAATCATGAATAGCTTGGCTATCATCCTCCCCTTCTTTGGAAAAGTTTGCCTGCAAACTTGGAATAGGTTCATCTGGGTCATAATATGGTTGGAGATCGGATACATTGAAAGTTGCAGCTACACCATAATCACCCGGAAGATCGATTTTATACACGTTATCATTCACCTTAGAAAGAACCTTGAAAGGTCCATCTGATCTAGGACTCAACTTAGAATGGCGTTTGCTGGGAAATCGTTCTTTACGAAAATGTATCCAAACTAGATCACCAGGTTGAAAAGAAACAGCCTTTCGTCCTTTATCAAGACGATTTTTAAGCTGCGCATTTTTCTTGTTAATCTGTTCATATACCTGAGTGTGCATAGACTTTATGCGATCAGCCATATCAGCAGCTTCAGCACTGAATTTCTGGGTAGTATCCAGAACTGCCAAATCCACAGGAGTCAAAGGATTAAGGCCATAAACTACCTCAAAGGGACTGAACCCAGTAGTCTTGTTAGGAGCACGATTGTAAGCAAACTCGGCATGAGCTAGGAATTCATCCCACTACTTAAGATTTTTCGAAATGATGCTTCGCAGTAGAGCTCCTAAAGTACGATTCGTCACTTCCGTTTGACCATCAGTTTGCGGGTGGCTAGAGGTGCTAAATTTGAGTTTAGTACCCATCTTCTTCCACAGTGTCAACCAAAAATGAATAAGAAATTTGACATCACGATCACTTACAATAGATTTAGGGACCCCGTGAAGATGAACAATTTCCTTGAAATAGAGATTTGCCACTTGAACAGCATCAAACGTGGTATGGCAAGTCAAGAAATGGGCCATTTTCGAGAATCGATCAACAACCACCATAACGGAATCCTTTTGGCGCTGAGTTCTAGGAAGGCCAACAATAAAATCGATACTCAAGTCCGCCCATGGAGCTTGTGGAACAGGAAGCGGCATATATAGCCCATGAGGTGAGGAGCGACTTTTGGCTTTATGGCACACCAAACAACGCTGGACAAAATGGGTGACATCTTTTAACATTTTAGGCCAAAAAAATTGATGCTGCAATAACAGTTGGGTTTTATCAACACCAAAATGGCCCGCTAAACCACCTTCGTGAACCTCCTTAATCAAAACAACTCTTAAGCTTTGTTGTGGAATGCATAACCTGGAGGTTTTAAAAAGGTACCAATCCACCAAATGAAAATCATTGTATGGACGGTATTGACAGCGACCAAAAATACTACCAAAATCAAGATCATCAACATATTCGTGCTTGATTAACTCAAATCCTAGCACTTTTGGTGAAATAGTTTGCAACAGTAGAAACTTGCGGGAAAGAGCGTCTGCTCCCTTGTTTAATTTTCTAGACTTGTGTCGAATGGAAAAATTAAAAACCTGTAAGAATTCGACCCACTTCGCATGCCGGGGCTGTAGTTTATGTTGGCCTTGTATATACTTGAGTGCCTCATGATCAGAATGAAGGATGAATTCCTTAGAAATGAGATAATGCTGCCAATGGTTTAGGGCTCGAATTATAGCATAGAACTCCTTATCATACGTAGAATATCGACGCTTAGCTTCATTAAAATTTTCACTGAAGTAGGCAATAGGGCGACCCTGTTGAGTTAGGACAGCTCCTATTCCAACGCCTGAAGCATCACATTCAACCTCAAAAACTTCATCGAAACAAGGAAGAGCTAACACGGGTGTGGTAGAGAGCTGTCTCTTGAGTTCATCAAAGGCATGCTGGGCTTGATCATTCCATTCAAAGTGCCTGAGTTTTGTAAGTTCAGTCATTGGAGCCACTATAGAACTGAAATTCTTTACGAACCTCGTATAAAAAGATGCGAGCCCATGAAAACTTCGAATCTGTTGTATTGAAGTGGGGGGGGTAGGCCAATCTCGGATGGCCTGGACCTTTTGCTCATCAACTTGAATGCCTTGGGATGATACCAAGTATCCCAAGAAAGTTACCTGATTGGAGAAAAACTCACATTTCTCCTTGTTCCCATATAATTGCTCCTGCTGAAGAACAGTAAAAAGCTGTTGTAGATGATTTTGATGATCCACTTCATCCTTGCTATATACAAGGATATCATCAAAATAAACAACAATGAATCGATTTAAGAAAGGTTTCAGAACATGATTCATCAGCCTCATGAATGTACTAGGCGCATTAGATAAGCCAAAAGGCATCACTAGCCATTCATAGAGTCCTTCTTTGGTTTTAAATGCGGTTTTCCACTCATCTCCATCGCATATCCGAATCTGGTGATACCCACTTCTGAGATCTATCTTAGAAAACACAACCGCACCATGCAATTCATCAAGCATATCATTTAAACGGGGAATGGGAAAACGGTATTTAATGGTGATTTTATTGATAGCTCGACTGTCCATGCACATTCGCCATTCTCCATTCTTCTTAGGGACTAGCAACGTGGGAACTGCACATGGGCTTAAAGATTCCCGGATAAGGCCCTTGGTAAGAAGACCTTCAACTTGTTTCTGAATTTCTTGGGTTTCTTTTGGGTTAGTTCGATAGGCAGGTTTATTGGGTAAAATAGAACCAGGTATGAAATCAATCTTATGTTGGATCAGGCGCAAAGGTGGTAATCCGGCGGGTATTTCGGCTGGGAAAACTGGTGCAAAGGTGTTGAGTAAGGGCTGGATGAGTGGATGGGGTGGAGAAAGTTTCAGGGTATCCTCGAAACTTGCTAGAATGAATTCCTTAATGGGATGGAACTCATGCTAATCAGCTTTGAGGAGGGTAGTTAATGGTTTTTGGGGTGTGGGAGTGAGAGTTTTTGGAGTGATAGGGGTTAGGGTAATTTTATGGTTGTTGTGGGTGAAGGTATATGTGTTGAGAAACCCATCATGCATAACACGTCGATCAAAAAGCCACGGTCTCCCTAGAAGGATGTGACAGGCATCCATAGGTATGATGTCACACCAAACTTGGTCCTCATATTTCCTGCCAATACTAAAATTCAATAATATCCGATGAGAAACCTGAATACCTTTACCTTGGTTCAGCCACTGAATGGTGTATGGATTAGGATGAACTTCGGTGGTCAATCCTAGCTTGGAAATAAGGGCTTGAGAAGCCACGTTAGCACAGCTTCCACCATCGATTATCACCGTACACACTTTGTTCAGAATGGTACAACGGGTATGAAAAATGGCCTCCCTTTGCTGCATCTCTTCTGGTTCAGAAATACCACTTAAAGCTCGCCTGACTACGAGACATTCTCCTTCGTCTGGCCCTAGTATTTCTTCGGGTAACGAGTTAACAATCAAGTTGTTATCTTTTGGCTCCAGTTCTTCGTCTTCATCAAAATCTGTCAGTGTAACAATCTTCTTGTTGGGACACTCGGAGGCGATATGGCCCAGGCATTGACATCGAAAACACCTTCGGGGTAAACGAGGGGGTAAAGAAGTGGTGTCAGAAGTATTAGTTGGCTTGGGTTGGGTACTTGGTTTTGAAGGTTGGCTGGGTTTGAGAGTGGAACGAGTAGCTTCCCATTTACCTTTAGTCTTTTGTTGTAAATCAACCTTATGCGTGAGCATAGTTAATTCCTCGAGGGTGGTATAAGGGTGAAGTTCAACCACATGAGAGATCCGGGGTTCCAGACCACCCAAGTATCGAACCAGGGTTTGAGGGTCGTCTTCCGGTAAATCACACTTCATTAGAAGGTGCTCAAAATCACGAGAATAATCTTCAGCGGAGCGGCTGCCCTGCTTAAGATTATGTAACTGGGAAAAACTTTGTTGGAGGTAATATGTGGGTAGAAATTTTTGTTTCAATAACTTCTTCATTTTAGGCCAGGTCCGTACCTTTTCCTTCCCAGTTCTTTCTCGTTTTAGGCAGTTGTTTGCCCACCATGTGGAGGCATACTTTCGCAGCTTCAAGGCAACAACCTTAATTTTATTTTCTTCACTTGTCTGTTTATAATCGAAGACTCGTTCAACAGTATTGAGCCACTCAACAAATTCATCAGGATCCAACCGTCCATCGTACTCAGGGATATCAACCTTGATCTCGTTCGATGGCCAGAAGTTGTTTTGCTCGTGCGTGGTTGTTCCTGAACTGGACTCCTCATTATGCCGTCGCCCCGTCATCGTAAGATCACGTATGTGATCCTGTAACTTCCTCATCTGGTCAGCCATTTCGCGCTTTTCTGCCTCAAGGTTATCGAGCGCTTTCTTCAATTCGGAGCTGCTACGAGTATCCATGGTAATCCGACAAGTAAGTCTCTGAATGGATTCGTATCAATTTCCAACCTAGGCTCTGATACCAAATGATAATCAGAGACTAAATTTCAAAATTGAATAACGAACAAACATCAACGACTAGATCCGGAATACAGAATTCACCTCCCGGTTAATCGTCGGGCCGATTCACTCTAATTTCGATACAGCAATCACCACGAAATCAAAATGAATGTTCACAGACACCTCTCAATTTGGCCAGGAATTAAGATAGCAGTGAACGTCTTCTCCAACTAAGAGAAAGACAAAATTCATAAAATTTGCAACTCCCTTCTTCATCGTCCCAGAATTACAAAATAAAATAGAAAAACTAGAACATGGCCTAGAACATGGATACCCCACTACTACATTTTAGGGAATGTAAAATAACTGAATATTAAAATAAATGAAAATAAATAGAAATAAAAATTTGCAATCGTAGTAGTAGTCATTGTCATTTGCCTCCAAAAGTGCCGCCTCTTCCCATGCATGCTACGTGGGTATAATTTGAATCAAGTTAACCCATCTGCCCGTTGAATCTCTGCCCGCATCCGAATGAGTACTCATATTAATTCCAACGGCTACTAAATTTAAATCATGAATAGCTTGGCTATCGATACCTCATGAAGGTTTTGGGTTACATGAAAATGTTTCTTTAATTACCTTATCTTTGTGGGTAACTTATACGAAGATTTAGCAATTGGTGTGGTGTCTGACACCAAATTAATTTTAAATTATACTTTATTTATTGTATCCCAAGTAAGTCTTTAGAAAATACATTAGTGTATTAAGCTGCAACTGGTATGTTTTGAATTTTCTTTTGTTTACTATTAGGAAACATGTTAGTGTATTTTGGTACAACTAACATGTTTTCAAACGCTTGATACTGAAATCAAATACTTTAAATTGCCTTTCCTTATATACGCCTTTATCATTGAAATGATTCCAACGTGATTTGTTGGTTTATCACCTTTTACCTTTGTTATTTTGCCCATTGGTGCTTCATCATCGACTATCATGCCAAATCTTAAGCATGGTTAAATCCAACGCAAAAAGTAGTTAGATATTTGTTAATGTATAATTAAAATGTGTAGATTATTGAGCTTGTTCTAGCGTTTGCTTTCCCTACTATTGTCTAGATTTTCGTGACAAAAGCTTTAGACAAAGGTGACTTCTAAACGTCCTTTTTCAAATGCTTTTAATGTTTTGGGGCTAATAGACATGATATGATTTCTTAATATAAAGATGTTATGATATGTTTATACTAAGATGTTAAGCAATATAGCTTGAAATGCATTTTAAACTATGTCCATGCATGATTTCTATATGATACATTTCTGTACGAAAGTGAACATATATGATGTAATAGGAAGTCCTCTTATAACCATGAGAAAGTCCTCTATATTAGTAGTTAAACTAAATAAGGATTATTATGTAAAACTATAACTAAATTGTGTGTAATTATGTATGGGTCGTTGGGTATATCTCAAGGGTCAAAAGGTAGTTAAATTACCTACCAAAAACTGTCAAATGATAGTAGAATAACTGTCATAAACAGTGGGTATAAATACCCTATGTAATCAACATTTGTATGTAATGAAAATATAGATTTTTATGTAAATTCTCTGCAATTAGTGTGTGTTTTTCATCTATTTCACCCAACAATTGGTATCAGAGCGGTGATCGCTCTTGGAGAAGAAAAATCGGATGAATTTACTTGTTCCTATCGAAGAAAAAGTCGAAAAAGTCATCCCATGTTCTTGTTCACAAACCTGCAACTTTCTGTACATTAGAAAATTGCAATAAACATTAAGCAAGAATCGATTTTTCCACTTCATAGTTACAAACCAAAAGCCAAGACATCATCTTTGATCATCAATTGATCCAAAAAAATTTGAAGTTAAAATTACTGATCAAGGAAAAGGAACAGAGGCACAAGGATTTTGTGGCGGCAAAATAAAAAATAACAAATTATCCTTCGTTGATCAAATCACATCATAAGAAAGAGTGGATTCTTTTGAACAATTCAAACCATCTGTTGGAATCAACATCAAGTGAAAGCACGAAGAACCGGCGAGGAAAAAAAATAAACAGAAGGTTTTGTCCAAACTAAGGTAAAAGGAAAATTCAAAAAAAAAAGTCAATTTCCTCTTTATCTGAATGTTTTGTTGTTTTCTAAAAAAGTCCTAATATTATTTTTCTGAGAAAAAAAAAGTCAAGCAAATGAAGGTGTTGAAAATATCAATCTAATTTTCCGAAAGTTTAGAGTGAAAGTTTTATAGTTTTAGTTTTTAAAATCCAAGTAATTTAAAATCCAAATAATAATTAAAATCTTTAAGAAATTAAATTACATGCTAAGAAAAGGTTAAATAAGATTGTTAAATTGATTAAAGTTTACTCAATAAAAGCAAAGCAAGAATAGGAGGTTCAAATTATTTCGATCAAGGAGTAAATTAAATCAACAGCAGTTTGGTGGGTTTAATTAAATCCAGAAGTGACCGAAAAAACAGGCTATTCTTCACAAGAATCAAGATGTTAGAAATTCGATCTGGGAATAAATTGATTAAACAGCAGTTTGGCGGGGTTCGATCAAATCCAAGTGACCAAAAAATCGGATTGTTCTTGCAAAGTTTTCACAATTCAAATAGACAAGGATTAGAAGGAGGAATATCAAATTTGATATAATAGGAAGAAAGAAGAAACAAGCAATGTCTGAAAAAACACCCAAGAACACTGAAAATATAACAATTAAAGAAGGAGGAACTACAATGACATTTCAATGTCCGATTCTCAATTCTATAAATTATACAATTTGGGCGGTCAAAATTAAAGCAATCTTCAATGTTCATGGGATATAGGAGGCAGTTGAACCAAAAGGAGAAGTGGATGATAAGAAAAATTCAATGGCTATCGCATATCTTTTTCAAGCAATGCATGAAGAACTTGTTCTTCAAGTTTCTCAACACACAAATGCTAAAGATATTTGGGAAGATTTAAAGGCACGATTTGTGGGCGCTGAAAAGTCAAAGAAGCAATATTACAAACACTTGAATCTGAATTTAAAGCGTTAAAGATGAAAAACTCTGAATCTCTTGATGCTTTTACTTGGAAAATTAGCCAAATTGTATCAAAAGTCAACAATCTTGGATCCACAATTGATAACAAAAGATTGGTTCAGAAACTACTAGGATTCGTACCAGAAAAATACATTCAAATTGTTGCTTCGATTGAACAATTTGCAGATCTTAATATTATGCAATTTCAAGAAGCCATCGGGAGATTAAAGGCCTACAAAGAACGCATTAAGAAGTCAAACAAGGAGGAGGATACACATAATAAACTTCTATTCACAAAAGAAGATGCAAAGGGGAAAAATAAAGAACGTAAATATGAGCATTGTGGTCATGGGAATTCAAACCTAGGAAACTTTGGGCGTGGCCGTGGGAGAGGTCGGTGGTCCGGGAAAAATTAGGTTGGTGAATGACTCGATAAGAGCCACGTACGATGCTACAAATGTAACGAGTTTGGATATTTTATAAATGATTGTCCAAAATGGAAGAAAAATGAAGAAGTTAATCTATCCCGATACGAGGACGATGAACCAGCGTTACTATGAAGACAATTGGGTCGTGAACAAAGATTAAAGATCTTCCTTTGACTATATTTAGTTTAAGGGGGAGTATTGGCAGTTAAACTAAATAAGGATTATTATGTCAAATTATAACTAAATTGTGTGTAATTATGTATCAGTCGTTGGGTATATCTCATGGGTCAAAAGTTAGTTAAATTACCCACCAAAAGATGTCAAATGACAATTAAATAACTGTCATAAACAGTGGGTATAAATACCCTATGTAATCAACATTTGTATGTAATGAAAATATAGATGTTTATGTAAATTCTCTGCAATTAGTGTGTGTTTTTCATCTTTTCCACCCAACACTTTATATGAGGCCACTATGAGGAAATTTTCTATACAAGCCGTTTATGGCTAAGTCCTTTATATTGGACAACTATGAAGAACACCTCTGACAGTTTCTTAACTTAGTGTTTGGTTTGTAGGGTAATAATGTACCTTGTATAGACTATATGTATTAATTATCTTATATGATATGTCGATATGTTATGTTATGTGATGATGTGATTGTCAAAAGGTCAGGCTTTTAAGAGATTTTCCTTTAAATCCATTCTCTCAACAACGCTGACTTTTGCATGTATATCAAAGCGATTGTAGGTTGGTTGAATGATAAGGATTTCTTGGATGAAAAGTGAAGCTACCGGCAACCTAAAGACTCACATTCCTATGTTTTGAGTTTATTATTTAACTAGGCTTGTTTTGGATTTTGAATCTCTGAATGATTATGTATTTTTAATTCCAATATATGAACTATGTATGCTATATAAATTGTCAACTCTTAGACCTTATGAGTTTTGGGTTTTACACATGCGAATAGAATTAATAATTGATAATCTTAATGGTATATTTGGTTACTTATGTGTTCATACATAGGTTTTTAACAAATCATTATTTGTGCTATTCATTGTCTATTTGTTGTTTGGTGGGTTATGATCATAAGGTACGGATTGCTTATTCATGATTAGAGGTTTCTAGGTTAAAAGTTAGATCAAAGAGGGTTGCTTCATGGTTTTAGGACTATTAGGATTGTCAATATATTTAGCATTCTAAAGAAGACCAAAGCATTTGAGCTATTTTAGCATTGCAAAAACGTGTTTAACTATATGAGCTTTGTTTTATGGTTATTAAGATATTTAGGATCTGTCTGCAGTCCTAAGTTTTCAGATTTATCAATTCTAACCGACAATTTTATTTTTGTTAAGTCATTATGAGCAGACATAACATAGCTAGGAGGATTATTTGTCTTCACTTGCTATTCCATTACATATTCAATTGGTTGCTCCAGTTCACTTTGTCATTTAACGTGATAGCAATACGTGAAAATATATTTAATATGTGCATAAGTGAAAGTTAAGCACCAAAAGCAAAAAGCAATGTTTTCAGAACCGGACCGGACATCAAACCGGTCTCCTTACCGTCAGAGGTCCGACCGGTCGGACCGGATTTAAGAACCGGATGATTTTATAAACATTTTATAAATATATATATATATATATATATATATATATATATAAAATCAAAAAAATATAAAAAAAATAAAAATTAAAAAAACCGGTTCAATCACCGGTCCGACCACCGGGTTTCCGGTCCGACCGGCCGGTCCACCCAAAAACGGTTACGAAGCTAGAACCGGCCCGTTCACCCCTCCGAATCCCGGTCCTGTCCGGGTTTGAAAACACTGACCAAAAGCCTTAACCAATAGTCTTATGGTTCAATGGTATGGAGAATGAGTGATAAAACTTGAGTTTCTTAAGGTCCGGAGGGTTTTACCACAATAGCGGGTTTCCTCCTGCATTGGTGAGATATAGGCGGTGTAATTGATATACGAGTTTCCCTTCAGGGACGTGCCAGCCAATCAACCGTTGTTGTTTAAAAAAACACATAAGCCTTATAGTATAATCCAGCCATTTGATAAACCTCAAAATGGAAATGGAAGTGTATCTGGACTTGATAACAATGCTACAACTTAACTGAACAAAGTAAAGCTAAAGCTTGTTTGCAGGATACAAAACCGAAATCTTTTTATTTTGGAAGGTATACATTTCGTTAAACATTTACAAAGCATAACACCACCTACGATTAAAATGTAACATATAAGAAATAATACTATCAATAGATTTAAGTGAATTCTAAATTCTTCTTTTTTTTTTTGAAAGCAAGAATATTTCCTTTTTCCTTGGGACTGATAGAGAATACAGAAAGGGACCGTAACACCGACGGTTGGTATTAACATCGTATCTGAGAATACATTCTGCAAAAAATATGTCATCTGAAATGGTCTGGTTGAATTATTGCAACAACTTCAGGGCATGATTCATCATTATCTTTGTACTTCCATATTTCCCCATTCGCGCGTACAATCCATGATATTTGAGGAGAAAGTGATGAATACATGTCTGCAAATTTATCAAACATTCAATTTTGTTAATAATATCACAAAACATTTAGTATTTATTTAACTTAAATTATATTCGGTATTGCTCGGAAACAATTAAACATGCTCACAAGAATATATTGGAAGTACCATGGTTTAAAATCGAGAGTTTGTATAAGGGGTCATGAAGATGTGTTCGGTATGTAAAAATTTAAGAAAATCACAAACTTAGCCATTTTCTGTTATATGTTATACCTATATGGTCATGTGAGAACACTTTCAAGCATATAGTCATGAAATACACGAATCTTTGGTCATGTATCAACTTTTACTTGCAAATCACACGGACAATAATACATACACGAATCCATACACGATATGATCACAATACTATAAGCCATTATTGATAGGCTGTCACGTATCTCATAGCTAAATGAGTAAATGTCTCTATCAAGGCTATATGGATACAACCATTGGTTAATTATAGAATTGTTCATTATAGAATTGATATTGTTAAATTTTTATCATGGAAAATACCATTGTGCCTATTTCACTAATTAACCCCATAAAAGGAAATAAACATTAACATATATAGCAAAAAGTATTCAGATAGTTCATTACCTGAAATAGGTTGTGGATCAGGTTCTCTTGTACTGTGTAAAATCATGGTTCCCGAAAGCACAGTCAAGAACCCACAAAGGACAGAAATAATCGTGCTAATACTCTGACCAGACCAATCCTACAAAATGTAAAAAAAATAAATAAAGAAAAGGATTGGAATCTGTTCAGAAGGGATGTGGGAAAACCTTCATCTATGCAATAGATGCAATACCTTAAACATGATTGCACTAGCAAGAATTGTGAAAGATGTGAACATGGCATAATAAATTGGTGAAACAACAGCGGTGTTGAATGTGTCTAAAGCCTGATACAAGTTCGCAATGAGGCAATTCAGTAAGACGATAAGAAACAATTTGATATATGACTTTGAATTACATGTGAGATGATATTTACATAAAAAATTGAGGTAATGTAAACATATAAAAGCCACATTTGACTTCCACAACATATCTATTTGTTAAAATACAACTATTGTTGCAACTATAGCACCTACAATGGTTTAAAAGAAGCAAAAGTTTGTGTGTGCATGCGTTCAATTGTGAACCAATATTTTATTGCGAACCACAAGAACCAATTATAGCCACAATTTTTTTTAATTAAAATAGAGAGAAGTTATCTTTATGCCTCCTTAATTGTAGCTTTTGAATTGACTTATCTATGGTGTGTATTGGTTTTTATGGTTCTCAACAAACTTTTGGTTCACGTTTGAATGCATCTCTATTTCTATCTATGTAATATGTATATAGTATAAATGCCAAAAAGTTCATGTTGTAAATAGGACAAACTATGAGTTGATCGAGAAATTTATTAGAGAGAATACAAACAATAAGGCCATAAGAAAAAGGTAGTGAATTGATAATATTTTGTTTAGTCAGATGTGGTGGCTTAGTAGACTAAAGAATACAACCTGAACTTGTTTTAGATATGTAAGTGGTGGCACAGTGGTAAGCGTCATATCCCCCTCTAGCAAAGGCGTCTGTTCCACTGTTTCTTGAAGGTGTTAATCTTAATTGTAAAAGGGGCTATATGGGTTAACCAAGAAGTTAAGGAATGAATTTGTTGAATGTTGTGGCTGTTGAATGGCCCTCCTTGTGACATGAACTATGGAGGCACATAATTCAATCTAAACTTGTTAGTTAAGTTAGAAACCCTACATCAAGCTTTATAAATAGATTGCATTGTACTTGTATGAGCACCTAATAAAATACAAACCCTAGTTGCAACAAAATGGACGTTTGTCAAATCAACCAAACCATTATCCTTGAGCTCTTTTCTTGCTTTTAGTTTCTTGTTATTGCATTTGTTGTAGGAGATAATTGTTAAGAGTTTATTTTACTAACACGTTGAGTTTTATTAGATTTTATAGTTGGAGTAGGATACAAGTTATTTTAGTATAAATAGGGATTCCTGTAAAGGTTTTATGTGTGGTTTTTGTTCTTAATAATATCAAAAGGGACATGGAAATTTTCACAAAATATAGATGTTTTTTCGTGTGTCCTATACGATTTTGGGCTTACAATCTCATACTTGGGAAAGAAGATCAAGGACTGAAACAAATCTGAGTGAGTGATTAGCAGAAAAAAAATGTGATCTATGTGAGACTATATGGAGAAAAGGCAACTGAATCGAATCCATGTGAGCTATCATAACGGTCATGGTCTGTGTGAGACGGCTGATCATACGCAAGGCAGAAGTGCTCAAAGCAAAACAAGTGAAGTGATCGTTTTGTTTTTGGGACACAAAAATCTGACAAACAAGAAGAGTATGGGCAATGAGGAACAAGAACGAAGTCACCATAGACCAAAGCAAGGAGAAACCCTGAATCTGTGGTTTAAACGAGTGTGGAACAAACCATGTGAGACAATCAACTTTGAGGATTGAGGTGAAAAGCAATCATATGAGACAATTCAAGAAAGCCGTGTGACATGACCTTGACACCTTGTGTAAGTAGTTGATCGGTGAGAGCTCGATCAAAGATCCAGTGTGATATGGACGTGTGTGGTAGTATTTTTAACCTGCAAAATAAGCTGATCACATGTAAAGGTGCATTCTGGAGTCCAAGTCAAAGGAAGAGTTGTCAAGGCATTTAAGATTCGTTTGTGTGATTTGGATTGTGGAAGTACTGATCGAGATCTATGAGGTTAATAGAGAGTTGTGTGGAATGTTCTAGTCAGAATCAGTTGTTTGTTCAAGGGTGTTCAAAGGCGACCATTAAGCTTAGCTTGGGTGAATATTTGGGTCAAAATCAACAACAACAGGCATACCCAGTAACAATCCCACTTAGAGTACGGTCTGGGGGGGAGATAAAGACATACCTTACCCCTATCTAAGAATAGAATAGAGAGGTTGCTTCGTAAGAGTCCCCCGGCTCAAAGGTCCCATTTTTTTTTTTTTGAATAAGAGCAAAACTGATAACTAAACCACAACAAGTTAAAGCATAAACATGTAGCAAAACACATTACTAAACCAACAGGCGCAGATTTAACACAACCATTTAGGACATTATAACATGCAATCAAGCTAGCAGATAAGTATCCTTAAACACTTAAATAATCTTACAAACAATTTTCGGTTAACACGACAAACCCCCTATCCCGCAACCAAGCATAGAAAACATAGAAGCTCATATCATATATCAGTAACAAGCAAAGAAACTGCAATAGCACATAAACAAATATGGGCTCTAAACCTAAATCCTAGGGTAAGATCTATCCATCGTGCACCCTTATTCTAAGACGCCATAAACTCCTATCATAGATCATGTCCTTCAAGAGGTGTAGCTCTGTCAAATCCTGACGGATCCGCTCATCCCATGTCAACCTCGGTCGACCTTCCCCTTTCCCCTCCACCATTAGAAGTTCTACACTTCGTACAGGTGCCGACTGGTTTCTTCTCCTCACATGTCCGAACCATCTCAATCTTCCTTCCCTTACTTTGTCCGATATGTTTGCTACCGCGAGTCTTTCTCTGAAGACCTCGTTCTTTATCCAATCAAGCCTTATGTGGCCGCACATCCATCTCAGCATCCTCATATCCACTGTCTCCAATTTTCTTGCTTGGTTCTTCTTAATCGGCCAGCAATCACTTCCGTACATCATGGCTAGCATAATTGCTATTCTATAAAATTTACCTTTGAGTTTTTCTGGGAACCTCTTGCCGCATATGATGCTTGTTGTTGCCCTCCACTTTTTCCAACAATCCAACCTGCTTGTACCCGGTGAGCCTCGTCACTGTCAATATCGCCATCATCCTATAGAAACGATCCTAGGTATTTAAGCTTTGTAGTCTGTGGCACCTCTTGGCCTTCAATAGTCACCTGATCGTTTTCAACATCGTCGGTTGCCCCGCTAAAATTGCAGTATAGATACTCAGTTTTTGTCATGCTTATGCATAAGCCTTTCTGTTCCACAACTGCTCTCCACTCTCCTAACTGCACATTCAGCTCCTCTTTCTTTTCTGCCACTAACACAATATCATCCACGAAAAGCATACACCATGGGATATGTTCTTGTATAGACCTTGACAATTCATCCAAAATAACTGCAAAGAGGAACGAGCTCAATGCCGATCCTTGGTGTAGTCCCACCTCCACTTGAAAGAAGTCTGTATCTCCCACTTGTGCTCTCACACTCGTTTTAGCACTTGCATACGTATCTTTGATTGCCTCTATATACCTCTGGGGGATACCTCGTCTCTCCAGGCTATCCCAAATCACCTGTCATGGTACGCTGTCATACGCCTTCTCTGGGTCGATGAATACCATATGCAAATCTCTCTTCTTCTCCCTGTATTTCTCCATTAATCTCCGCAGAATGTGTATTGCCTCTGTTGTCGATCTTCCTGGAATAAATCCAAATTGATTTACCGTCACTTGGGTTTCTTTTCTCAATCTTGTCTCGATCACTCTTTCCTAGAGTTTCATAGTATGGCTCAACAACTTTATCCCCCTATAATTTCCGCAACATTGAGCGTCTCCCTTGTTCTTGTATAGGGGAATTAAAACACTACTTCTCCACTGGTTTGGCATCTTACCAGTTTTTAGTATAGTGTTGAACAACATTGTCAATCACCCCACTCCTTCATCTCTCAAACATTTCCATACTTCAATTGGAATATCATCAGGTCCCACCGCCTTTCTCTTGCCCATTCTCGTGAGGGCTCTTTGTACCTCTTCTTTGGTGATGTGTCTGCAATAACAGTTGTTCTGATGTGTTCTTGTGTTTGTGTCTGCGGGGTTCCTTCCATCTTCTTCGTTGTAGTTGTTGTTGAAAAGATCGTGGAAATATGTCTACCATCTCTTTTTAATTTCTTTCTTTTTTAATCCTCTCCCTTTATGAATTTCACTACTCCCAAGTCTTGCCTCTTCCGCTCCCTTGCCTTTGCAATCTTGAACATGTGATGTTCACCTTTTTTAGTTTGAAGGCGCTTATACATCTCTCTGTACGCCTCGCTTTTAGCGTCTGAAACTGCCTTCTTTGCCTCTCACTTCGCTTCTTTGTACCTCTTCTTCAGTCTTGCCTTCTCTTCGCTTTCTGTACACCTAGCAAACTCTCTGAACCTCTCTTGTTTCTCTGTAACTTTGATTTTCACCTCGTCTTTCCACCACCATGACTACTTCTGCTCGCTCCTGTTTCCTGTTGTCATCCCCAGTGTCTCCTTTGCTGCTCTGGTCACCTTTTCGGCCATTTCATCTCACACTCGATTTGCATCGGCGCACAGACCGGTATGCCTCCCTTCGAGGACCCTATTTCTGAACAGCGTTATCTTATCTCCCTTTAGACCGCCCCACTTAATCTTAGGGTTCTCCTTCTTTCCATCCACCAGCCTCTTTCTCATGACGATATTCGTTGCCAGCAATTTATGTTGTATTTGGGTCAAAATCAAGGCACAAAAAAAGAAGTTTTGTTGCAGAATAAGGAAGAGATTAAAAGCCGTTATGGAGAAGGACAGCATGAGACTTGAAAATACTACACTGCAAACAAAGAAAAGGGAACAGAAGGGTGACGGTGGCTATTGAAAAACAAATCAAAGTCAATGTTTGGATGCTGGGGTGTGGTGTGTTGTTCGAGTCCTCGAGAAAAGCAAGAAAAAAAAAAGAAAACTGTGAGGTTGTTCATGTAAAGGAAGAAAGGAAAAACAAGAAGACTCCTTAAAGCCCTGCGACATGAAAAATAAGGGAGAAGCAAGTTGTGATGGTTTGAGTTTTTGGACGAGGAAAAAAAAAGAAAAGAAAACATGAACCAAAGCAACCAAAGGAAAAAGGAAGATGTGAGTCATGATTGTGAATATCATGATGGTGTTAAACAAGATGAGGAGCAGTTGGCTTGATGAAAGTAAGAAGCAAGGTTGTTGAGAGAGCATGAAAGGCTTTATATTATTCTTGATGGGTTTTCGTGAGTTTGCACTCTAAGAAAGAATTTACAAAAGGATACAAGTTGAGTGTGTGTGCATGCGTGAACATGTGTGTTTGGAGGGGAGGGTAGTGGTTCGGGGATCTTGAGGTATACTACAACCACATGATGTAAAGCTAAGTGGAAAATTAATGATGAAGGAGCCCATAACTAGTCTAACACTAGTTCAATCCCAAACCGAACCATAGCCCAAACACATACTTGGGGTTTTATACCGAAATATCTAGATAGTATGTATGTGTGAATTGGCTATTATCCTAGGCTTGTCCTTTAGTTCAGCTAATGTTTTGTAAATTGTGCTCACAATATGCATAGTTAAAAGCTATTAGATTCAGCACTTCCATGATTTAGTCATGTAAAAATGAAATCTCAAAACACAAATGAAAGGAGCAAGTAGCCAACCTTGTTTAAGTAATTCAATTGAGTGATTATACACGTAACAGCTACCATTACGAAAATCCATGTTTGGTAGCGTGCCACCTGGCTTGAACCCTCCAGTGTAAGTTTTATAGCAATCCCAATTGCTTTCACACTCATAACCTGAAAAATAAAAGAACATAATAAAGAAGTTAAGGAGTATATCAATTTCATTCATTAGCTAGCAGGAGTAATTCGTTCATATGCTTCCAGAAAATCGTTTATCTATATGTAAGCAAAACATCAAACAGGACATCCAGATCATTAGGATTATATTATTAAACTGGTGGCAAGCATATCTAATTGCTGGAATGGCATAGATGGTTCCTTTTGGATGATAACTTCTGATAGTGATGATTGTATAAGTTAACACAAAGCATCATGATTACTATGAGCATTAATGAACATTACAACTTACAATGATGAAAAAATAAAGAATGCAACACATATTTGGCCTGTTTCACCTATAATAATATATATAATCAAGATGCCAACAAATTTACATTGTTCAAGAAGACATTCAATGAAATGAATTCAATTTTTTTAACTCGAACAAAGTACATGAGGATATAAAGACAGAACATTCACAAAATACTAACCGTCAATGAACCATTTATTGAACATACGCCAATATACACCATCATATTAGTGTGCCCAAAGCGTGGTTCACAATACAGCACCAATACCAGCACCAAAGCTATTGCTGATGCTGCATACAAAAGAAAAGCTGGAGCAAGATGTCCAATAAGTCACAATTTGCAAAGTCATATTATTATAACAAACAGATAATCATAACTAAAATCAAGAAAACATATAAACATGACTAAAATCAAGAAAATAAGTATTGAGATCGCATGGCTACCTGGTTGTGTTGCCAGGTCCCAAATTTCTTCCACTGAACTTAAGCTATGCTCAGCAGGAGCATGAAGCACGATCACCGTGGACCCCACTATACAAAGCACACAACCTAGTATTCCCATTCTCCTCAATTTCTCGTTGAGTAAGAAATGTGCTAACACCGCACTGCCAAATAATGTAAAGAAACTATAAAACCAGAATCATGAAAAGTACTTACTCTAATGAGTAATCACTAACTGGATGTACAAATATTCACCTCACAATAATGCTCAATGCTCCCAGTGGAGTCACAAGCACAGCTGGAGCATAGATGTAAGCTATAAAATTTGCAAATTCTCCTACAACCACTGTGAATATCAAAACATTCTTACATGTTTCAGATAAATAGTGTTGAGAAATAAACATATCAAGACGTAAATCCAACAATACAAGGAAATGAAAAGGCTTACTAGTGAACATGCCAATCCACCACAATGGCTCTAACAGATAACCGTATCCTCCAGATCCTAATTACAATTTAGAGGTAATTAGGTAAACCCAACAAATAATATCGAAATTAACCAGAAAATTCCTAAAATTATTTCAAGATATGACTGAAATCGAACTCAGTTTTCCCCATGTACAGAGAACAGTCATTAAAATTGCACTTAGAGCACAATTAAGTCGAACTAATCACCAATTTGAAGAAAATGACGGTAAACTTACTTGCACGAGTACCACAAGCACCAGCCCTTTGGAGACCTTTCTTTTTTATGATGAAACTTGATCCGATGAATGCACTGGAAGAGACAGCAAGACCAAACCCTAACAGATTACCAGTATACATAATGAAGAAGATGACAGTACGAAATCTTGAAATCGACGACGGCTACTTAGAGATGAAAGTATCATCTGAAAATTCGTCGGAGATCTGGTATCCCTAACAAGAACTGAATTTCTAACGACTATCAATTCAATTTGTATGATCTAACTCATGGATTTGGTTTATGATGAATGTGTTGCGTGATTTGCAGTTGGAGTTGTGAGAATGCAGATGGAATCGGATGAGAATCGGATTGTTTTACAAAGCTTTCTGTTTTCTGACAAGCGGCCATTCGTACGCATTTACTTGGTTGTCAATTGAGTTTATTATAAGAGATAGGTTAGGGTAGGGTTTGGCCTGCACGCGGTATTTATCTTTGTCAAATTGGTGGAGATTCAAATAGATTTTAGTGGTATATCTTAAGGGCTAAGGACTTTATTCTTTTTTTTTTTAATTTATACCCACAAGTCACAACCATGCACACAAATAAACGGGTTAACCTAACCGGTACCGGTTTGTAACCGGTTATTGAAATTAGTTTTAGGTTTTTGAAAAAACCAGCGGTTTAGGACCGGTTTGAAGTTTCAAGAGACCAAACCGGTTATTAACCGTTTTTCAAACGAGTTAATCGGTCCAACTTAGGAAAAAATCGATTAATTGGCGGTTAACCGGTTCGGTTAGCTGGTATCGGTTATATATCGGTTTCAGTTTTAGATCTTCAAAAACCGGTTATTAACTGAACCAGTTAGTAATAAAAACCGGTTGCCAGACTTTGACCGGTTAATCGGTTCGGTTATTTCAAAACCGGATTTCCATCGGTTAACCGGTTTGTGCACCTCTACCCACAACCAGCTCTACCGTTATCGAGACCCAAGGCGAAATGATATTTGGAACCCATTTTCAAACTTGGGTCAACAATTAATTATGGGTTTTATATGGTTTGGTTTTTTCGTTTTGTTCAGTGTTGAATAATTTTAAGTCTATTTGTTAACCAAGTTGATCCGTAATATGAATTTGTTTAAACCAATTGATTCGTGGTATCATCTTGGATAGATTATGAAACAAATGTATATACAAATACTATTATGTATTTTTAGAATTAAGGCCCTAAAATTTTGAAGGTTGTTAAAAATTTGTGATAAACTCAATTCAAACATCTGAAAGTCTAGAAACATGAAACTACAACTTGATAATATCAAGAACAAAATATGAAAGAATCACAAATCATTGATGAAACAAGTTAAAAATGAACTTTATGATGAACTCAAACAATAAAAGCAAGAAAAAAAGTGATCACAGAAGAACGGTCATTTGTTAAAGAATAAGGACAACTCACTCAAACCCTAAGTAGATCAAAGTAGATCTTTAACCAAACGAAATATGTCCTTTTATATGAACCTTAATGCAACAATAACATTTATAATATTCATGAATTTTAATACAAATAAAATAAATCAAAAGTTCAAGAAATAACAAAGTGTAACAAAGTGACACATAAGTAAGATATGTGATGTGTTGCGTATCACTATGCAACATAACAACGTATTATAAACTTAGGCTATACACACACATATACAATATCATTTTAGAACATGTGATTTATGGCCAAGTGAAGGTGGTCACCAACCTTCTCATGTCCACACATTATGACTTTTAAGCACAATCAATATTAATTTTAATCTCCATTAACACTCATTCTTCGCATCTCCGTCTTTGATAACAATAAATTGTCTCTTTCTCCTCTCAAACATGTCATGAAACAACCCTCTTTTTCGCACTCTTAAATATTTTTATGTGTTGAACAAGATTTTAAGAGCATACAAGATCATTCCTTTGAACACCTTTGTGATTGGTGTGTAGCTGTTTTGATTCAATACTTGCTTTCAATTCCAACCATTTATCCATGGATTTTGTGCCAGTATATGAATATTTAAATGAATGTTCCTATATGTTCATGAACATCATCCATTAATCCATGTACAACCTCATAAGTTCATGACACAAGTTTGATAAAATCAAGAAAACTCTATTTAACACTTTTAAGAATCTAAGACACGTAAGATATACTAACAAATTTTAACCCATGATTTCTCTGAAATATGGTAAGTAACATAATAACTATCATTGGAATAATTTTTCTTCCAAGTATGATCATTAACTTAAAAGAAAATTTTAATATTTCATGCTCTAAATTTCATTTAGGTTTTTGACATAAACTTTCACTCAACTTTACCCAGTCATAACTAGGTCACAACTTAACCAAATTAGATGATTATTGAGTCTAAAACTAAGCTCAAACATTATTACTTCGAATCCATATGGTCTTGTACTTATTTAACATATTTTGTGCCTTCAAACAATCGAAAAAAGTTTGGAAGTCCAAAAATCATTGTTTTAAAAGAGTAAAAGAGCTAGTGTGGCGGCTTTGAAAAGTCATAATCGAGTGATCTTGAATAAGAAGTTGACTTTATATGTTAGCTTTAAAACACCAATAATCTTGCTCAAATCCATAAAGTATTTTACATTCAACTAGTAGTCACAAATTTAATGTGCGAGTAGATACGGGTGTGTGTGACATGAACTTGTTCATTCTATTTGAGGATTTTGAAATCCAATAGAATGTTAAAAAAAAATTAAAATATGTTTAAGAAGAGGCTACAATTTTTTAGACTAAATAAACAGGTTAAACACATGAAAAGTTATCACACATATAATTTAAATTCAACCTACAAGAAGTGTCATCAATATTATATTCCTAAATTTGTGCTCATATTGTTGTCATACAATTTTGGTATCGAAACAAACAACTATGTAGACAATTTGCACATTTTAGACTTCAACTACCGATAAACATGTAAGAAACAATGGTGTACTATCACATATGGGTGATGGCGACGAATAAATGCCATCTCACAGCGGTCGAGGAATAGAACTTGGCTACATCTCTGTTTTTCGGTGGCTGGCACGTGAAAATTCTCCTATGTTAATATAAAGAAACAAAAAATAATAACATGCGAGAGCCAGAGTTTTTGTTTTCCTATTGCTAAGTTTAAATTTTTATTACTTTACTAAAAGGGTATTTAGCATTTTTTATATAATTTATAAATGAAAATTAGTGATGATCATAACACCAATAACTCCTTAATTCAGGAGTCTACATAGATCATTTGTTAATCTAATCCAATCCCAAGACCACAATTTTGGTTTTTGAACTCTTAACACAATTGGGTTCAGGGTTTTTGGTTTGTATGTGTTTAAAACTCATTTGGGTATCATTTTTTTTTAGTTTTTCTACTTATACCTAAAATTTGTATGCTTACAAGATAATAAACCCAAAATATTGTATTTGCACTAAAAATATTTGAATTACAATACTACTTAACATTTAAAATTATATATAAAAATCTTTAATTCAGTAAAAATAATTTGTACTTTTGATATCATAAAGCCAAAAAAAGACAATAAAATAATTTGAATTTTTGAAGGGTAATATATATACACACACATACGTACACATATATTTGGTTTTTCTTTTAAGTAAAACCAAAACAAAAAAAAAACTTTTAGTTTTTTAGAAAACTTATACAAGACCCATCGATTTATATCTACGATTGATTATGCTGGCTTGAATCTTTCAATGTTTCCGTTTTGTATCAAAATTTTCAGTTGGACGAGTATAATTGGACAAACTATAGTTACTAATCACACCATCTGTTTTATTAATTATTATTAACTTTGTCTCTATCACCTACTAATATCTCTTCATGGCATTGTAGTTATAGATTATTATTAGTGTTGTTGCTCCTCATTTATATTGATCGGTCTTCTGCTTGCTCGTTACTACTATTGTTCATTATCATCTAAGAATTGTTTTTCTTTTCACTTTTTTATTTGATTATTTGATAGTGCTTGACTTCACTAATTAACCTAAATATTCTTTATAAAAAATCCTTATTTGTTGAAAAAACCACACAAATTTCATGCTAATTAACTAGATTCTTTTTAATAGCATTTTAATTTACTTCAAACCGAATTCAAATTTCTTAAAGTGGTTATCCAAACCAAATTCAACGGAAAATATTGAATAAAAACCAAATAAATCGGTTAAAACCGTATAAACCAAATTCAACCGAATAAACCAAATTTAACCTTATATAGTATTTATTAAAAACCGAATTCAAAAATTTTTTGGAAACGATAACCGAACCAAGAACCAAATTTGAGATTCATATACTGTTAAGAACCGAACCAAAAATCGAATTTGGTTTTTTTTTCTGTTACGAATATGTTTCGGTTTTAAATAGTTTCTGATTTGTTTGAACACCCTATCAAACACTATTAAATTACAAGTCTATGTAATATATATAATCTAAGTTATCAAAGACATTTATATATTCAGTGATATATATATATATATATATATATATATATATATTTACACACACATATACTTTTACTAATGTATTATATAGAAAAATATATATTATTTTTAATTTTAATAAAACAAGTAATAATTATATGTTTACTTAAATATGGGTATTTCTAATCATACCGTATCCTATTTTCCAATTACACCTTATGTACTACATTAAATATAATTAAATACAGTTTGACTAAAAAACACCGATAAATTTGTCTTATCTCTCTAAAATTTAGAAAAAGTAAAATACAATATTCCCTATCTATATAATAATTAATTGGCATTTATTGTTTGTACTTTTTGTTTACCCATACATATATAAACAAATATCTAATTAAAATAATAAACAAATTCTATTCGTAAAAAACAAATAAATCAAAACTCAATTTTGAAATTAAAGAAAGAAATCAAATTAATAAATATTAAATCAAAACCTGCGTAAATCGATTTTATAAATCAAAAAAAAAAATTAGAGCAGTATTTTGTGTTTTTATTAAAAATTCAAAAGACTTTAAAAATAAATTCTTAAAAATACATTTGAAAATAATAAATGAATTTAAAGATAACGAAACTAAATTCTTAAAGTAATGAAACTCATTGGATGCAAGATTTAACCACATATATATAATATTATTTTATGTAAAAGCTAGTGTATACTATTGTGTTTCATAACTGAGAACTAACAAAATTTTAATCACTTTAAGAAAAACATACATACGCAACATTTAAAAGATGTTACTACAAAAAAAAAACTAAAACTAAAATATTAAAAATTAAATGAAAAAAGATAAAGTTTTAATATAACTAATATTCACACAATATATTGTTTTAATAATAATTATTAGAAAATATTATTAAGGTTTTGTACTTGTGTAATATTTAATAAAATAATTAAAATGTTTCTAATAAATGATTGTATTAATTAATGAAATAAAATGCTAATTAATGAATAGTTGAATATATATTTAATGATTGGTGAATATGATGATATAGAGTTGGCCAACAGAGTGTAAATAGCAACACCTGTTAAATATATTTAGGGTGATGTTAAATATACCAAATGGTCAACTTTCTTATCTATTTCCTAAGTATTCAAATAATAGTAAAATGTTGTATTTAATATTTCTCTTTTACAATACATAGATTTTTTCTAATATTCAAATGTCATTCCCCATGTAATTAATAATGGAATTAAATTATTATTTGAAAATATTCTCTATAAATAATCAAAAGAAACTTAACATTTTTACACAAACAACAAAAGTCATATCATCCTAACAATTGTAGATGGATTCTAGCAAAAGCAACTCAATTAGAAGATATGATTTTTTCATGAGAACATCTTAATTTGCCACTAAACAGATACAGATAACTGTTAATACCCTATTTTATATTATTATAACTATCATGCCTACGTTGTTTCTTTCCTATCATTTTTCTTATTTTTTACTTTTTAATTTTAAGTTTTTAACATTCTAATAAAATAAAAGTTTGTTAATTTTTTAACCCACCCCAATTAGAAAGTAGAAAGCAAACGGTCCGTGCCACTAATATACTGTGAGCCCACTTAATTAATTTCACTAGAGAAAATTATTCACATAATATAATTTAATTTAAATAAATATATTTAGATTATGTTCTTTCATATAAGTGGCGATATGCAGTATGTATATTTTTTTCAATTATTATTATTATTATTTAACTTATTGCATATTCTTTCTTATAAATGAAAATATGCAGTATATATATTTTTTATATTATTATCATTATTATTATCGTTGTAGATGTTCGGATCTCGTGAAGAAATGTTGAATTGGGTACAAAACTTGGCATACTCACTTGGTGTTGTCGTCGTTACAAAAAGGTCGAATAAAAGACCTTGTGGTTTTGTTTACGAGGTTGTACTAAGATGTGATCGTGGCGGTGAATATAAAGTTAAGTATTCATTTAAAGTTTCTGGCACCAAAAAAACTAATTGTCCATTCGAATTAGAAGGATAATATTCTGATGAATATGATTCATGAACTTTAAGGGTTATATGTGATGAACATAACCATCAAAGTGTAAAGATATGGAGGGTCATCCATTTGCAAAGCGACTTTCTTATGATGAATTTAGTTTAGTTTCAGATTTAACAAGGATCAATGTGGCATCACGTGATATTCTATCAATGCTTAAGGAGAGGAATTTAAGTAATGTGTCTACACTCAGAACAATTTATAGCGCACGCAATAAAATTTGCATGGTCGAGCAAGTAGGCAAATATCCAATGCTGGTTCTCATGCCCCTTTTGCATTCTAACGGTTACGTATATGAATTTACTACAACTGATTTAAACGAGTTGGAAAATTTATTATTTGTTCATCCAACATCGTTTAATATTTGGCGTGCATTTGCACACATGTTGATTATTGATGCCACATATAAAACGAACCAATATAAATTGCCTTTCGTTCAGAATGTTGGGGTAACTTCAACCAGCAAGACATTTTCTATTGCTTTTGCCTTTATACATAGTGAAAAGATGGTTAACTATAATGGGTATTAAACTGTCTAAAGTTGACACTGGACAAATGTATGCTCCCATGTGTTATAGTTACAGATAGGGAGATGGTTCTGGTGAATGCATGTAAAGAAGGTTTTCCAGATGCTGCTCAATTACTTTGCAGGTGGCACATTGAGCAAAATATAATCAAGAGATGTAGGCAATCTTTTAGGTCAACACATGATTGGGAAAACTTTCTTTCGTTATGGAAGTTACTAGAAAATTCTACAACCTCAAAATCTTACACAGAAAATTTCCAGCAACTTGAGTCATTGTTGACAGAATATCCACGTATGTCTTCTATTTTCACATTGAATATATTTTTCTATGTCGCAAGGTTATTTTTCTTCAATATTTCTCATACAAGTTTGTTTTTGATTTTCAGGTGTTTTAAAGTATGTAAATGAAAATTAGTTGAACAAATACAAGGAAATATTTGTGTCTACCTGGATTGATCAACATCTCAACTTTGGAAATAACACAACCAATAGAGTAGAAGGCCAACATGCAAAGCTAAAAAAATATTTGGATGGTTCAAATTCTAGTTTGGATATGGGTTCTATTGACCGAATTGTGCAGTCACAACATACAACAATAAAAGAAAGCTTTGAAAAGAGCAGAATTGTCCGCATTCATCAACATAACCTACAATGTTTCAAATTATTGCATGGTTTTGTTTCAAATGAAGCTATTAAAATAATTCTTGCAGACCGTGAACAATGGAAGCATCGTCAGGTAGACTGTGGTTGTCGACTTCGAACTTGTTTTGGGTTACCGTGTGCTTGCGAACTTGTTTTAAGCAAGTCAGGCAGTACGAAAATTTTCCCGTTTTGGAAAGATCAGAATGAGTTTCAATATCACAAAGCTCTTGCAATTGCCCTATAAATGATGAGAATCATTATGTCATGGTGGAATTACAAGGAGAGTACCCAATGCATGTTATTACACCATATTGGAATTTTCGCAACATTAGTTCATTTGAAATTGGATGGGAAACCATATATAGGTCACGTCTAGAATTATTTATCCAACTTTGTCGTCGTAAAAGTGGTTTTGTCGATTTAAGTGATTAATTATTTTATTGTTAGAAAATCTAATATTTTTATTAAAGTCTTGTATTTTTTATTTATTCATTTTTGTATTTTTATTATGCATTGTCTTATAAGTACATTAGTTTCATGTATTTTTATTTTTTAAAAATAAAACTAAATAACATAAAAATTAAGTTTATCCATATATATATATATATATATATATATATATAATAATTAATGATGTATAATTAATAAATAACATAATAAATAAGTATAATTAATGAGATATAATTAATGAGCTATAATTAATTAATCATTACATTCAATGAACCATATTTTTGACTTTTTGGTTTATTTATCTTTTTTTTGAACAGTCAAAGAAACCA
This sequence comes from Mikania micrantha, assembly GCA_009363875.1. Classification (NCBI taxonomy): domain Eukaryota; kingdom Viridiplantae; phylum Streptophyta; class Magnoliopsida; order Asterales; family Asteraceae; genus Mikania; species Mikania micrantha. Next base: position 57,948,964 of record CM018684.1, read on the forward strand.
TATTATTACCACAAGAAAACAAAACAGTGACTACCTAACAAGGTGCTAGGTAACCACTTAACACTACAACACCAATCAAGCCAACCAAACAAATAAATCCAAACAAGGTAAAACTAAAAAAATCTACGAGTATTCCATCCATCCCATGACAATGATGATGATTTTGAGCTATTCTTGATCCATAAAAATGAAGTCTCCTTTATCTCCTCAATAATTTTCTGCCACGAGATAGCCTTCCCATTGAAAACCATGTTGTTCCTTGCACACCATATAGACCAACATACTACCTGACCAATCACATTTAATAATTTTTTCTTCCCTTTTACGATGTCCATTGTGTCTATATAATCAAACACCGACTCAATAGAGACTAGTTGTGATGGAATCGGGACTTTTACCCAAACCCAAACCTGCCACCATATTACTTTCGCGGCCAAACGTGTTACCATTAAGTGGTTAGCTGACTCACTATAACAGCCACACATTTTGCATGTAGCATTAATTTGTACTCCCCTCAAATGTAGCGCATCAGCAGTAGGAATATTGCCCATATTTGCCCTCCAGACTAGCACATTCGCCTTCTTTGGTACCCAGTTATTCCACAGCTTAGACTTTTCCTCCATCTGATTTCTCGTATACGCCTCCACCATATCCTTCCTTACCTCTTTAAATACAAATGGCTCCCCATAATTATTTCCCCAACCCCACCTATCTTCCTTGTGATTAATTTCCACCTTTGAAAGTAATTCCATTAAAATACCAATCTCCCCCCTTTCGACTTGTGAACTGGGGCTTCTCTCCAACTCCCATTCCCATAAAACTGTATTACCAATCTTATGGTAGGAATCACATACCTTAGCCTTTTTTGCCTTTGCTAACTTGAAAATACTTGGAAAGTCATCACACAAAATTTTGCCCTCCAACCAGTGGTCCGTCCAAAATATTTATTTAGCCCATTCCCAACTACACTCCTCAACTTCCTATTTATATCAATATTCAGTTTCAACATCTCTTTCCCAATACCCGCAATGTTTTTCCAAATCCCCCCCATGGACTGTTTGATTGGGACAGTCTTACAACATTTCCTTCCATCATGTATTGCCTTTATTGCCCTTGCCCAAAGTTGTGATTGTGTTGATTTGTATCTCCACCACCATTTTGCTAGCAATGCCAAGTTCATGTCTTTCAAGCTACCAACCCCCATACCCTCTTTTTCTTTTGGAACTAGCAATTTATCCCATGCCACCCACTTGATTTTTTTGCTCTGACTTGATGCACCCCAAAAAAACCTTCGCCTAATCCCTTCAAGTGTTTTTATTACCTTTCCCGGAGCCTTGTATAATGAAAGGAAATAAGACGGCAGACTAGGGGTGTTCATCGGGTCGGATAACGAGTTATTCGGGTTTTTCGAATCAGGTTTGGTTGAGAAATTTTTTTGGTCGGTCTGAAACCCGACCCGACCCGAATAACCCGAGTTCGTTCATCCGAATAACCCGAACAACCCTGTTTTTTTCGGGTTTTTCGGATATCCGACTCGAAAAACCACTTTTTGTATATCCGAAATTCGACCCGACCCGAAACTAAAATCATATTATCCGACTCGAATAACCCGAAAAAGATTTCGGATACGGTTTTTTCGGGTTTCGGATACGATTCGAATTTCGAATTTTTTCGAGTTTCGGATATTTTGAACACCCCTACGGCAGACTTCCCAGCACAGCCTTTACCAAAGTAATCCTTCCTGCTAATGACAATACCCTTGCTTTCCACCCCAATAACCTAGCATTGAATTTATCAATCACTGGTTTCCAATACTTTGATTGATTCATATTTGCCCCCACCCACAACCCCAGATAGTTAAATGGGAATACACCAGCCTTACACTGCAACAACTCAGTAATTTCTTCACCTTTCCCTTCTTCCAATCCCACTCTGTATACCTAGCTCTTTTTGTAGCTCACTTTCAGTCCCGAAGCCAGGTGAAAACATCTCAAGATTCTCCCCAAATTACTCCAATTTGAATTAGAACCTTCCCCTACAAAAATAACATTATCTGCATAAAATAAGTTAGTAATGCACGATCTCCCATTTGGTAATTGAACCCCTTTAAATAGCCCCACCTCCGTAGCCTTTCCTATCATCACATGGAGTGCCTCCATAGCAATAAGAAAAACTCACCCCTATATTTATTATGCTAATAATTAATTAGATCAGCTATTATATTGTAATAAATGAGACATGACAATTATTTTTTGGTTGGTGCATACCAAAAGGGTGTTGTTGTTTGCACCCCACTGGCCTACTCTAAATCATTATTTCTGCAACTATTAAATATATATTCACCTATTCATTAATTAGCATTATTTTTCATTAATTAATACCCTCATTTATTACAAACTTTTTAATTATTTTATTAAATATTACACAAGTATAAAACCCTGATTTTCTTGGCACCTACAAAGTGGTATCAGAGCTTTGGCTCTTGATTCTACTTGATTTCCTGTCTGAATCATCAAATCTCAGATTAGTTGTTCGAAATCTCCAAAACCCTGATTTTCTTGGCACCTAAGTTATTGTTTCATTCAAAATCAGTTGGTTTTTGTGGTGTGTTTGTCCAAATCTTTATCCCAATTGGCTAGTAATATTGTCAGGGTGTTCTGTATCAATTTTGGTGCATAGATCTGGTCAAAATCAAAAGATATTGAGATTTTTGTTGCTGAAACCCTCAGATCGGGCGAATGAGCATAGCGGCCGAATAAGTTTGACCGAATCACGCTCATTAGCCGAATAGCACCATTCGACAGTCTCATTCGCCGAATAGCTCCATTCGTCCTAGTCATTCGGCGAATAGCTTCATTCTCAATTCTCATTCGGCGAATAGCTTCATTCAATCCTTCATTCGCCGAATAAGTTCTTTCGCCCAATAGTCATACTCATCTTCTTATTCGCTAGATCTGTTTCATTCGGCCCCCGACATTCGCCATTAAGTTCTTCATTCGGTTATCAGTTTGGAAATTTTTCTAAGTTTTGGATCTTGTTATTCTTGATTCTATGGAGGATTTAGCATTCATGGCAAACCAGAATCATCGTATTCAGACATTGCTGTTGACTGGAACTAAGACAGGGAACTCAAATAAAGCTCCCAAGTTGTTGTCCTTAGATGATTATCCGCACTAGAAGTATCAGTTTGAGATTCACATCAATGGGGTGGATACTAACTTATGGATGATGATTGAAGGAGGTTATCTGAGGCCTATTAATGAAGATGGAACTCCTATGTTAGTCACACGGATGACTGAGCCTCAGAGAAAGCTTTATGATTATGAGAAGAAAGCTTATGCTATTTTACCTCAATCCATTGCTACTGATATTTTCCATCAGTTCAGACAATTTACATCTTCTAAGTACTTGTGGGATGCTTTGCGACAGCAGTATGAGGGCAATGATGCTTTGAAGAATATCAAGTCAAAGGCTTTGAGGAAGGAATTCAATAGCTTCATGTATGTTGGAAATGAATCATTGGATGATCTGATTGTCAGATTCTATCATCTTCTCAGTAAATTGTTCAATCATCAGGTCAAGAGTACAACTCAAGAGAAGATCCAATGCTTAGCAGATGCTTTACCTCCCAAATGGGAGTCATTCTTGATGGTGCTTAAGCAGAATGAGATGATGGCCAACATGGATATAAATGATTTCATTCAGAAGCTGAAAGAGCAAGAAATAGAGAACAAGTGGAAGGCAAAGAGAGTAGCTCAAGTCCAGGATCCTTCACTGTATTATTCTACTCCGACTGTAGACAAAGCATCTTCTCATGCTCCACTGAAGACTGCATTTGTTTCTCAGACTACTGAAGCTCCATCTTCTAATCAGATTCATTTCAGTCAGTCTTCCTCCTCATCCAACTCTCAGAAAGAACATCATCAACCTGTCACCAGTTTGAAGACAGAGAATTTTGACAAAGTGACTGTAGAGATTGCCAAGGAGCACATGGGTCTTCTGTCTACTCTAGTTAGTTCCTATGATGGTTTAGTAGCTGGACAGATTGGTAATCCTTATCTGACAAATGATGACTATTCTCAGATAGATCCAGATGACACGGAAAGAATTGACATCATGTGGGCTCTAGCCAGTGCTGTCAGAAGAGCCAAGGAGTTTGTGAGAAAAATTGGAAAAGATATCAATCTAAACAAGGATTCTAAGTTTGGATTTGACATTGCGTCTGTCACTTGTTACAATTGTGGGGAGAAAGGTCACTTTGCAAGACAATGCAAGCATCCATGGAAAGCTGGAAACAAGAATCCTTTTCAGCATTCAAAATCTTCTACAGCTAATCAATAGAGAAGACTTGTTCCTATTGATTCTCCTGCTCAAACAAGTTCCTCAAATGCGGGCAAAGCTTTGATGGTACAGCAGGATGAAGGTGAAAATTGGGATTTCAGATTCAATTCTGAACAGGGGGGACAAGATAAAGCATGTGTTGCTGAGATTCAGAAGAGGACTGATTCCAATGATGAGAGCACTTCTGAAAAAGCACAGATCAAAATAGATAAAACATCTGGTTCAGAGTCTGAAAGCTTGTCTTATTCAGATACTCCATCTGATTTTGATGATGATATTGAAGAATCTCTCACTCAGTTTGCTTTGATGGTAAACTCATCTGCTTCTCCTACTGCAACCTCACAATCTGATCAGGTATCTGATGAATGTTCATCTTCTTGTTATATATGTTTTAATTGTGTTGACCTTCAAAGCAAGGTCCTTTCTTATCAGAATCACAATGCTGCTTTGATCAGCGATCTCAACCAGTGTATTGAAGCAAACAAAGTTTTAAAATCTAATGAAAAAGATTTTCGATCTAAAATTGATCTTTTAAACAGACAACTTCATGAGGCTGAGATTGTTGTTCTGAACATGCAAGATGCTATAACTTCTTATCTCAATACCATCAATGATATAAAGAAGAAGTTAGCCATAGTTGAGTGTGACTATGAGACCCTAGGTCAAAAGCTCAAGAGCTATGAAAGCTCATCTTATATCATTGAGCACATGATCAGCAAAGGTGCTGATCATAAGGGTAAGGGAATAGTGAGTTATCAAAGGTGTCCTCCACCAATCTTATACAGCTTTGTCAATTCACCAAATGACAAAGATGTTAAAGATTTCCAAGTTATAACTCCATTAGTAATTGATCCAATTGGGATGATTACTGATGAGGGTTCCTCATTGTCAGAGGAATCTTTGGTGGATGGAATTGTAGAGGACTGGGACTCATATTCTGATGATGAATCTGATAATTCATCAGATTGTACTGCTGTTCAGAATCAAACACCAGTTTTCATGAAAGGTGACCCAATCTCATCTTCAAAAATTTATCAAGCTATAAGCTTTGTGAAAGCTTCAAAAGAAAATGAAGCGTGTCTATCAAACAAGATTGACAATCTTGTTCCTAATGGGAAAAATGGTTTGGGTTTTAATCTGAACAAGCCTAAAACAAATGTTTTCAAACCAAAGAAGCAATCTTTTTCTGAATTAAAACATTTACATAAAAAGGGTGACAGAGTTTGTTTCGAGTGTGGTGAACCTGGGCACATTGTTAGATCTTGCCCACAGTTGCTTAGACCGAAGGTTACACCACCCAGCAAACTAAATCAAATTTTTGTCAAAGCTGTCAAATCTAAACCTAAGTCAATTCAGACAAAACCAAAACAACCAACACAGGTTAAATCTTTGGACAAGGGTAAAGGGAAACTGGTGAACTTGGATGTTTCACAAGTGAATAATGTTAATCAAACAAAGTCATCATCCATTTACCTGAAAAATTCCTTCAGTAAAAATGCCGTCTGGAAAGTCAAGTCATGTGATACTTCAGTTCCACCTATTTCAGACAAGGTTGTCCCTGATGGCAAATGGATCGATGTTTGGATCCGAGACTCTTTGGGTCAACCCAAGACTGTAAAGGCTTGGGTTCCCAAAATGAACTAATTGTTTCTATTTTGTGCAGGTAGCCCCAACAGCTTCTCTTAACAGCTCTTGGATTGTTGATAGTGGGGCTTCAAGGCACATGACTGTAAATATTTCTCTACTCTCAAATGTTCATTCAGTTCATGGTGGATATGTAGCTTTTGCTGGTGACAAAGGTGGGTTCATAACGGGAGAGGGTATTTTATCAAATGGGCAAGTTTCTTTTGACAAAGTAAGATATGTCAAGCAATTGGAGAATAATCTTCTTTCAGCACCACAGATTTGTGATAAACAGTACAAAGTTCTCTTTGATGACTCCAACTACTACATTCTAAAGCAAGGTGTTACTATCCCTAAAGATTGGATCATGATGTCAGCCCCCAGGAAGCAAGACTTGTATGTACTCAATATGGCCACAACTTCAACTACATCCTCCACATCTTCATGTTTTATATCAAAAGCAACTGAGAAAGATTCAATTCTTTGGCATAAGAGGATGGGTCATTTGAGTCTGCGCAAGATGAATCACCTTGTACACAACAATTTGGTTGAAGGGGTTAGTCTAAAGAATTTCAAGCTGTCTGATGTCTGTGTATCCTGTAAGAAGGGAAAGCAAGTTAAGCAGTCTCATAAACCAAAGAAGTATCACTCAATCACTGTTCCACTTGAGCTTCTCCATATGGATCTATTTGGTCCTGTTAACCGCAAGAGTATAGCTGGGGATCAATATTGTCTTGTCATCACCGATGCATATTCCATATACTTTTGGGTTTTCTTTCTAAATGAGAAATCTGAAAAGTTTGACTGCATTCAAGTGTTGGTTACCAAACTTGAATCTCTTTATAAGCTCAAGATTCGTATACTCAGAACTGACAATGGGACAGAGTTCAAAAACCACAACATGGAGAATTTTTGTAATGAACGTGGCATTGTTCAGCAATTTAGTGCTCCATATGTCCCTCAAATGAACGGTGTTGCTAAGCGAAAGAATCGGACTTTGATTGAGGCTGCTAGGACTATGCTTGATGATTCATCTCTTCCAGTTCAATTCTGAAATGAAGCTGTAGCAAACGCTTGTTACACACTGAATTGGGTGTTGATAGTAAAGAGACACGGAAATACTTGCTATGAATTGCTCCATAATAGAAAGCTAAACCTTAAGTATCTAGAGGAATGGTACCATGTAGATGTTCAGAAGTATTCTATGCCGCCACATGGGAAGGGTCCTGATTGGATGTTCAACTATTTTGATTTATTTGGCTCCTTTAATATGTCTCCTATGTATACTGATGAAGATGTTGCTGTTCAGATGATGTATGATGCACAAAATGCACCGGATGAACCAATGCAACCTTCATCCACTTCACTTCCCACAGTACAGATACATGATGACCGCTCAGACACAGACGACAACCCAGTTCCTCAAGCTGCCCCTGAACCAAATGTTGACAATCTTGTGCCAGGACTTGAGGACCTGAATCTGAACAATCTTGATCCACATGTTTGGAAGAATTAATCGGATTCATCCTCAATAAAACATTATTGGAAGTCCATTAGACGGGGTTAAGACAAGAAACCAACTTTCTTCAGGGGGACTTGCAGATATTCTTGATTTTCAGATGTAAGCTTTTGTGCTCATTCATGTTTCATCTCCCAAGTTGAACCATGCATTGTCACCGAAGCCTTAAAGGAAGAATCGTGGGTTGAAGCCATGTAAGAAGAACTCCTGCAATTCAAGAAATTAGGAGTCTGGCAACTTGTTGACAGACCAAAAGGTGTAAAAGTCATAGGCACCAGATGGGTTCTTCGTTGCAAGAAAGATGATCACCGGATCATCGTGAGAAACAAGGCATGTCTGGTTGTTCAAGGATTCAGACAAATTGAAGGTTTGGACTATAATGAAGTATTTGCACCGGTTGCTCAACTTGAAGCAATTCGTATTTTCTTGGCTTATGCATCTTTCAAGAAGTTTAAAGTATATCAAATGGATGTCAAGAGTTCATTTCTTCATGGTGTGATAAGTGAAACAGTATATGTCAGTCAACCTCCCGGGTTTGAGGATCCATTGCATCGTGACCAAGTCTACAAGTTAGACAAGGCCTTATATGGATTGCATCAAGCGCCGCGAGCATGGTATGGGACACTATCTACTCACCTTCTGAACAACGGGTTCAGAAGAGGTGTCATTGACTGTACATTGTTTATTCGAGAAAAGGATGGTGATCTACTCTTGGTACAAGTTTATGTGGACGATATCATCTTTGGTTCCACAAATGATGGTCTGTGCAAGGAGTTTGAGAAGGTTATGAAGGAAAAGTTCGAGATGAGCTCAATGGGAGAGATGAAATTATTTCTGGGACTACAGGTGGATCAGTATGAGGCAGGCATCTTCATTCATCAGACCAAATATGTTGGTGATATACTGAGTCGGTTCAGTATGTCAGATGCTAAACCTGCTGGTACCCCACTGGCTGTTAATCACGGGATAACACCAGATGAAAAGGGGGAGTTAATAGATGCCACTCTGTACCGAGGAATGATTGGATCTCTGATGTATCTCACTGCTTCTCGGCTAGACATCATGTTCGCCACATGCTTGTGTGCACATTATCAATCAAAACCAAAAGTGTCTCATCTGATTGCTGTGAAAAGGATTATGTGTTATCTGAAGGGTACTCCTAATCTTGGTTTATGGTACCCTAATAATGATAATTTTGAGCTTACTGCATACAGTGACTCAGATTATGGTGGCTGAAAGAGAGACTTCAAATCAACATCTGCTGTATGTCAGTTCTTTGGAACCCGATTAGTTACCTGGCAGTGCAAGAAGCAGACGTCGGTGTCTACTTCAACCAGTGAAGCTGAATATATTGATGCTGCTAGCTGCTGTTCTCAGATCATCTGGATCCAACAGCAACTCAGGGACTATAGGATACATCTTTCTAACACTTCTATTTATGTTGATAATATTGCTGCGATAGCTGTCACTAAAAATTCGGTCCAGCACTCGAAAACTAAGCACATCGATATTACATATCACTTTATACGTGATTGTTTTGAAAAGAAATTAATCGATGTTGTTAAAATCAACACCGATCACCAGAAAGCCGATCTTTTTACAAAAGCTTTTGATAAATCAAGATTTTTATATCTTTTATCGGCTAATGGTGTTTCCCAAAAGGATGAAGTCCTACCTTCATCTGAATCTAACAAATGATCATCGACTTTCTTAGATAATTTTGTTTTGATTTATCTTTTTAGCTCTTTTAGTTAGTTTGTCCTTTCTTTATCTTAATCAAAAACTCAAAAAGATTTTCTGTTTTAGGTTTTTAGGGGGAGATATTAGCTAAATTGAAAAACCAAAAACATCTAAAAATTTATAAAATACAAAAACAGTTGAAAAAAATATATATATAAAAATGAGAAGGCTTGTTTTTAGAAAATAATACGTTAATCTATCATGTCCTAAAAGTGTTAATGAATTCATAAATGGAAGACATATGAGAAGTGTGAGTTGATAAACTGATAGGCTGACTTTACAAAATGAATAGACAAATTTGTGAATACTTATAAAATATGATTTATGGGATCTGTTTTTCAAAGACAGTTAAGTGAGAAATAGTTTATGACTCAAATCAGGTATACACCTGTTATCATGAGATCCAATAAGGTTTCCAATGACTCATGAATTCAAAGTCTGTACACGTGCCATATTGCTGGGACGAACCTAGCTAAAGCCGTCCCTTCAGATGAGATTTTTTTTTGAGTGAATCAAAATAAAATAAAAGAAAATCAAGCTGGTATTAAGCTTGTGAAAAATACAAAAATAAAATAAGTTCGATTCCATACACGTGCCATATTACTGGGACGAACCTAGTTGAAGCCGTCCATTTGGATAGAGCAAGTCAATCATGTCAACACATGTCTGTAAACATGCCATACTACTGGGACGAACCTAGTTGAAGCCGTCCTTGAGAATGTGTTGGTCATGAGAGACAAATCAAAAAGAAAAATACAAAGAGAAAATAAATTGGAACCTTATGGAATTTATGATGCTGGGTACTAAGATGTGCGGAGATGAGTTACAAACTGAGTTCAAACCTTTGCTGAATAGATAAAACGGGAAACTCAGTCAGAAAACATAAGTGATCATCAAATGAGTTTGATAATTTTGTATTGAAAAGCTTAAGGTGGACAGATATACCAGTAATCATATCACAATTCAAAAGTGTCTGACATGAAACATTCAGTAATGCTGGTTTGATGTGATTAGATGTATGTACTAGTTTCTCAACAGACCTCTCACAAAAATATGTGTTTCTTTGTCTATAATTGCTAATTGTACAGTTGTATTGTGTTTCAGAAAATTACAAAAAGATTTTATATTTTCAATTTCAGTTTAGGTGATCATTTGTGGGTTCAGATGTCTGTCTTAATCTGAATCCTGAACCAACCAGACTTATCTTCATAAATGGCATCTGTCTTTCTAATCATAATGTCAAATCTTGAAATAGTTTGTGTTTTGTGGTGAAAATGTCCCATTCAACCGAATGACTTCATTCGGCGAATGACTTCATTCGGCGAATGAATCATTTGGCGAATGACTCTTGAACGAAAGAAGAGATTCGCCAGCTCATTCGGCGAATGGCTGTAAAATTTGAATCTCATTCGACAAATGGCTTTTGGGGAAAAGAACTCATTCGCTTGATTCATTCGGCGAATGACGTAGAGAAGAAAGAGTTTATTCGCCACTTTCATTAGGCGAATGACTCAACCTATATAAACATTCAATCGGCCGAACTACCTCATTCTCCAAAAACCCTCATTTGCCCAAACTGTGTGCACGACATTCGCCAAAATACCTTCTCTCTTTGGTCCATATTTTCTTGTGATTTTTCTTGATCCTGCTACTCATAACCTTGCTTCTTATCATCTCAGGTACATGGGGATCAAATATCATCGATTTTTGACCGTGGAATCATTGCAAACCGTTCGAAATTTAGGGTTTTAGGGTTTTTGTAATCGCCTGTTAAATAAATGGTCTAAATGGACTTAAGCTCACAGACGACTGGTTTTAAACTTGTTAGTCGGTGGTTTCTGAGTATGTGGGTATAACTTTTGTGAGCTAATTTGAGAATTTTATCAAAATGGGTTCGAATATGAACAGACAGCCGAATGACGTCATTCGGCGAATGAGATTCATTCGACAAATGACTCATTCGGCGAATGAGACTCATTCGACAAATGACTCATTCGACGAATAAAGCCATTCGACCAATAAACTCATTCGACCAAGGGTCATTCGACCAAATCAATTACATTCGGCCAAATGATTTCCTTGGAACTTGTTCTGATTTGATTCTACTGTTTAACTGAATTGTTCTAACATGTCTTTATCTGAATTTCAGAATGGCTGGATACAAGTCGGTGACAAAGAACAACATCTGTGCGCATTTGAATCTCACCACACCAAATGTCAGACATTACACCGAGATTATCACATTTCTGAGACGTTCGAGGATCTTCACTACCATTCTACCATACATGTGCCATATCACTCGCATCAGCAAGATTTCTAGGCCTCTGCTGATGTCGATTGCGAAGCTGAGCCTACTGTCATCAGGGGAAAGGTTCTTAGGCACGATGTGGTTATATCTGCTGAGCATATCAGGAGAGTTTGTGGTTTCCAGGATTCACCTGATCAGCCATATCTGTTGGATCGTTACTTAGTTCATGGTTGCTTTATGAGGTGTAAGTACGAGGGCGATCTAGGAGCAGGAATCCTCAACAAAGCTTACATGTATCCACAATTCAAGTACCTTGCTCATGTACTGATTCACTGTCTCGGGTCAAGGAGAGGTGGATTCGACGATATGCGAGAGACTATCCAGTGTGCCTTTGTTGCATTGGTGCTGAACATGCCATTCAACTTCTCTGAGATGGTCTTCTCACACATGAAGGAGAATGTGACACTTAAGGGAGATAAGAAGTTTCTTATGTATCCTAGATTTTTGCAGCAGTTGATGGATGCTTAGTTACCTGATTTGCCGAAGATCAACGCTGATATTATTAGACTGGAGCACATGAATGATCTCACACTTAACCGGGTGATGTCATACAGAGGCAAGGAGAGGAAGCCTACTGTTCGTTCATTGTTTGGCCATCTTGTGAGGGTTGATTATATTGCTCCATCTGGCAGGAGATGGAGGCACGAAGATTCTAATTTTGAGGTGGAGGACATTATTGTTCCTGATGACGGTGGTGATGATGATGGTGGTGCAGGAGGCAGTGGTGTTGGTGCTGGTGCTGGTGAGAGCTCAGTTACTGTGAGCACTGTAGCTACTACTTATGTTAGTGTGAGTGCTGGTGTTGGTGATATGACTACTACTACTGATGTGAGTATAGTTGAAGTTGGTGTTGTGACTGCTGATGCTGGAATTAGTACCTCTGTTGCAGAAGATGATGATGTAGACATTGATTCACTGTTGGAGCTGAACTTCATGACCACTACTACCTCCACAGTGACTACTCCTCTTGGTATGGCTGGTACCACTTCTGCTGAAGAAAAAGGTGAGTCAGATGACTCATGTGATGAAGATGATGAAGGTGGTGAAACAGGTGGTGATGATGCTCAGAGTTCTGATTCTGAGGACACACCAGATGAGGAGTTTGAGAGTGTATGGATAGGTGGTAGATTGATGAAGAGGAAGAGGAAGCGGAGTGAGGCTGAGATGGAGGAGATCACTGATCCTTCTTTTATTCCGGAGTTTGACATTCCTTCTCCTCCACGCACTTCCTCTGTTCCAGTCACTACAACAGTTTCTATGGCTGCCATTCAGTCCACTTCATCTCCTGTAGGGAGGAGGAAGAGATCTAGGTTCTTATTTCAGAGGAGGTCAGAACTGGTGACAGTTGCTACAACTACTGTTACATCAGTAACAGCTGTCTCAGTTTCTTCACTGACTAGGTCAAGGGCTATTCCGATTCGTAATACTGTGGCCCCTCTGACCACCTCTATTGCTCAGATTCCCATATTCACTGATGCCTCTGCTAGTCCCTCCATTTCACGAGCTGACACATTCGTTTCTACTGTTTCAGTTACAGATCAGCTTAACACTCTGAACAGTATGGTACTAAGACTGATGGAAAGGAACCTGGAACAAGAAAGAAATAGCAGGGAGCATGATCTGGTTATTGCTCAACTCACTCAGAGGATAACTGATCAGGATGCATTGTTGCTTCAAGCTGCAGATCAGCGAGCAGATCTCAGAGCAAGATCAACTCAGCAAGAAGAACAATTGCTCAAGTATATAGATGAGCACAACCAGCTGGCATTGACGGCCACTGGTTTCAATGAACGGATTTTGTCTTTAGAGGCGGAGAATGCTCGTCTTGCTGAACCGATTGAAGATCTTAAAGACGGTACTCCCAGACTTGAGGGCACAACAATTCACTCCGATGACTCAGATTCAGAAAAGGATAAAGAAGAGGAAGATGATGAAGAAGAGGAAGAATCTGACAAGGAGAAAGTGGATTATGAGGATACTGACAAAGATGAAGAATCTGATGATGATGATCAGTCTGGATCAGGGAGTGAGTCTTCTAGGTCCTCTAGTTTAGATGATGATGATGATCAAACACCCCCTGCTCCTGAGATCCGGACAAAGACTAAGCATGACAAGGCTCCTTCTCAACCTCCTCCTACACAGACAGAAGAACCAGCTACTACTGAGGAAGTCGAAGATGTGCCTGTGAGACGTCAACTGGATGAGACACTCACTATGATTCTTGACGCTCAAGGCATCATACGGCACTCAGTTAGCTATGACAAAGAGGAGGGAGAGATCATACACTGCTTATCAAAGGAGTAGATAGCCGAACTGTTCAGATTAAACCCTGATGAGGTTATCACTGATGATACCTCTGTTCCAGTGTTTGATGAGCCAACTCTAGAGGCCTTTGATGATGTAGATGAAGTCATCCTGGAGGATATCACTGATAAAGAGTATCCAAAGTATACATCGGGTGAGGACGAACTACCTACATTCACTGGTCATTTTGATCAAGCTACCGAAGATCTACTGGTCAGGTACTTAGAAGAACAGGTAGAGGTCAGTAAGTCTGAAGCCGATGGTCAGAAAAGAAGAAAAGAAGAATGAAAGGCCTATTGGTAGGTCTTGAAGAAAGAAATCACCGTAAAGATGCCAGCTACGCACAAGAAGGTCTACTGAACCAAAGGCTACAAGGCTGGAGGTCAAATCTTGAGCTGGGCATACTTTCATGATCTTGGGTGCTATGCAATGAAGAGGGAAAAAGGCATTGACTACTTTAAGCATCCTCGTGATTTTAAGACGTTGCCCGGTTTCGAAGTCAATCAATTAGCACGTCTGAGGATGCTTTATAGCGAAGATTCTGGAATGTCAGCCTGGTTTTCTCGACAACTTTAGTGCGAGTACAGGAAGAGATGGGTAAACTTTCAGCCCCAATAGCCTGAAAGATATTACTTGCCGGAGATAGATGGAGATACCCGGAAACATAAAGCTATCCTGAAGTGGCTTCCTCCTAAAGTTTTGAAGAAGATTCCGTTAAGGAAGATACGACAAGACTTTATAGAGGACTTCCGATGGTGGTACTACGACAGGCGGAGTGGAGAAGCAGTGATTGTTATGTGCAAGGAGAATAAATGGGAGACTGAACGTATATTTGACCCGATGTGGTTGACTAATCTGTCACACAACGATGTCAAAGCTCTCTATCGCCATCAGATTTTCTTTGATATACAAGACATGGAACATGCACTTCAGTTCATGAGGGTGATCCGGATCTGCATATGCTTAAAGGTTCATGCTGGAGCTGACTGGAAATCCATTTCAGAAAAGTATTTCATGAAAGACACTTCCAAGGATTGAACTAGGTCCAAGGGGGAGTTTGTAGATGCACTATATTTCCCTAGTTCGATTTTGTATTATCCATCATGTAAAGTTCAAGTTATTTTAATGGAAGTTGTCTTTATATTTTGTTCTTAATGTTAAATATTGATTATATGAATTGTTTGATTTGGTTTACTAATGTTTGAGTATGAATTCTGACCATTCGGGCGAATGACTCTACGAATGAAGTCATTCGCCGAATGAACGCCCTAGCGAATGACATAGGCGAGCGAATGAGTCATTCGCCGAATTACTCATTCGACTTACATGTCCATTCGACATAGTCATTCGCCGAATGAGCTGCTTCGGCCACTCATTCGGCCGAATGACTACAGTCTATATATACAAGTCCAAATCATTTCAAACCTAACTTCTGAGAGCCCTCCTTCTTCCCAGAGCACCCAGTGTCAAACCCTAGAAGATATGAACGGCCATTGTTCGTCCAAGTTCGATTCACAACCTGTGGTGTTCGATTCTCAATCAAACGTTCTTCCCACACCTTCGGATGACCACGGTTGCTGTTGGTTTCGATTGGAAAACCCTGGAATAGGATTCCGCGCTATTCCAGAGGCTGTTGAGTAGATATCCGTAGGAATCGGATTGTTTCCGAGCTCCATCTAGGTCCTACAATTAGAAATACCCATATATTTTTTTTCATTTGTCTTGCACTATTTTTGTCGCATGTCATTTTATATCAATCAATTTAATTTTCTCTTATATTAAATAATTATATTCTCTCTCATTAAATAATTATAATTTTAATAACTAATAATATTATTTATCATTTTATTAAGGGAAAATGTCATACAAATATAACTAACTTTCAGCTTTGTTCCAATTAGGTCACTCATACTTTTTTTTTTGTTCCGATTAAGTCACTCATAATTTTTTTTTTCGATTAAGTCACTCATACTTTTTTTGTTGTTAGGATTAGGTCACTTTACTTTAAAATAGTGTTCTAATCACAAAAATTTTACTTACAATATGAATGACCTAATTGAAACAAAATTAAAAGTAAAGTGACCTAATCGGAACAAAAAAAAAGTATGAGTGACTTAATCGGAACAAAAAAATGTATGAGTGACCTAATTGGTACAAAGCTGAAAGTTTGTTACATTTCTATAAAGTTACCCCTTTTATTAAAAACACAATAAATTTTTTTATAAACTATGAATTTTTTAATATTAATTTTTTTAAAATAAGAAATATTTTATTTACAAAAATTGTATTTAAACTTATTGATTTATAAAAGTTAGTCTTTGATAGAATATAAGATGGAATGTTTATTATTAGTTAGCTCAAAGATGTCTGCACAAGTCTAGATATTCAGTCCATCTGAGGTCAGACAAAATGTATCATGACTTAAAGACACTTTATTGGTGGCCTAACATGAAAGCCGACATTGCTAAGTACATTAGCAAATGCTTGACTTATTCCAAAGTGAAAGTCGAATATCAAAAACCATCTGGTTTCCGAAACAACCAAAAATACCTATGTGGAAGTGGGAGCAGATTTCAATGGATTTCAATACTAAGTTATACCCCGTGCACCAAGTGGTTGTGATACGATATGGGTAATTATCGATCGATTAACGAAATTTGCACATTTCTAAGCAATTAAGGAGACTAAAAAAATAGAGAAATTGACTCGTATTTACATAAAGGAAGTGGTATCGCGGCATGGCGTACTAATATCCATCATATCGGATCGAGATGCTCGTTTACTTCTAACTTTTAGAAATCTCTCCAACAGTCGTCAGGGATTCGATTAGACATGAGTGCCGCATATCATCCACAAACCGACGGTCAAAGTGAACGTACGATTCAAATACTCGAGGATATGTTACGAGCTTGCATAAGTGATTTTGGGGATAGCTAGGAAACCCACTTACCGTTAGTGGAATTCTTTTACAATAACAGTTATCACACAATCATTCAAGTGGCACCTTTTGAGGCTTTATACGGTCGTAAATGTCGTTCACTTGTTTGTTGGGCTGAAATTGGTGACAGTCAACTAACAGGACCTGAAATAGTACATGAAACGATATAAAAGATTGTACAAATCTGGAACCGTATGGCAGCAGCTCGGGATCGACAAAAAAGTTCTTCTAAAAGTGTCACCTTGGAAATGTGTGATACGATTCGGTAAGCGCGGGAAGCTTAGCCCACGTTACGTAGGACCTTTTGAGATCCAGAAAAGGATTTGTCCGGTCACGTATCAACTTGAATTACCGGATGAACTCAGTGGAGCTCATGACGTGTTTTATGTTTCAAACTTAAAGAAATGTCTTTTTGATGAGACATTGGTTGTACCACTTGAAGAAATACTGGTGGACGAACAATTACGGTTCATCGAGGAACCAATATATTCATGGACCGAGAGGTCAAGCAGCTCAAACAGAGCAAAATCCCAATAGTCAAGGTCCGTTTGAATTCGAAACGTGGAGCTGAATTCACATGGGAAACAAAGGATCAAATGATGAAGAAATCCTCACCTATTCAAAACAACGACTATAAATACTGAAAAGACACGTTAAATTTCGGGACGAAATTTACTTCAACAAGTGGATGATGTGACACCTCACACTCCAACACTTTCAGATTTCAAACTGTAAGCACAAACATCTTATACGTTTGGTTTTATTACAAACATTTGTGCTGAACACAAACATTGTAGAATTCAAACACTTACATTTTACGTGCTACATATCATAATTGATGTGCTACATTTCATAGTAGTACAAGCATGATTAGCTACAATTGATGTACTACATTACATTTGATGTGCTACATTACAATTGATGTGCTACATTTCAAAAACTTACATTTTATGTGCTTCATTGCATGGTAGTACAAACATGGTTAGTTACAAACAGTATACTATATGCGAGGTTACATAGTACGAACAGTTGCAAGCATTTTGCTATGTGCGAGGTTACATAGTACAGTATGATCAAACACAAACAATTACAATTATGTGCACGAACTGGTGTACATGCAAACAGGTACATGGAACGATCACACTTAGGTGTGATGTTGCAAATATTGAACTTAGAACGATCACACTTAGGTGTTATGTTGCAGACATTGAACCTTTGTGTGTGAGTACACACAAGTACACATAATGATCAAATATCGTACTAACACGTACATTTTGAACTCACAAGTAGTATTCTAGCTACTTCTAACATTTAACAATTTTAGGGACGAAAATTCCTTCAATAAAGAGATGATATGACACAAAACTGTGAAAGCCTAGAAATATACATGCCCAGTTGAGATGTGATATGATGCTTTCTGGGTCTATCAGCATTAGCCTAGAATCGTATCAGGAGGATCCGACATTTCCGGATTAACCCCGTTAACCAGAAATTAACAGAAATGATATGAAATTGTACGAAATCACATAATATCAAACTAGAAGGGTTAGAATTGAACAAAACAAGTCTTGAAATGTTAAAACTTCAAGGATTAAACTTAAAATATATATAAATTCGTGTTTAATATTATAAATAATGGTGCAAATACAACAATCTTCTATATCAATAGTCGTATACAAAAAATGAACAACTCTTGAAAATAATAATTTATAAGCCTAGCCTATCTGATTCCCCCAATTTACATCCCCAAGAACACACCTCGGGGAAGTGGGGCGGAAGGAAGCCGTGAAGATGGAGATGGAAGTAAGAACAGTTTCAGGGATGGAAGGATGTTACGTTTCACTGCCTCTTCACCTGATCCAAACGCTTCAATCAACTTCTCTCTTTTCATTTCTAGCTCTTGAGCTACGTTCAGTTGCCAACAATCATGACGTCTGGTACGCTGCTTGGTCTGGTTCCGCATCCTCTAGCTCTTCCGAGATTGAGGTATAATTCGTTTCAATTTCATTATTATCGATGTATGTTTGTTGTGACTGCGAATTTCACTTATTGAAACGGTGTAAGGATCGTATGATTAGATGAAATTTAATGTTTGGAATCACAAATTCACAATTGATTCGACTGTTGTATCCAGATATTTTTGATTACGAAGTTTAATGGCAATTGTTAGATAAAGTAATTTTGTTAAGGGATTTGGAAAATACTACTTTTGTCACAAATTTACCTCTAATGTTACATGTTTTTAACATTTAATATATTTAACAGTTATTAGCTAGAAGTATAATATCTATATATATGTTTTTGATGTTCAAAAGTAGCTAAGGTATTGACCAATATCATATGCAATGTGCATACGTGTGGAAACAAAATCTTATTATTATGATGTTTGGTAGCTGCTTCGTCAAAATTTTATCTAAACCGGAGTAGTTAGAATGATCTACTTATCTTGAGTTTTTTCACATTTGGTATTTACTCAGTTTAATCAGAGTTCTCTCTATCTTTGATACTTTATTTCATCTACCTATGCAGATTGCTCAGCAATTTGCAGAATGCATTAATCTGCCAGATCACACAACCGTTCGAATACGAGCCATTCCTAATGTTCCAAAAGCCAAGTGTGTGACAATAGAACCCGATACAGAAGATGATTGGGAAGTTCTAGAGCTAAATGCAGAACAAGCAGAGGCAGGCATTTTAAAGCAGGTGCTCATTCAATATATTGTATATTTTGCCTACCTTTATGAGGTGTGTTTCCGCTAAAAAACTTGGGGAATATATTGGTTTTGCAAAAGGATTACTCTTTCGTTTATCTTTTAAAGAGCAAGGAAGTTCCGTTGCAGTATAATTTGGTGAAGCTTATGTGATCTATCTTTCATTGAAATCATAGGTTAAGAATGCTAGTATGCTACCTTTTTTGTAATGTTGACATTTAAATAATCACATGTGTTCAAATTGGTATCCAAGATAAGCAATTTGTATCTTCCCTTTTCACATATGGCCCTGTGCAAATCCAAGTTGTCCAATATACGCAGAAGTTTAATATAATATATTTATCTAGCTAGTAGATTCAATGTTTTCACCATGTAAAAAGAAATTAAGATATGAGGTAAACAAAAGAGGGAAGGGGAAGTAAGGGCTTGAAATTGGTGGCCTTAGGGAGCATGAAGCACATTATCCATATCGTATCAGATGAGTTCTTCAAGGCTTATGGCTACTTGCTTCACTGGACTGTCCATTAAGTAAGATTATATGCTCATAACTCTTCTTGCCCTTTGTCGTGACACATCTTTAGCATTTATGTTTTTTTTAATGAGTTGGGGGTCTTGTTAGGCACAACCTCTTTATTTGATAGGATAGAGGTCAGGTTTGTCCTTGTCTCACCCTCTCCATATCTGTTCCTTTTAAGTGGGATTTTACTTGCTACGTTTGTTTGATTTATCTAGCTGGTCGAAGGTGTTAGTCACACTTAAGGTGGTGAGGGTAAGCCCAGGTGCAAGTCACTTAAAAAGTGAGGGCCTTTAAAGCAAGATGCATTGCCAATTTTGGGGTTTTAGACATACTTCAATGTTGTTTTAGGTTTGTTTAGACATGTTTCTAGCTATTTCAGATGTTTCAGGTTGTTGTTAGATGTTTTATATCAGTTTTGGCCATAATTCGGTCAAAATCTTCGCATAGGTGCCTTGATGGACACAAGGTGGTATGGTTGTGCTTTGCCTCACCTAGGTGCCTAGGTGAGCACCTTTGACGACATATATATTTTTATCTGATATTTATATGTATTTATTGAAACACAAAAAAGTTTAGAGGGATATATGACCATTTTCTATGTATGCTTTTATATGCTTTATTTGTAAAGTTGACATAAAACATTAGGTAACATATATATGTATATAATATCCAAATGCCTATTCACTTCATTAAAAACAACATATATATAGCTAAATGATGATGAGCCACATGACCATATCAGTCAGCTATAAACTTTGGGTTTGTGGATGGAATTTCTTTAGAAGGATTAAAATGATAGTTCCTGCTCCTTGGGAGGTACCAAATAAATGACCACTTGGATCATGATTTTGAGCATAAAGATTCAACTAGCTTGCAAAAATGGGCCTAACCCTTGGGGATGTGGCAAAACATTTAAGAAATTATTCCATCGTACATACTCCCCTAGTTCCCTCTGGATGCAGGAATAGCGACATGGACTATATGCCCTGTCCAAGCCAAGGAATTTACGCCAAAGAGTCCTGTTAAATGATGATTAAGATGAGATTTTGCATTTTTGAACGTGCATCCAAGTCCAATTTGTATACCCCCTATTAGTTTGCCTGTCAAAATATATATACTCAAAGGCAAGTCGGTGCCTTGAACATATGCAAGGCATACCCTTTCATCAAGTTAAACAAGTTCTCTGTTTCAACTACTCTTTCATCAGGTTAAACAAGTTCTATGTTTCAACTGTTTTAATTTCCTTCCACACAGTTTGCATTTCTTTGCATCTCCTTTCTCCTTCTCTTCTACATTGATGCCTTCAAAGTGATTTTTTTCCCGCTTATCAGCATATTTGGGCTTCCATCTTCTTTTGTTTAAGCTTTTTTTAAGACTTTACAGACATAATCAGGGTTTTATAACGAATTCATCATTTATTATCTCAAATCTTTTAACCGAATGAGTTTCAAAGGTTTTCAAATAATGTAAGGTTTTTATTATATTTGGGAAGTAGTATTAATTAAGTAATTTTGTTGCTAACTGCCTAATTATATTAGGCATTCTGTTATACTTGTGGAATTATATTAGTTTTCTATTCATATCATACATGTTTTTATTTTAACAATTTTCTTTTGGTCTTGGGCATGCACTTTTATAATGATCTTTTTTCATTAGTTTGCTTACTCTGCAGGCTGGAATTGTCCATGAAGCCATGAGATTTCCTTTGTGGTTGCATGGGCACACGACCGTTACATTTTCTGTAGTGTCAACTGATCCTAAGGAACCATTGGGTGAGCTGATATTTGATATTTTTCTCTTGATAACTTTTATGTATATGCTAATTTAGTGCTTAGTTCTTATTTCATAAATATACAAATTCTGATGTTATTTTTTTACTTAAATATAAATCAAGTTCAATTCCCACTTAGGACAATTTTCCTTGGAGGCCACCGACCCGGTTGCTTGCGGCCGTGCTTTACCTGGTTTGTTGGGTATTTATTTTTTTGGGAGGGGTTTGCCACGTAAGAGAGTTCTCACAGTCATAAAAAGATGAATCAAAGGGACTCAAACTAGTAAATTTTTTGACAGGGCTATAGAGTGTAGAGAATGTATCTAGAGATGAATTTTAATACATTTATATAAAATTGATCATTTATATCTAGAGGTGAATTTTAATACATTTATATAAAATTGATCTGTTATAGTTGTATGGTGATGTTAAGTGGTTCAAGTATAAAAACATAAGTAAAAACAAAGCGAGTTAAACATGTCGGAAATTGGCCAATGTGTATTCAAATGCTAATTATTTTTCAAGTCATCTAATTTAATTTATATTAGGGAGGAGGGTTTGGTTTAGAGGGTATGGGTTGATTTTGTTTTGAGTATGTTTGGTTTCGACTTATGGGCTTGAAGGAATGGGTTGATACCCATACATTGTATATCCTCCATACTTGGGGGTTTAAAATATCCATTCCAATTCCCTTCTCCATTCCAGCATGTTATCAAGCCATACCCCCAGTGATTCCTAAGTGCATAGCAAATGCTTCCTTAATTTTTCAGTAGTAAAGTCTTCATGAATGCATTAATTAACACGTTACCAGATGCGATACACAGACACAGAAATGGTGGATCAGTGCAACCCAACTCGGCCCACTTTGACCTGTTACTCAACCACCCAGTTGTGCTACATATGATGTGAACTTTCTTTATCTTCAGTTTTTGAATTATTACGTTAGTGACTTGTCAAATATGTGTTTCAGTGCAACTTGTGCCAGGGACTGAAGTCTCAGTTGCTCCCAAGAGACGAAGAAGAACTGAAAATTCAGTTGTAAGGGCATTACTGCGTATCCAAGATGGAGACAGTAGATTTTGTCATAAATGTCAGGTCAATAACACTGAGATAGGGTTGGTTCTAACTTCCGCTGTTTTTATTCACCCAGAAACAGCTAAATCTTTTTCACTAGATTCTCTTCAACCTGTAGTTTTAGAGCCAAAGTTAGTAAAAAAGGAGAGAAAACTAAATCAGGGAACATATAACCTCACCAAGAATGGAAAGTCAATTGCAAAGGAAGTTGAAAATGGAGCAACAAACCAACTGCAGGATATTAGACAAGCTGTTGTTCGCATTCTACTATCAGAATCTGTAGCTAAAGGACACATCATGCTTCCTCAATCTTTACGACGTTATCTCAGAGCAGGCCTACATTCTTGTAAGCTTAACTTTTATATCTTGTAATTTCATGACATTAACTGTTAGTTAAATGGTACCTAAAATGGTCTTAATTTAGCATATCTTATGTTGAACCTTTCTCTTCTATTTCCTCAGGTTGTTAATTACAATATGCAACTTGCAATTTTAAAGATCCTTAAGTTATGTTGGTAGCTTATCAAAATATGTATACTTTCAATGTTCAATTTGCCACAGTGATGTGTTTATGCTGCTAAGCTGCATGCTTGTGTGCTATTATTCAACATTTTTAATCCTCAAAAACACTGAACTCAACATATACTCCCTGTCTTTTTGTTTACAAAGTTCAAGGTGAATCTGATATTCTGATTCAATATCATTAAATTACGACTCTAATGTCTGTCCTCAAATGTTAAGGCGGGTCTGGTGCAATATTTTAACAATACAACACTAAAAGAAATGCTAACAGAAAGTAGTCATGGAGGAGTTGGATGCAGCCATGTAAAAAATGTATTTTTATCCTTCCAGGGATACATGTGAAGAGTTGCAATATTGTTCTACAAAAAGAATCCCCATCATTTGTTCTTTCTCCTTGTCAATTTAAGATGTTTGGGAAGGTCTCTGATAATGGCAGTTCTGAAAATCTTAATGGCCACAGAAACCATCACACAGAGAAATTGCATCCCAAGACAAACTCAGATACCCAATTTGACTTGACTGATTGGTCAACCCATGAGAGAATTATCACATTATTTTCAGATCATTCATCTGGTCAACAAAGTGAGGGAACCACTGTCAGCTCCAGTAGTAAAAACGGATTAGTGGCTCTACTGCGTGCATGGATTTTGGCACAACTTGATGCCATTTTGTCTTTTTCTAAAACAGAACTAAATTCAATGATTTTGGGAAATAAGATGTTGCTTCACTTTCAAGTGAAAGGTAATGAATTTGCAAAATCACATAAAGTGAGAAAGAGAGCTGGGGAATCATTAGTTAATATAATGTATGTGATGTCTATTTCTGAGGATTCTATGCAAGGTGGAGTAGCATATGAGCTTGAGTTTTCTGAAGTAAATAATATGTCTACAAATAAGAAAAGCTTAGAGTTTTTTCTTGAGAAATCGTGTCTGGGTGAAGGTTCACCTTTTTACACTGTTAAAGAAAAAATACCTGGCAAGCCTTCTAACTTGAATATTTCTTCCTTGAGCTGGATGGGAACAACAGCTGCTGATGTAACCAATAGTAGGTACTTTAGCTTTGATTTATCACTTTTGCTGGTGATCATGACATGCATATATTGGGCTCTTTCTCTGTTTTCATCTTAAACTATGGTTGGAAAAATGGGCGGGTTAGATTGATTGTGCAACAAACCATAACAGGATTGGTCAAAACATATAATTTGATGTGGATGCATATAGCTCACGTAATAAGTTACTTATAATATATTCTTTTATTGTCTACCATGATTTAAGATGCAAGCATTTGGATATCCGCTAGCCATTTTTTATTCCATTGAACCTGTTTGCACATTTGACGGATTTTAATTTTATCTAATTTTGTAGATTTGTAATGCTTAGCCTGTTACAGTATAAAACTGAATTGAACTGGTTTTAATAGGGGCCTTAAAGTAGAGTAATTTCTACTTAAATAGACCTGCATAGTAAATTGTAGGTATTACTGTGGTTAACTTTGTCATTTTCTTTTTGCTAGGATGATATGCGTTTAGAGGATAATGATAGAAAAGACAAAACTATATCAGTCATATGCTCATGCCAATACCTGTTAATTTATTAAATTCTCTGCATTTTGCTCTAAACATCAATGTTGAACAAATGGTTTATCTTATATGCATTTTTTCCTTTCTTCAGGATTGATGGTATTGCTGTCACCTTCCTCTGGGATGTTTTTAAGTGCCTACGATCTTCCTTTCCCTGGTCATGTTTTAATTTATGGACCTCCAGTGAGTTCTGAATTCTATTCTGTAGTTTCAGAGAAACAATTGGCATGTATATTATTCAGGAAATGCTGTGTAGAATAACATAAAATCTGTTTCTTCTTTAAGGGTTCTGGGAAGACATTGTTGGCCACAACTGTAGCAAAAACTATTGAAGAACATGAAGATATCTTGGCTCACATGTAGGGTTTTTCATGTCCTTATATAGCTAAATTGAAAAAATTGTTGATTCATATGTTATGAAAAATGGTTTTGATTGAGGGTTACTTCTGCAGAGTTTATGTAAGTTGTTCTGGACTTGCTTCGAGTAAGTCTCAGACTATCCAGCAAGCTGTTTCTAGCTATATATCTGAAGCATTGGATCATGCTCCTTCGCTTGTGGTACTTGATGATCTTGATAGCATTATAGCATCGTCTAATAACTCAGAAGACCATCATACATCATCTTCTTCTACAGCTCTCATGGAATTTCTCATAGGAATTTTGGATGAGTATGAGGTAGGGATGCATGCTATATATTTTTCCTTCTGATTTACCTTTACTTATATTTTTCCATTAAATGATCAGTTATGGAGCCTTCTTAAATTATTGTGGTTAGCAAATGGGCGGGTGAGTGGTTGGTTAACGGTTCAAACAGGTTTGGGTCAAAACATGCAGTTTCTGGTACGGGTCAAAATGGGCCCACTTGGCCTAGACACTTTTTGTCTAAACTTTTATTGAAATAAATTAGTACAATGAATAAAAAAATTAAAGTATTACAATATTAATCTGATTATTTTGCCTAAAGCGATTAATATACACCTTGTCCAAACTTTTGACCCATTTCCTCTTTAAACTAATTTTTATTATTTGGTCCATATGTCTTGTTTGAGGATTGAGATAATGTAAACCAAATCAATCCATTGCCACCTCTATAGTGTATGTGTAACCACATAATTGTGCACAAGTATCTTCTATGTTGTTTCATGCTATACAGCAATGAAAATTTTCCTATATTCATGTGAGCTAAAATGACCCCACTCAAGTACTATAGATCCTTGTTGTAATGCTGTTGCAGCCAATTAAGTTTTTTACTCCAACAACTGATTGAAGCGCTTTGTTTTCATTAAGATTGTAGAAAACAATATTGTTCATGTGCATAACTTGCTAATGGATAAATTATATTTGTATTAACAGGAAAAACGGAAGAATTCATGCGGAATTGGTCCCATTGCATTCATAGCTTGTGTGCAGACCCTAACTAGTATTCCACAGACCTTGAGCTCCTCTGGTAGTTTGGCTCCTTGTGAATGAGTTATATAATAATTTTCATTATCATACTTTTATGAAGTGACAGTCTAATTTTTTTCTCTTTTGAAACTGTTGATTCCAGGTAGGTTTGACTTTCATGCGCAACTTGCTGCTCCTGCTGCTGCTGAACGTGGCGCTTTACTTAAACATGAGATTCAGAAACGTTCTTTGTTATGTTCTGATGACATTTTGCTAGAAATTGCTTCCTCATGTGATGGATATGATGCATATGATCTGGTATATGGTTTTGTTTCTTATCTTGCTTGTATATACAAACATACCTGGTACATCATGCTTATACGATAGCCAAATTACAAGTTATAACCTGATGAACTTTATCCATTAGTAGAGTTTTAAATTCTTTTCTTCATACAATTGGCAATCCAGTTTAGATTTGTCATACCTATTATGTTTTTATTCTTGCAGGAAATTCTGGTTGACAGGTCAGTTCATGCTGCCATTGGGCGTTTTGTGTCTCATGGATTGGCTTTTCAGGGTGATAGAAAACCTAGTTTGGAGAAGGATGACTTTTTACAAGCAATGAAAGGGTTTTTGCCTATCGCTATGCGTGATATTACTAAATCTGGTTCTGAAGAAGGGCATGGTGGCTGGCATGATGTTGGTGGTCTAACAGAAATTCGCAACTCTATCAAAGAGGTATATATTTATTAAAGTAATTGCATATCATGTTATATTAGCTCTTTATGTCCTGTTACTGTGGCCAATAGGTCGGTTAATAACTGATTATTTCTTGAATCATATGTTTGCTTTTTAGATGCGGATAGGATTTTCTCTTTTGGTCACCTTCCGCTAGGAGTGTATGCACTCAAAAGGGGCTGGTTGGGCTGGGTAATATGGGTCAAAAGGGGTAATTTGTTGTACAGGTCGAAATGGGTTTGTGATGGCAGAGAGCTTATATTATGGATTAAATGTACCCGGAAAACACATATAACAATGGTCAAATATAATTACAGTTGCACCACTCCAGAATTCCGTTGAGCAGGAGAACTCTAACCTAGGTCTCTCTATACAGCAACACCACGAGGAACTAGAGTTAGTCTTCCAAGATCACCTTCTAATTTCCTGCCAAAAATTAGAATAGCAAGGAATACACTATTCTCTAATAAACAGAGAATAAAATTGTCAAGGAAATAAAATCTGTCTTCTCATTCCTTTTGTTCCAATACATAAACGTGAAAAGAAAACTAATACTACTACCCACGTATTTCTCCACTTACGGAATTTCTCAAATAACTAACTTGACAACTTTAACAATTAAATATAAGAAATAAATTGAAATAAAAACTTGCTGTGGTAGAACTAGTGGAATGAACTGGCAATCGAATTACTAGGTGTCTGGATCTTCTGCTGGACTAAACTGTCCCATTTCTGATTTGTACCCGGATCCAATAAACTTGGGCTTGTCTTTGTCAGCTTTTGGGTCGGTTCATGGGTTGTGTCCCTATCAGTTTGGTTAGGTTGGGTTGACCAAAACACTTTTGGTCTGAAGTTTCTTAAATTTTTTACATAACTAGCATGCCAATATGATTACAAAAATCTTGTTATTCAATAATAATATAATTTTTGATAAATTATTTAGGGTTGTATGCTTTATAAACAAAATTTGGGCAACTTTCTATTCGTTTGACCTGTTACCACTTAAGCTGATTTTTCAGAAACGACCTGTTAGAGAGAAATTTAACCTGGGCGTATCATAATGCTCCTCGATATTAATCTTCTGAAGCTTTGTATTTTTATTTTTTGCTTCCTCTTTAGCTGATATTTTTACCCGTTCGTTTAAACTAATCGTTGTCAATCTTGTCCTGGAGCAGGCAATGAGCTTTTCTAGATGCCTGAACGTATCAACATGTCTCTTCGTTTACAAATTCTTTAAACTTTTTAATTCATGAATTTTATATTTGTTCCGATACGGGTATCATGTAAACGTAAGCACATAGAACAGGTAATGTTAGAACACAAGAAGGTTGACTAGAATGAAACACAAAATACTATTGTTGCAAGGATGGTCTTGGATCAATTGTTGATGATTCAGGTTAACCTTCTTAATAGAATTCTAGGGACTCTTGCACTTGTTTATGTGTAACTTTTTTTCATGCAAAGGAGTGAGTAGTTTTTAGCTTCTACTCTTCTGTATGCCCTTTATCATATATGCGCAATTTTCAGATGATTGAACTGCCGTCCAAGTTTCCTACGATATTTTCACAAGCTCCTTTAAGGATGAGGTCTAATGTTCTTTTATATGGTCCTCCTGGTTGTGGTAAAACACATATTGTTGGTGCTGCTGCTGCTGCGTGTTCACTACGGTTTATCTCTGTGAAAGGGCCTGAGCTGCTGAACAAATACATTGGTGCTTCTGAGCAAGCAGTAAGTAATATTAAGATTACTTTTTTTACCCCTCTTTGTTACCCTTATTGACATTGTTAATAATGCTATTAATATCTAGATATATGTGCTGTGTGTATACATATGTATGTTTTGTTACTTGTTTACCCCTCTTTGTTACCCTATTGACATTATTCATAACACCATTAATATCTAGAGGTATGTACATATATCTGTCTGTGTGTGTATATTTTGTTACTTATTTGCCCCTCTTTGTTACCCTTATTGACGTTAAAAGCGTTGAGATGATTAACTTCAAATGATAACTTTGAGCTGGGGACTCCTTCGGAGCAGCCTCTCTATCCCAACTGGGATAGGGGTACGGTTTGTTTGCATCCTTTCCCCCAGACCCTACTGAAAAGTGAGAATATACCGGGTTAGTTAGTTAGTTAGTTTGTTACTCTTGCTGATAGTTTAATTTCAGGTACGTGATATATTCTCAAAAGCAGCTGCTGCAGCTCCATGCCTTTTATTTTTTGATGAATTTGATTCCATTGCTCCGAAAAGAGGTCATGACAATACTGGTGTGACAGATCGAGTTGTTAATCAAGTTAGTTTATTTTTTAAAACTCAAATCTCTTTTCCAGACAAAATCATGCTGTTTTTTTTCTTCTGCCATTATACTGAATGATGTTTGCATCAAATATTTCCAGTTTCTAACAGAGTTAGATGGTGTTGAGGTTTTAACTGGAGTATTTGTTTTTGCTGCAACAAGGTTATTTTTCTTTGATCATATCTCTTTCTATACATGATATTAAATTTTTGATTGTCATTCATTGATACTAGCACCTTTTCATGGAATTATTACTAAAGTCCCTGCTATCGTTTTCTTGCTGTTCTACCTTCAATCACGCACAAAAACACCCAGATTTTGAGGATAACTCCCTCGACTCTTAATTCTTATTAAACTTGAAAAAGATTACATACATGAAAGAATACCACAACCTTGGTATTTATAACAAAAACAAAACTTCCTAACCAAGTAAATTTCCTAACCACAGCCTTGAGTCTTCTTGGTTCTTCTAGATTCTTCTAGAGTCTTCTAGAGTCTTCTCGAGTCTTCTAGAGTCTTCTTGAGTCTTCTTGGTTCTTCTTGAGTCTTCTAGAGTCTTCTTGTGTCTTCTTGAGTCTTCTAGAATTGACCCAATAAAATAATTAAATCAACAATCACCCCCTTAATTTTTGTATTGGATCTTCCATTTCTTCTACTCCTAGCATGCTTCTCATCTCAGCAAACTTTAGTCTTGGTAAAGCCTTTGTCAAGATGTCTGCCTTTTGCTCTTCACCACTCACATGTTCGACTTTGATCAGATCTTTCTCAATACATTCTCGGATGAAATGATATCTGATGTTGATATGTTTGCTCCTGCCATGAAAGACTGGATTTTTCATGAGCAACAGTGCTGACTTGTTGTCAACCTTCAAGACCACTGTTTCTTACTTCCAACCTGTGAGTTCATTGAGCAATCTCCTTAGCCAGATTGCTTGACAAGCAGCTGCAGTTGCAGCCATGAATTCTGCTTCACACGAAGATAAAGCAACTGTTCCTTGCTTCTGAGTGCTCCAACTGATCGGTGAATCTCCAAAGTAAAATACCCATCCTGTTGTACTTTTACCATCATCTTGGTTTACCCCAAAGCTACTGTCACTATAGCCATATAACTTCGGATCCTTGCTTCTTTTGTACTTGATCCGATAACCAAGTGTTCCTTTTATGTACCTCATAACCTGTTTAATTGCTAACAGGTGACTTTCATTTGGCTCCTTCATGTATCTGCTGGCTAAGCTAACAGCAAAGCGTAGATCTGGTCTGGTATGCAACAAGTACCTGAGACAGCCTATTAAACGCCTATAGTTTGTAGCATTTACAGGCTTCCCACCCTCGGTTTTAGACAGCTTCAAACCTGGGCTCATTGGCACTTTGGTTGAGTTACAATCACTCAAACCTGCTTCTTCCAAAATTCTTCGAGCATAAGCAGTTTGTGTAATTGTAATTCCGTCTTGACCTTGCTGCACTTCAATTCCCAAGTAGTATGCTAGAGGGCCCAAGTCACTCATTTCAAATTTTCCCTCCATTTGTCTTTTGAACATTGCAATACTCTCTTCGCAGGATCCAGTGACTATCAGATCATCTACATACACACCTACTAACAAACAGGACTTGGAATCACTTCTTTTGTATACAGCCTGCTCTTGTGAGCATTTTGTAAAACCCAGATCCTTCAAAGTTGAATCCAGCTTTGCATTCCAGGCACGTGGGGCTTGTTTCAAGCCGTATAGTGCCTTCACCAGCTTGTATACCTTGTTTTCACTTCCCTTTTTAACAAAGCCTTCCGGTTGGACCACATAAACTTCTTCCTTGAGGTCTCCATGCAAGAACGCTGATTTCACATCCAAATGATGCAACATCCAACCGAAATGGGCTGCTAAAGCAAACTGTATTCTGACAGTCTCCATGCGGGCTACAGGGGCGAACACTTCATCATAATCTACCCCTTGTTGTTGTACGTACCCTTTAGCCACCAGCCTTGCCTTGTACTTTACTATCTTCCCGGATGCATCCTTCTTGATCTTGTATACCCATTTAAGTCCAATGGGCTTTGCATTCTTTGGTAAGTTAGTTAGGATCCAAGTCTGGTTCTTTACTATGGATTCTATCTCCTTTCTCATAGCATCTTCCCAATTTGGATTGCCTGCTGCCTGGGAATAGCCAAAAGGTTCATCAGTGGCCAATAAAAGTTCATTCTCATCATAGTTGACTGCCCTATGAGGTGCCTCCTTGTACACTTCTCCTAGTACTTTGAATCCTTTGATGGGAGTGTCATCAAATCCTTCCTCCTCCCGGATAACTGGGCTGATCGGGTCATTTTGAGGCTGAATTGGACCTCGTTTGACCCCATACTGTGAGCTCCCTGGGTCACTGCTGCTACCCGAAAGTTCCGCTACCGATGGACTGGCTGAATGGGCTGAATTCACATCCCAATTCCCCTCTGTTTGGCTGCTAGAGCTGAAAGGTGACTGTGTATCAGATTGCACCGTACCTGGTCCAGCTTCAATGGGTATGTAACCTGACCCGGATTCATTAGCAACTGGGGTTTGTAGTGGAATCTCCTGCTGGGTCGGATGAGCCTGTTGGGTTTCACCGTTTTGATTTCCCACACTTTGTTGTTTCTGGTGAATACTGAAAAACTCCCATTCTGGTCCACTGGCTTCACAGTTCTTCATACAATTTCCCCAATCCCATCCTTTTGTCTCATCGAACTTAACATCTCGACTGACCACTAGTCGTTTGTTTTCTGGATCAAATAACCGATATCCTTTGGTGCCCGGCTCAGTTCCAAGGTAAACTAGGGCTTTAGATCTGTCATCCAGTTTCTTCAAGTTCACTTGTGGTATTTTTGCAAAAGCCAAGCATCCAAATACCCGCAAGTGACTCAAAACAGGTTTTCTACCATGGATTGCCTCATAGGGTGTTTGATCCTTTAGAGATAGAGTGGGCACCCTATTTAGCACATAAGTAGAATGGCGGACAGCTTCTCCCCACATGTTTTGTGGCACCTTCATTGACTTCAGTATGCTGCGAGTTGTTTCCAACAAGGTCCTGTTTCGTCGTTCAACCACCCCATTTTGTTGAGGGGTGTAAGGAGCAGTAAGTTGGCGACGAATCCCTTCCTTTTCACAGTAATCGTTGAACTCCTTGGAGGTGAATTCGCCCCCCCTGTCTGTTCGCAGCATCTTCAGCTTCCTTCCACATTCAACTTCGACCAATTGTTTGAATTTCTTGAAGGTGCTAAAGACTTCATCTTTGGTTTTGATCATGAAGCTCCACATGTACCTGTTGAAATCATCAACAAGTAGAAATACATACCTATTTACAGCTTGTGTAGCAGGAGAAATAGGCCCACATAAGTCACCGTGTACCAGCTCTAGAGGTTGTGTTGCTCTAAAGCTAGTTTCATCAGGGAAGGACTGCCTAGAGTGTTTACCCACAAGGCAGGATTCACAAATCTGTGTTGGATGGTTGATGCTTGGAATTCCAGTAGCCATTTGTTTTGTTGTCAGATTCTTTATTGAGTCAAAGTTCAAGTGACCCAACCTCGCATGCCACCTCCATGCTTCATCATCGATTCTGGCTTGTAGGCAAATAGGAGTTCCCATGGCAAGATTAATCTTATAAAGTCTGTTTTCGGATCTCTCTACCTTCATTAGCAAGTTCCCACCTTTATCATGCATCCACAAGAATTTCCCATCCATTAGCACCTTGCATCCAACCTCTGTTGCTTGCCCAAGGCTGATTATACTACTACATAGGCTTGGGATGTAGTAGACTCCGGTCATCAGCCTTTGTTCTCCATTGTTGCATTGGATGAGAACTGACCCCTTTCCTTGGATGTTCACATGTGAGTTATCCCCAAAACGAACTGTACCTGTTACAGCCTTGTTAATTTCAGTGAAGTATGAAGCATTACCTGTCATATGGTTACTGGCCCCATTGTCAAGATACCATATGCCCTCATGGTCAGGTTCTGCTTTGTACTTTTGTGGGAATACCTTTTCTTCATTCAAGAAGACATGCTCCACAGTCATCATCATCAGTGTTGGATCTTCTTCTTGTGCTTGGGTCATATTTGCTTCGTTTTGGTTTTGGACTCTTTCCGGGCATGAAGAGGCGAAATGACCAAACTTGTCACATCTAAAGCATTGTACCTTTGATTTGTCATGCCCTTGTTTATTTCCACGATCATCTGCTCTGTTTTGTGGTGGCCCTCTCCCTCGACCACGGATGCCACGACCCCTGCTAGAGCCCTTCCTCGGCCTCTAACATCACTGTTGTAGTAAGCTCTTCCTCTCCCAACAGAGCTAGTTGGCTTATTTTTTGATCCCTGATTAGCCTGCGTGAACAACAGTTTTCCCTGAGTTTCGGTCTTGGCTTCCTTCCCACGCAATCTCTCCTCATAGGCTTTGAGTCTTCCAACTGCATCTTGGAAGGTCATTGTATCCAGATCGTTTGTCTGCTCGATTGCTGCTACCAACTGGAAGAACTTTCCTGGGACAGCATCCAAGATTTTCTTGACCAACATTGAATCAATGGTTTCTTCATCCTTCATGTTTAGCATCTCGAATTCCCTGTTCAGAGTCTGGAGTCTTGCCTTCTGTACTCTTTCTTCCCCAACATACCGAGTTTTTAAAGAGTCCCAAATCTCTTTCGCAGATCTGTATTGAGCAATTTGCAGAAGCACCTCTTCTGAAACTGCTTGAAACAGGAAGGACCTTGCTGTCTTGTTCTTCCTCTCATCAACAGCCGCCCCTGCTGCTGGTTGAATGGCTTCCCAGATGCCCTGGTCATCCATAATGGCTTCGACAACTATTGACCATGTCGTGTAATTCGTTCCAGTCAGCTTCGGAATCGATTGTGTGGTGCCTCCTGCTCCTTTGGCAGCCACGATTACACTCTGGTTCTGGGTGGAGTTGTCTTTGTCAGCCATGGTGCTTCTTGATCAGTTTCTTTCTTGTAGACGAGCAAGGGATTGGCTCTGATACCAATTAAAGTCCCTGCTATCGTTTTCTTGCTGTTCTACCTTCAATCACGCACAAAAACACCCAGATTTTGAGGATAACTCCCTCGACTCTTAATTCTTATTAAACTTGAAAAAGATTACATACATGAAAGAATACCACAACCTTGGTATTTATAACAAAAACAAAACTTCCTAACCAAGCAAATTTCCTAACCACAGCCTTGAGTCTTCTTGGTTCTTCTAGAGTCTTCTAGAGTCTTCTAGAGTCTTCTCGAGTCTTCTAGAGTCTTCTTGAGTCTTCTTGGTTCTTCTTGAGTCTTCTAGAGTCTTCTTGTGTCTTCTTGAGTCTTCTAGAATTGACCCAATAAAATAATTAAATCAACAATTACTTTTGTCTTTACTACTCGATTTGACAATTCTTAGCCCTTTTGCTTATGAAAGTCCATTTGTGTTCTCCGTTATCTCAAATGGATCAAATCAAGTTAGTTTAACTAAATTGGACCTGGGTTTTTAGTAGTTTAATGCTGCTAAAAGTGTCTTTATAATGCAAACAACCTCCTATTTTATTCAAAATTTTAATTATTATTGTTAAATATAGTTTTTGTAATCATATATAAGGCCTTGATAGTTTATAAAATGTTCTCAAAGGTGGAAAAAAATGATTAAGGGACCTAACTTGTTTCTCCTCACAGTAACAAATTGCTGATTTTGACCTGTTGCATGCCCAGTTTCCCCCACCCATCTTTCCACTTTTTGTGGCTATATATTTGCTTGACTATGTGTGCATGTGAGCATGTGAAATTTTAGACATCGACTTTCTAGTGAACACCAAATGACTTACCGTCAACATTTTTTAAGTTTGATGTTAAATATAGATTGAATGTCTTATTTTATATTTCATGTTACACTAGAAAAACTAATTTGTTCACTGCAGTGAACAATAGTTAATTATTAGACTTTATTTCAAATAATTTGAATGATCAGTTTTAAAAATTTCATATCTTGTTGGCTTGTTGCACCATTATATTCTATCAGGTTTACATGTCTCTTTATGAATACGGAGTAAAAGTAAAATCTTTATAGGCTATCAGCCAGTTCTTTCTTGGGTTGTTTATGAGATTTTGATCCCATTTGTGACTTTTGCGTACGTAACTGTTTGCTTCCTTGGTCTGAATATCCTAAATCTGGATTAACTTTAACTTTTAAACATCAAACAGAGTAAGAGCTGTTTTGATCACAAAAATATTCAATCCAATAAGATATTAAAAATACAAAAAAAATTGTTACCTAAAGAAATTAATCTTGATTTTGAAAAGGATTAATGGACCGTGAACATAAAAATTCAGTTTAATTCTTTGATTGGTGACATATAAAAGTTCAATTTTTTTTGGTTGGATTTACAGTAGACCTGATCTACTGGATGCTGCACTGTTACGACCTGGTAGATTGGATCGCCTACTTTTCTGTGATTTTCCATCACCACAAGAGAGACTGGATATTCTTACCGTTCTTTCCAGAAAGGTAAAAATTACTAGGCGTGGCAAGCTTGACCCATTACCTTATAAATGGATCGATTTGGGCTTTCTCTCTCTCTCTCTCTCTAAAGGGTCAAATAGGTAATAATCTACAAGGATTTAACTAAAAAGGGAACAAGTGAATGAGTCAAATGTGTTCAAAGTCATCAGAAGAATAGTCAAATGCATAAAATCTTCTAAATTGTCTTACCAAATGTGTTTGTGAGTTTGCCCAGCCTGTTTCAATCCAGACCTTAAAACAACTCATTTTGACTAAAACCCACTTACGCCCACCAATTTTCTACTTATACATATGTATGTATGCATAATCATTTTAAAGGATGCCGCCAATTTTTTATACCTATATATATATATATATATAGGGCATGGAATTTTACATAACCCACTAAATGTGCGCTAACCCAAATAACTTTGGCAAGATGAAGCCGAATCTTGGATTTTTTTTTAACATCATTGTAACACATTTTGAACACCATGTTCTTTTATGAGTTTTGGAAATTCATCACCGTTTAAAAAATATCATCGTTGTAAGTTTTGTGCTACAGTACTGTAAGTTTTAAAAATTTAAAAACTTACAATACTGTAAGTTTTTAAACGGTGATAATTATCCCAAACTCATAAAAGAACATGGTGTTCAAAATGTGTTACAATGATGTTTAAAAAAAAAAATCCAAGATTCGGATTCATCTTGCCAAAGTTATTTGGGTTAGCGTGCATTTAGTGGATTATATTTTTAACCTTCCTCTATATATATATATATAGGAAGGTTCATGAGAAAACTCCTCATATTGAATAAAACCAAGAAAACTCATACTAACCAATAAATTTAAAAAAAAAACTCATAATTGTTTATGATAAGGCTAGATATGTTATAATAAATTTTTTTTTTTTTTGAAAAAAACATGTAGATCATGAAGTTACGTATATGTAACTCAAACAACTTCATACGTAACTTATAAAGTTACATATATGTAATCAATATGTGTAACATACAAGTTACATATATGTAATAACTTAAAATACATTTTTTTTTCTTTTTTTACATTTTTATCTTATAATAAAAGGAAATAAAAAAGAAAAAATGAAAAAAAATTAATTGGTAATGATTGTGATTAGTTTTCTCAAAAATGATGGTTTTCTTAGGAACCCTCACACACATATATATATATATAGGAGCCGGATCAAATACATATGCTCTTTAACGTGCTAAACGTAGGATGGATTCTGCACCCTTTGATCAAAATAATCAATGGTTAAGATTTAATGGTCCCCACTTTATACAACTTTTTCCACAAAATAAGTGTAAAATATAACTGGAAGGGCAAAAGAGGAAACAACCACATTTTATAATGTTACAACAAGTTCCACTCGTTTTTTAAAAATTAAATAACTTTTACATGCTTTATTATTTTTTTAAAAAAATTACACCATAAAATTGAGAATTTTATTATCTTTAATTTGAGTATAGTATTGTTATAGTTTTTTTAAGTTTTTTTTACGTGATCCGTGATTTTGAAGCTTGGTACGTAATTATTGGTACGTGGTTATGCAGTTGATCCTTTGATCATGCATGTTAAATGACGGTCCGTGATTTCATATAACGTGGTCCGTGATTATTGGTCCGTGATTATACATTTTGCCCTTGATTATGTGTGTTAAAATACGGTTTATGGTTGTTATATAATGTGGTCCGTAATTATTGGTCTGTGATTATCCCGATGGTCTGTGATAGTGGGTGTTAAATGTCAGTCTGTAATTTTGTAAATCAAGGTGTGTAATTTTATATGGACGATAATACCCCTTACCCTAATGACACATGGCGCGTTCCTGTGGCTTCCTACGTTTAGCACGTTAACACTAATATGTACGTTAACCGTCCCCTATATATATATATTTATATATATATATATATATATGTATGTATGCATAATCATTTTTAAGGATGCATGATCTGATTGTAAAGCTTTTAAATATCAGTTACCATTGGCAAAGGATGTGAATTTGGAAGCTATTGCTCAAAAGACCGAAGGATTTAGTGGAGCAGACCTCCAAGCTCTCTTATCAGATGCACAGCTGGCAGCTGTTCATGATCTTTTGAACAGCAAAGAAGCTCATGAACCTGGAAATATGCCACTTATCACCAGTACACTCTTACGGTCAATTTGTGACAATGCAAGACCTTCGGTCTCAGAAGCTGAGAAACAGAGATTATACAGCATTTATAGCCAGTTCTTGGATGCGAAAAGATCTGCTGCTGCACAGGTGTTTCTCATACACCCTTTGACCTTTTAGGTCAAATGAGTTTTGTAGTTTTCAATTTTTATCTTAAGATTTGATCAAGATTATTTAACTTCTAGTCAAACATTCATTATCTATTCTAGAGGTGGCAAAATGGCCAAATGGGGGGTTGGATAATGGGTTAAAATGAAAAAAAAAATTATAGGTTTTTTTTTCAGTTATTATATTAAATATTTACACAAAAATTATATTATTTCAGCCGTAATATAACACTTTGAGTATATAATATATTGGTTTAGAATGTTCTATACAGTATACAGTTTGATCTGTTTTCTTTCTACCTAAATTTTATCCATTCATAAGTAAATTGGTGAAAAGTTGAAAAGAGACACATCTATCTCTACCAAGTTTTACTAAATATGCTAATACTTTTCATGTTACATTAGTACAAAAATCTGAAGTGCATTCAATTTTGAAAGTTGTGTGCCACTTTGACCCTTTAAAAGTCAAAATTGGTTAATTGACTGGAATATACATGCTTGTCTTTTTTATTTAATAAAATGCTATTTATGCAGTCAAGAGATGCAAAGGGGAAAAGAGCAACCCTAGCATGATGATTGATTAGCCACTGTCTAATTTGCGGTTGTTGGAATGATGAGGCGTCCGGTTGTGTTGAGATGGCAACAGACTTCATTACATGCAGGTAGCTGCCGGCACATTGATATGGCACTGTTTGATTAATCATAATAAGAAACATGTCTGAAGGAGGTGGATGTATACATACATAATATAGTCCAAGGTGCCATTAATTTTGCAAGAAAATTATAATTATAGATATAATATTAGTATATTATTCACCAACTATGAGAGATTTGTCCCATTTGACTCTCAGTAAGTCATTAGTATCTGTGATAATAGTTTCGGGTTGCTATAATAAAGAATGGTTTGTAAATTATGTTAGATTTAACTAGTTGTGTGATTGTTCACAATCTAGAGAATCCGGTAAGCAATAACCCATGAAGTGAAGGGGTTAAAATGACACTTTACTTAATTTGCGAATCAAACCTTTAAAATTTTGAGAGTTAAACGATTATAAAGCTTATAATGGAGGGAGTAAGTTGTATACAAGAAAAAATAACAAAATTAAATAGAGAAAGAAAGATAAAATATTAAAGTATAAAGAAAGTTAAAAAAATTTATAAAATAAAAAAGACAAAATACTAAAAAAATTAAATTATTTTTAAAGAAGTAAAGAGCATATAAAATATATATCTTTATTACCATGTAAAATTAATCTATATCAACCAAATATAGTCTATGGTTTTGGTATGTGAGAGTTAGACTTAGTTTCTTGCTCATAATCATAGTTCTTGAGAGATATTCCAGTGTTGTTTTATCAACTCAGGACTTGAATAAGTATCAAAATCACGTAATCAAGAAGAAGGTTGTGATCAAGACACGAATATCGCGTCCCCGTACCTCCAACTTGTTATCTTTAGCAACCTGATTGATAACAAGTAGAAGGCTCAATTGATCAGATCAGTTCAGTGATCAAGAACACATGCATCCCTTGTATTGGCATTGATATTAAGTTGCTGTTGACTCTCCAGTTCCATCTGTGAACTAAGATAGAAGCAGCTGTCTTTCTTCGCTTGTAACCACCACTGTTTGATCGAGATGCAGCATCTGAAATGAACAAAACCTATGAAGTTACAGCCTTCAATGAAGCAACCAGATGCTAATGGTTTCATTTGATCAGAAGGTGTGATTATAACCTTCTCCTTGTAATCTTTAGCAACCTGTAGACCCATCAAGTCAAAGGATCGAACGTTCGAGACTTGATCTAAGCCAAAACAAAAGGGTGTATCAGTATGAAGTTCAAGATCAAGCAAAGACGATTCAGGGTGAACACATTACACATCCTATAGCAGAGGGAAGAACAAGCAATAGACTATGTTTTCTCTAACATCGTAATCGTGGCAGACTTAGTCTAATACAAGCTCGAGTGCATGGTCAATGAGCTTGATGACCTTGAGCATCATGGTTTGCTCTCCTGTAGAAAAATGATGAAACTTTTTGAGTGGAATACCGTCTAATAGATCTTATATACCTTAATAAGTTAAGTGCTCATAGGGGGCTCTTAGGGAAGATATGGGCACTTTGGTTCATTGTTGTCTTGAACCTAAAGATAAAGAATGGGAAGATGAAACAAAAAACTTTTTGTCAATTGATAAAGAAAGTGAAGATCAAGAAAAGTTGTTCGCCCAATCCAATGACTAAGATCTCAACCACGGATGTGGTTATAGGAGCTCATACGATCGAGTATTCGAGGTACTCATCTAGGACAGGGTCCTGGGAACGGTTGAGCTAGAACGAGCCGAAACAACACTGCCAAGGAGAGGCATGAAGTATTCAATGTTGAATACCTACCTATTTTGATTTCAGAAATTAAGGGTAAATCTTGGATAACTACCAAAATTTAAGCCACAATTAAGTGGAAATTGAGTTGGGATCCAACAAAGTTGGTTAGTTCATAAGTTTTAGCAATTAAAATTTGAGTCTAATATGTTGCTTGCTTTGCAACTAAGGTTATTCTTTAAAAGCCAAACCAAGTCTATGGTTTTGGCATAACTTATAATCAAGGTGTTAGTTTCTTGGTTATAAAAATACATTGAACTATATCTAAATATATAACCACCTCTTGATATGGGATATGTAACAAATCAATCAAATGCTTTAATCACCTTTGGAAAAGAATGAACTCATGGACAAGTGGGGATCTAAAAGTACCATGATCATAAATTTGATGAATTCATGTGTGTGAATGGTTTGAGATGGTGAAACCATGCATCTATGGAAGATTATACTTGTTTAATAACATCCACAAGAGAGGATGAAGTTATAAGTAAGGGTTTTTTTTTTTTTGGAGAGAAAACATATATTTGTTTCATTTATTTATTTATTTACAACTAAACAGAGGATTTAGTTTCTTGTTCAAGAAACATAAAGCCTTATTCATATTGAGTAGGGGTGTTCGCGGTTCGGTTTTTACGGTTTTTAGGTGGAACCGTAAACCAAACCATTAACATTAGTTTTTGAATAATGAAAACCAAAACCAAACCATTCAAAAAAAAACCAAACCAAACCGTTATCAACGGTTTGATTTACGGTCTGAGCTTTTGATCCCATTAAAAACATAAGAACAAAAGTTATCTGTGTATTATTTTTAAAATTAAAACACACACACATGTTTATATAAAATGTTTTGTCACTTTTACTTTTAACTTGTAATTTCTCATCTTGAAATTTAATTTGAGTTAAACTTATTTACCAATTATGTGTTGATTTTATTAACTTATTAGGTACTATTTTGAGTCATACTTGTTTAGTCATTAATGACATGTGATAGAAGACTGTGTTTTTTCCTGCCTAGAGCATCCAATGTTGTTGTGCTACCCGTGTTCTTAGTTATCATAGAACTTGTGATAGCTTAATGCTTGACACGAATTTTAGAAATCTTTCATGCTAATAGCTTATCATTCGCACAATATACACATGAGAAACCAACCATGTAATAAATGTATGGTTTAATGATGATAAGTTGATAATAATAGTATGATTTAATCCATAATGATGTTTATGCATTGTACACTTCATGATTTATGCATGCAGTCATGCAACCCTACCATATATATTTGTGCAAGATGTTATTTTTCATGGCTTGAACTTATATCTAATGTTTCTAAAACCAGACCGGACGTTGAACCATTCTCTTTATTGATGAGCAGTTAGATGAATCGGACCGGATTTAAGAACTAGACGACGTCATAAATATTATATAAAATATAGAAAACGTTTTAAAAAATCCAAATAATTAAATAGCTAAAAAACAACCATTCATTCATGAGTGTATCAAATAAAATATTCATGAGTTTATCAGTCTAAAAACCTATTCAACCAGATTATACAAGCGGTCTCGCGGACCGTCGAACACTGGTTGAATCACATAGTTTCTTCAAAAACGGTTTTAAGCACATAACTTGACAGCTAGAGTAGTATAAACACGACCGGCCGGTCCGGTCTTTGTTTAAAAACATTGCTCAAAACCATAATGTCATAAAACAACAATCTTATCAGTTTGTAAAAGCTCGTCATCAAATAAAAAAAAAGGATATTAATCATCTTATTTTAGTACTTTGAATCAAACAATACAAACCAAGATTTAAAAAAATAAAATAGCACCTTCTAATTGACATTTCGTGTAACAACCACATCATTGTCAATGAAGGCATGCAATGTAATGGGGGAAACCATCCACTCAAATCTGTGTTAGATATCAGAAGCGAGTAACGAACGATTGAATCCGAATCATAACCATGGCTTCTTGTCCGTATTTGAATTCTTCGATGGTGTTATCGAAGCCGAAACAGCCGGCGGTAACCCTTGATTTTCTCAATTCACAACATGTGTCATCGTCATTATCGTTCACAGCCACCCCGATTAGAGGTGTTGGGTGCCGGATTAGGCAAAGAAATCAGCGGTATTCTTTGGTAAGTTGTTTAATCTGTAAATTAAACAAATTTTGTATCTGTAAATTAATCAAATTTTGTGTGTGAAATTGGGGTTTTGTTCATGGATGATTAGCAGGTTATGGCTTCGATGGATAAACCTAGGGAGCCGTTGAAGGTTATGATTTCTGGTGCTCCTGCTTCTGGTAAAGGAACACAATGCGAGCTAATTACTAGTAAAGTGAGTCAGTGTCGAACACACATGTTTACTTTGAATTTGAAATGTTTTGTGTGCATTGATTCTCTTGATATATTCGTATGTTAATATAATTCCACACAATTGAGTACTTTGAATTTGAATTGCTTACCTTTTTGTCCATCTCACCTGTTTCTTTCCTTAGTTTTTCAAATGTATCCATGGCTAAAAGTCTCTTTCTAGGTGTCTTATAAGTGGTGGAACATTTTCTGTTGTGAACCAATATTGACATGATAGCAAATTAGGAAGAAGGTGGTATGATTACTATTAAATTCAATGTTCGATTACAAGGATTTGATAACCAAAAGAGAAGAGGATGGAAAATCAGAGCACAGACGTAGGGAGATGGGGAAGGAGGACACACATTCCACTCTTTTCTTACCCTAGCTTTCCTTTACGTTCTCATTTTATATATGGATTTGGTGGATCCATGTATTTTGAGTTGGGTTGCCTAATTGGGCTTATATCAACTGGGCTATTCATAACATTACCCCCTCCTTTCAAATTCACCTTGTCCTCAAGGTGCAAGTCAAGAAGTCCATGGAGTAGGCCGAAAATGTCTTTCCAAGTAGTTGCACGACCCGGAGAGTGATGGAAGTAACAAGCGACATTTGGTGGCCTATGCCCATAAAGGACAACAAAGGATGTTAGGCCTGGTTCAAGAAAAGAAGCACATGTTGATGATGGCTTGTAAACACGAGCCTTTAAATTTTGACCAAGAAAAGTAGTTGGTGGATCGGTTGCCACCAAGAATACTGCATAAAGCTGAATGGCCTTATGAAATTGTTTTAAAAAGTCCCACTTAGGTACTCCAGACTCATCAAGTGGAGCATTATTATCATGCCCATGCATTCGTAGGCCCATTAGCATGGTATTCCAAGCAAGATTGCCATTAGTCTGCATAGAATTGAGGACTTTGAAAGCTACTGTAATGGTACCACATTTGACATACTTTCTTAACAAAACAGTGAGAACAATTGGGTTGATGGGTATTGCACATTGCAATGCACCCGTTATCAGCATCTTTGGCGGGGTTTTTTCAACCACAATAATTCCAAGGCTGCCACAACCCTTCAACAATGCTCCCAAAATCTTCAAATTAACGTTCCTAGGAATTTTATATAGCAAATTGGCAGTCTCTAAAACCATCTGGCCTCGACTTAAAAGGCCAACTATGCACCCATAATGTTGTATTAGAGGCTC
The DNA here is from genome assembly GCA_009363875.1 of Mikania micrantha. Taxonomy (NCBI): domain Eukaryota; kingdom Viridiplantae; phylum Streptophyta; class Magnoliopsida; order Asterales; family Asteraceae; genus Mikania; species Mikania micrantha. The sequence continues at coordinate 57,993,040 of CM018684.1, forward strand.
AATTCCATTATCAACCAGCATGGAGTTGAATAGTTGTCGACAACAATCAAGTATTGAAAGCATGACAACATGCAGATAAAACTCAACCAAATGCCTATCATTTGTTATCACGTTGCATTTCTTGAAGTCGTGAAAGATTTCAAGTGCTTCTTTTGTAGCCAAGAACCCATACAATTGTCGCGTATCATCAACATGTAAAGAAATTGAGTGAGGAATCCACGCATTTTTATCGAATCCATGACAGATGAAATGGTTTCCTAAATGTTCAGCTTCTAGATATCCAAACGATGATGTGTCCATTTTCACAAACAATGTAAGTGCTTCTTTCTTGGATCCCTTTTGAAGAAACTCATTTATGATGAAAGTGTAAGAAACAACATTGGAACTATGAAAGGAGTCAAAAATTATGTAGGAGTCAAAAATCATGTTGGAATCATGAACGCAACCAAGCTTGGCATAAAATGAAACTAACAAAATCCGAACCGATAAAGAAAAGCCCATATCCTGTTTGAATACATGAGTATGAATTTGCAGGCCTTGATTTAATGGTGAAAAACAAGCTAAATAACCCAAAACACTACTGAAAGTAGCAGCTCTGTGGACATTAACTTGAAAGATGGATGTAAGTCTAGCAACTATAGAAATCGGAACTTGGTTCTTCAATACTGCATGAGTGTTGCTAAGGCCATAAGTAGCCAATTCTTCCCTCAATAATATGTATAAAGGGCTTTCTTCATGTCTAGGTGCCATGCTGGACTTTTCTGCAATTGGTATAACGAGAACAATAAAGAAGTGGTTGAGATGAGCCGACATGAAGAATGATAAAATGCAATTAGCAGCCAACAAAAATGTCCATGAAAACTGCTTTGTAGTGGACGCTAATTTAGTTTTCCACTTATGCCACACCGAGACCTGCACTACTAGTGGAGTTACTACCCAACCCGTATCTATCCATTGAAATAACTTGGTTGATGTATCGTTAGTCTTGTAGAAAGTGAAAGGCTTTAGTGTACTACCAGATTGACAACATGCAATTAATATAGCAGCATAGGTTACGATATATACAACCAACTTTCTTCTAAAACAATCACCGGCAAGTTTGATAACCACAACAATAATAGGATTGTGACCTAAAGTAAGGATATCATTCACGATATGAGTTGAATAGGAAACAAAAATGGTAGGCTCTGTAACAATAGACGGAAATGGCGCAATGACATTTGGTGCCAAAACCACATTCAATTTAGGAGCCAATGAGGTAGGACTATCAAACCTGTGGTTAAACCGGTCATGTTGTTCATGACATTGAGCTAAATAGATGGTCTCAAGTGACGTAACAGGGTCACAAATCAGACCAATAGAGGTAGCATCAACCTGATTGTCAAGGTTTGCGACCGGGGGTGGTTTGGACTGAAGTTCAACAATACCCGTAATAGCCGCGAACTCCTGATAACCGAATCGTTTCACAAGGGAAAAGGAAAATTCAGACCAACTAATTAATTGTAGAGTGTTGTGCATCCAATTGAGCCAGGACGCTGCCTCGTCATCAAAACACAAAGAAATATATGAAAAACGATCGGTGTCAAGAACGACATGATAATCAAAATACCAAGTGGCCTTAGTATTCCATTTTTCTGGATTATCACTAGATAATTGAGGTAAATACATTGATTTCACATCGCCAAGGGAAGGCATCAAAGTAGGGTACAACGGTGACTGTACAACATTTGAGAGATAAGTAATAACTTCATGCTTCGATTCAGTTGAACCAGAATTCGGAGGAACAGTAGTCGGGAGCCCTAGATCAGAATCATCGATCGGAGAACAAGTGAATCGCCTCTCATCGCACAATGGAAGTGCATCACCGGTGACATCCTGCAGTTGAAGAAATAGCGCTGATTGTTTATCCAGGTTGTCAGATATTCGCTTCAGATTATGCTGCATCTGATCATTAAGCACAAGAAGGGCTTTGAGACTATCAATTAGGTTATTAAGCAATGTTTCGTCCGCCATTGATGCAGACGACTCAATGAAAGCACCAATGTTGTGAACCAATATTGACATGATAGCAAATTAGGAAGAAGGTGGTATGATTACTATTAAATTCAATGTTCGATTACAAGGATTTGATAACCAAAAGAGAAGAGGATGGAAAATCAGAGCACAGACGTAGGGAGATGGGGAAGGAGGACACACATTCCACTCTTTTCTTACCCTAGCTTTCCTTTACGTTCTCATTTTATATATGGATTTGGTGGATCCATGTATTTTGAGTTGGGTTGCCTAATTGGGCTTATATCAACTGGGCTATTCATAACATTTTCCTTTGGCATATAGTGATTAAAAAGAATGCTTCTGTGTATATATTTTGGGTTTTTTGATTACTTGTAAACGATTCCTAAGCCCTCTCAAATCCACCATGAGGTATCCAATACCCTGGGCTTTACTTAAGAGTGTTAAGATTTCGATCACCTTGTCGCAGAACTTGAGCATGTAGAGAGACTAGACTAACCTCATGTGTATGTCCAACTTCCTTAGGCTCAAGCCTCAATGCTTTTGTCTACTTAAGGCATGGGTTGTACTTAAAGCACAGGCCTGGCACAAAAAGTGCACCAAAAAACGGCTTGAGGCGTAGATGAGGTGTGCGCCTCGTGTACATGGAGAATTTTTGTGCATTAGGTAGCTGTTCAATAGGCTTTTAAGGTTGTATATGTAGGTAATCTATATATTAAATCATATAAAAAGCTTATTTATAGCTAAATTTGGGTACGGATGCTAATAATCTATGAGAAACATAAAAATATTTATATCACCTTGTCCCTTGTGTATGAAATCCGAAGCATTTTGCGTCTTGGTTTTGGACCATGTTGTCTCGGTGTGCTTGTCACCTTTTAGAACTAAGCCTACTTTGGCCATAGGTTGCTGCAAGCACAGGGGGAATCTTACCCATAGACATCCCTTCCACATATTTTATATTGATATTGAATCAAGATGCCACCTTAGGGCACAACGGCACGTGGACCAAGGCGTAACCTCATCCCCTCCCCCTCTATATAAATCGTAGTTGCTATTCAAGCAATGGCATCTCATGATATGCCTATCATATTTCGTTTCGTGTCGCATTACTTCTATTAGTATGATCTCTTCTGAGGAGGATTTCATCATCACTCTTATGGGTGGAGGGAGGGGAGGAAGTAGGATTTTGTTTTTTATAGTTCCTAAGAGTGAAGCCTTATACATTAAGTTTTTTTTTTCTTTTCTCTAATGACATTTTAAACTAAGTGCTATTTAATACTGATGAAATTCTTAACATCAGTTATGGACCTTAATTGTATAAACATCTAAAGCACCTTGGATCCACCATTTGACAAGTGTCATAGAATTTTCATAATGTGTTAAAAAGGTAGGGCACAAATACATAAAACCACTTTATTACTTGTTCACTTTGTTCTTGTAGGTATGCATGTAGTTTGCCTTGAAAAGTAGTTAAATAAGGATTTTGCTAATATTATTTATAATAAATTAATGACTTAATTGTGCATCAATGAAATGATTTTCGTAAGCAACCTTCTTCCATGATATCTTAAAATTTGAAGAGTTTTACATTCTACACGCATGTGAGTTGCATGTACACTTATACATTGATATAGTACATAAGTACTTGCACAGTTTCTTTTGTGATACAAATGAATAGAGTTAGGTTGAATTAGCTCATTTTTGGTACTGTCCAAACTCCAAAATGGGCCAGGGTTGGGTTGACATACAGCAATATCTTTTTATTTGTTTTTTTTAAACTTTATAAATTAATGCAGTAATTTTGATTACATATGTAATGTAATTCTTCAAGTAAAATGTTATTCCACACATTTGAGATGAAAGCACAACTTAGATCAGACCAATTCATAGATATACGTGCCAATATGAATTTTGTTTTGGATTAGACTTGTCTTTTATCATATTCTCAAGGCTCCATTCTGTTCTTTTCTATTGCTACTAGTTTTTACTTTATATATAATTAAGATAATTGTTAAAATCCTTATTGAATTTTTTTTTCTATTAGTGATTGCTATTGTTGTGAAGCAGCAGCATTATATAAAGCAATGTTGGTATGTGCAGTATGATTTAGTGCATGTTGCAGCTGGAGATTTACTGAGAGCAGAAATTGCAGCAGGATCTGAAAGTGGGAAGAAAGCAAAGGAATACATGGAGAAAGGACAACTGGTTCCAGATGAGATTGTTGTCATGGTAGGGACTTTGACTTATTTGTTAACATTTTAGAGCTTTTTTTAACTGGTGTTTTTTTTTATCCCTAAATATAGATGGTTAAGGATCGTTTATCACAGCCAGATTCTTCTGAAAAGGGTTGGCTTTTGGATGGATACCCAAGAAGCTCATCGCAAGCTACAGCCCTTCAAGCCTATGGTTTTAAGCCTGACATTTTTATTCTTCTTGAAGTGAGATGGGTTTTGTTGTTTTCACTATTTAAATAATTATTATAAATTTTTGTAGCTAGTAAGATAGGTGGATCAGGTACTGGGCTTTGGGCCAAGACTGGTAGACCAAAACATCCTTTTTTTTTCTTTCTTTCTTTCTGGATATTGGTGTCTCAAATAGAATTGCTAAAGTTATACTAATCTGATAAAAAATCTGAACTTGAATAATGTGATTTAGGGGGTTTTATGCATTAAAACTTCTCTTTGGAAATTTACTATGACCTATTTTACCCATTACGTTAATATTTTGATTTTACCCTTTTTATCTGGTAGAAATAAAATTGCAAACTGAATCAACAATTCATAAGTGATGGGCTGAATTTGCCTCCTTTGTATATAGACAATTAGGATTAATGTTATTTTAACAAAGTTGGAACTGCATAGGAGCATGATGCAACTTTAATGTTTTGGATGTGATTTTTTTTGGATCTAGATGCTTTCAATTTTTTTTTCCCATCATTTACTCAAGACGTTTTTTTTTGTTACATAGGTCCCTCAGGAAATTCTTGTTGATAGAGTGGTTGGACGTAGGTTGGATCCAGTTACTGGTAGAATATATCACTTGACATATTCACCCCCTGAAACTGAAGAAATTGCTGCAAGGCTAACCCAACGTTTCGATGATACAGAAGAAAAGGTATGTTCCCAGTATCCAGTTTGATATTTCACTCATGAATCACGCAATGTTTACTAACCATAAATTACCTTTGTTTTTTCTAGCATTTTAATTTTTTCTTTAATATAAAATATGTCAGAAATTTGTGTATTACTAGGTTTAATAAAGGAAATACTAAATAAAGAAGGGGTGAAATAGGAAACAAAATGTTGAATTATGGAAATATTTAATATGTCATGGGGAAGAAATAGATTAGGAAAGGGCGAATTAAGAGGAACTGGAAAAATAAATTTGGGGTCACAATGTTGTGACACATGATGCAAACATTTACTTCTTTCTTAGGCATATATTTGCTAGAAGTTGTTTTTCTTTTAATTGAAATCTACAAGTGAACTTTTACAACTGTTTGACACTATTCTGTGTATTTAAAGTAATTTATTTAACATGTTGAAAATTTGCTTAGTGATCATGCAAAAGAGTATATAACTAAGTAACTAATAGAATTAGTTCATGTATGGATAATGGGATTATACATCACTCATCTTTTCCTTTTACAGCTAAGCAGCATACTTTTACAAGATAAACATTGTCGTGTGTTTTCTAAATTTTGGATTAAATTAAACGGCCTCCTTAGTTCTCAAATGAAAAGTACCTTAATCTTCTTCCTCATTTTATAGTAATGCCACATACTAAAGGTGGTAAAATGGGTCAGGTCAGGCTGACCACCCAGAACTCTGCTAATCGTTGCATTTTGCTTTTGCATTAATTTAGTTTAATAAAGATTCCCAAGATCTATCATAAGGTGTGGTCCAATGATCAATGTGAAAGATAAAAAAAGGTTTCTTGTATCAGTTTATAGCAATTGGTTTTGTAGCACGTGTTTTTCATGATCAAATTGTTTATGGATAACTTGATCTCATGTGAACGATTAAATTGTAAATACGTATTTTGTGTCACCTCTTATGTGTGGGCCATAAAGGGGCTAAAGTAAAATTGCACTAATTTTAACTTTATTTTACTTGTTATGGAATATAACGTTAAAAGTGTTGGGATGATTAACTTCAAACGACAACTACGAGCCGGGGACTCTTTCGGAGCAGCCTCTCTATCTCAACTGAGATAGGGGTAAGGTTTGTGTCCATCATTTCCCCCAGACCCTACTGAAAAGTGGGAATATACTGGGTAAGTTTGTTTGTTTTGTCACCTCCTATAACATGGATATCTACATATATGATTAATAGATGTTCTGGTTGGGTTGGTTTTAGCTATTGTTTACTTTGTCCCACCTTATGTTTTTCATTCTGACATGCATTAATTATTTGAATTTCTCTTGGTCTTGATTTAGGTAAAGCTTCGGTTACAAACACACAACCAAAATGTAGAATCAGTCCTTACGTTGTTTGAAGATATTACTGTCAAGGTATGCAATTTTTTTTTTAACTGCTAATTCTCGTCTGTATTACATTCATCTTATAACCATGTTTAACTTCTAATATGTGGCTAGAGCTGATAATTTTAACCCATTTACTTGTAAAAATAAATCTACAAATAATAAAAATCAGCTAAAAGTGATAACAGGTCAAAATGAACCGGGTTGAACATTGCCCCAAATATGACCTCCTTAAATTTCTTGTAAGGGTATGTGTTATAGGGCTTGACCAAGGCGTGATACCCCTTGGTCATGCCCCTCTCGTGCCCCTCGATAATACATTCAGCATGACCCGGGGGGGCATGAAACTTCAAATGTGACCGTGGTCACAGGGTGAACAAAAAACCCACCAATTCCCATTATTTCTTTTAATTTTTATATTTTTTTAAACTACTAAAAAACCCACATCACCCTCCACCTTTTCACCCAATATATTTTACCATAACACATATTTCTACACACAACATTCCGCTTGCGTGGTGTCCACGCGCACATCTCATCCCATCAGGCTCGAAAAATAATGACCTAACATCTAGCAAAATCAAAGATAAAGTGAAGGAATCAAAACAAATACGCAGCCTCAAACACGTGCTTCAAAACTGACTTCCGGTCCTGATTAACAGAGACCCGTTGTTGGATAAGCTTGCCCAGATGTTGTGAAGACCCTGTCAAAAAATCAGGACAATCCAATAGTTGGAACTCTGGGAAATCAAGAAACTCTCCAGCTAGGTCAAAAGTGACATAAAATGGTTTTTCTTTTCCCCTTTTCTTTTCATTCGACTAACACAACTCTTCTTTTAATGAACTATCAGCCCCACTTTCCCACTTTTGTTTTAAACTTAAAAAACTAAGTGGGCTAACTTTTGTTTTCATTCGACTAACACAACTTCTTGCACTTTTCTCGGAACATCTGATCATTTCTGGGTCGAATCATGTGAATATCATGATTAATATTACTTTTACCATACGCTTGAAACTGAAGATTACAAATTATGGGCATAATAGTTATAGTTAAACCAGTAGTGGCAATTTTATCGGAAGATTGATTTGTTGAACCCGAATGCCCGAACATAACCTATAGATTTATTCGTTTGACAGAAAATAACCCTATCCTGGAGACCTGGACACCCTTAAAACGGAGCCTGAATAGACCAATTTAACCCATTTATATAAATGAGTCTAACAAGTTGTGAGGTTGTAACCAAGTTGTAAACGTCTTAAGTGTGTCATAAACGGGTTGGTGGGTTGTAATAAATGGGTAAAACGGCTTGCAAATTGTTTGGCATGTTGACGTGTTTAATTAATGGGTTAAATATGTGAACCTAAACCTGACATATTTATCAAAAAGATTAAAAACGACAATCCAAAGCTTCAAATGACAGCTATGAGTCGCGGACTCATTCGGAGCAGCCTCTCTATCCCAACTGGGATAGGGGTAAGGTTTGTGTTCATCCTTCCTCCCAGACCCTACTGAAAAGTGGGAATATACTGGGTAAGTTTGTTTGTTTGTAATCCAAAGCCGATTATTTTCATATCGTGTCAGGATTAGCAATCCGTAGGTTAAACTTACATCCAAATACGTGTTAATACTTGGGAATCACCTTTAACAGAAGTTGTGCACTTGTTTTAGGTGGATGGAAGTCTCTCCAAAGAGGATGTATTCACCAAGATTGATAGCGCGCTGTCAAATCTTATGGAGCAAAAGGATTCTACCTTTGGAGTGGCTGCTACATGATTGAAAATGATGAAAACAAGCCTCCATTAACATTTTGACATTTCATTTGATTTTTAATTTTGTTTTATTATTGATACCTTATCATGTTCTTGTTAAGACATTCTTCATAGTGTCAGGGTTGTATTTTATATACATATATTATCATGATGATGATTAATAATCTTTAAAATAATTTCCTCTCATCATACACATGACCAGAATTCTTGTATACATTGCTTAGATGACGTTTGTTTTCTTAAAAAGTCTTCCTGATTTCTTCTGTCTGCGCCGCGCAGATCACGGGCAAAGACTAGGGTCAGTAGTCTGTTTGTTTTTTAAGAGACATTTCATTTAAAAACATCTTATCATTCTCTTTTTGTTGCAGACTTGAACCAACCCTTTCTCCTCTTTTCCTTCCCTCTTCTTCTAGGTTAAAAACGTTTTTCTTATTTATTCACATCATGCGATCAGCGACTTTGCAACATGCGACACATCCTCTTCAGCTCCTTCCTGCCATTGCCCCCCTGTCGGCCCTCCACCGATTTGGTCATCCACCTCGTTGAAAATAGTTCCATCTTCCAATCACGATTGTTTTAAGTTTAAAAAATTGGTTTATTTAAATTTCAAATTATTTTAGCAGGTTGCAGACATTAAAAAACAAACATTTTTTTAACAAACTGCAAATGTTTTGTCCAACTATTCTGCTATAGAGGTCTGTAGATGTGGTATGTATAAGGCGGGCATTTTACCTCTGATAAACACAAATGTCATCTTAGTGAATTCTTGTATACATTACGTAGTGCTTGACATAGCTCTCGTTTTACGTGAAGGTCGTAGAGGAACGGGACTGTTTCACAATCTAATGTATGCAGTCTTATCTCATAATTTGTGTAAGGGATTGTTTCTTACGTTTTGAACTTATGACCTAAAGGTCACAAACAACAATCTTATCAGTTGTTCTAAGGTCTGCATTCTAGTAATGTAAAAGAAAATTGTTATACTTGTGTATCTTTAAGAAAGTTTGTTGTGGGACAGTATGGAAGACTGGAACGACGGCCTATATCATCTTTTTGGACCATGTTCTTTATTTAAATTCCACATCATTAAAAAATGTATTTTGCATTTGTTTGTAATGTGTATATTTGCATGTATGTGTTAATTATTTAAAAAACCATTCAGTACTATAAATTTTATTAAAAGTGATTGTCAAGTAATAAATAGTGATTCAGAGATAAGTTGTCATGTTGGTAGAAAACTCACCTTTTAATATAGAGGTCATGGGTTTGACTCTCACTTGAGACACTTTAATAGATACCAGGTGAGAGGCGTAATATTGAGTTTAATCTCGGGTTTTGAACCGATGGAGGGGCGCAATTTTCAGCAAATAAGCCGGTTCCTGCGCATCAGGTGCAGCTTTTCCGATGGTGGCGCCCGGTAAAACGGGCTATCACTTCCTTGATGTAGGGGTCTTCCGAGGCCTGCTGGAGTGGTGTCATGACGTTACGCTCGGTTGTTGCTGTTAAAAAAAGGTAATAAATGGTGTTTTGGATGTGTGCTTAAATTAAGGGCTACAAATCTTTCTACTCTAATAAATGTTATATTTAGTAGACACATGTCATACCCTGATGAAATTTGGAATTTGTTTTCCTGCCTCTCTCTCCTAATAAATTTTAACAATTTTTAAAGATATAAATATTAAAAATTATAAAGCTTCTTATTCTATTTATTTACCAATTTACTAAAAGTTGATATATTATAATAAGATTTAAATTATATATTATCTTAATATATAATTTTATAATTATTGAATACTATTAATTTTATTTGTTTTATAATTTTTAGAATATTCATATTTCTTATTTCACCAATAACTGATAAATCTAACATATAAATTTTTATAAAAATTATTGTTTATCACATACTATATTTATTCAACTCATGTAATACACGAGTTTCTAATGTTATTCCTGATACTATATAAAAATAACCAAAGCTGTAATTTCTAATCTCACATATATTCACACATATTAAATATTAATAAAGAATTAAATTATATAATAACATGCGACTTAAATGGTGCTTTAAATACTCACATGTTCATATTTTAAATCTTATAAAACCAAAATTAATCAAAGTGCTTAAAAACAAGATTGCATAAAATCAAAACATCGTCGAAGTAAAATCAATAAACCACAAAAAAAAAAAAACCCCTTAATTTCATCATCATCAAAGTAAAATCAATGAAGAAAGGACGTAGATTCAAATTGAAAGTAACAACAAAAGCAACAACCACAGTTTATCAAAAATACCTTGGAAAAAACACAGAATGAAAAGAGAAACTCTAACCATGGATCTAACACTTAGATTTATTTCATTAACTTAAATAATAATTTATTATTGTTAAAAGTAACAACTAGAAGAATAATATAGATAAAACAAAACGCGATTTTCACTATTAAACAACATTGAAGGTGACATTTTAAAATTGAAGTAAAACATCAAAAGACTAAAACACATGTAAATGTGATGTTTTATAATAAAAACTAATCATTCTTTTATGGTAAAACATCATAATTTACCCCTTGCTTTTATTAGACTATGTGTTATGCTACGTGACCCAGGCGTGATGCCTCTAGGTCACGCCCCGGTCTCGCCCCACCCCCATAACACAGGGACGTGAGGGTGGCGTGATGGACACAAGCGTGACCCTCCTCACGGGGTGATGACCGTTTGGGGGGAGAAATAAAATAATATAACGGTAATGTTACCGTTGAAAACCAAAAAAATTAAATAAATTAAATTAAACCCTATATAAACCCATTCAACCCACTCAAAAATCTTTAAAAATTTTCCCAAAATCTTTCAAATCTCTCAAAAAATATTTAAAAAGCTTTCAAATCTTCAAAAACTTCTACACTACCATGGATCCAAACAACCCATACTTTAACCTGTTATGTAATTTTTTTAGTTTTATTTTGTAATTTTATATATTTTTTAATTACATTATGTCTTTTTTAAATTTCATTTTTAATTAAAAATAAATAAAATTCAAATAATAAAATATTGAAAAAGGCGGTGATGACGTGAAGTGATGGATAACATAGGAAAAGATGATGTGGAGTGATAATGGGGTGATGGTGTTGGTTGATTATGTGGCGCCTACGTGGAGTGATGGGGGCTTTTGCATAAGGCTGTGTGTTATGCAAAAGCCCCCATCACTCCACGTAGGCGCCACATAATCAAACAACACCATCAGTCCATCACCTACTTATCACCCTGCATCATCTTTACCTATGTTATCTCATCATTTCCCTATCACTCCACGTCATCACCACCTTTTTCCCCCATTTCTTCTCCTTCACCTCGTGACATCACGCCTGGGTCACGGCCGATAACACATAGCCTTAAATGGGTGAAATTATAGTAAAAAAGGTTAAATTGGTGATAAATGTGAGAAGAGTTGTAATTCATTAAATCTATAATTTAATGATTGAGATCAAATTTGTATTAAAAAAGTTAGTGTAAAAGTATTTTAGTCATAGACACTTTTGTTGACTTTTTATCATATTTTACCCATTTTTTTAGACAGTCATAACTTTTATATACGATATTATTTTTTTTTAAAAAATATACCAAAAAAAGAACAGTTTTTAATCTTTAAAACGAGTATAATATTATTATATAAAAAAATGTTTTCTTTCATCTTTTATATTTGTAATGCGTCATTGTGTCTTTTTGTCTGTTATTGTATATTTTTGTTTGCCATTATTTCTTTTTGTTCGTCATTGTGTCTTACTATTTTTTTAAATGATGAGCTTTAAAAATAATGATGACGAAGTAACACAGTCACATGCTTTTTATATGTAAATAATAATGATAATACAACAAATTCATCTAATACATAAAAAACAATGACAAGATATAATCAAATAGTAAAAAACATAAAACAGAATGATGAATACATATAACGCAATAACATAAATATATGTTACTAAAATAAGAAGTTTTAAAAATAAAATGTTGAAATAATATAATTGTGTATTTCTAATATGGAAAACATAAAAACAAATAACAAATTTAGTTAATATATAAAAACAATAACAAAAAAACATGAAATAAGTTAAAATGTACAACACAATGATAAATACATATAACACAATGACTTAAACGTAAAACACAATGATGAGTATATTACACAATGACTTAAATGTAAAACACAATGAGCATAATGTAAAACACAATGATGAGTATATTGCGCAGTCACCTGAACGTAAAACACAATTATTAGTATATTACACAATGACTTAAACGTAAAACATAACGATGAGTATTTATTAGACAATGACCTGACATAAAACAAAATCATGAGTATATTATACAATAATATGAACGTAAAAAACAATGATGAATATATTACACAAGCACCTAAACTAAAACACAATGACCAAAATGTATTTTTCAAAAAATAAAGACAATTTATGTTTTTTAAAATTACGAGTTTTAAAAACATAATGGTGAAATAACAGAATTATGTATTTTTAATACATAAAACATAAAAAAAATAACAAAATAACACAATATGATATAAAAATAAAACACAATAATAAAAATATATTACATAATGACATGAATCATTAAATACAACGACCTGAAGCATTAAACATAATGACCAAAATATATTTTTTATAAAAATAGAGAAATATCATTTGTCAACTCCACGATCATTCTCACCGTTCTCACAAATCTCACATTTTTTACCTGAACCTAATCCTTTATAATATATCAATGTTTTATACTTAAACTGAAGAAAAGTTATCACTTAAAAGAAGTAACACCGTAAACTTTCGAAAGATAATGAAACTTGAAAAAATATCACCACTCTACTTAACCTATCTATTTATTTATTTTTTATATTATATTAACAAAAGCAGTTACAAAATTAACTATATTACATATTTTATTTTAAAAACCTTAGAACTAGAGATACATTTTACCTTAATTTTCACTTATCACGACCCATCTGCGGTACATTTTACCTTAGAACTACACTAATTCTAACGTTATTTTACTTATTTTGTGAAAATAACGTCGGATATATGATTAACTTCAAATGATAATTTTGAGCCGATAACTTATTCGAAGAAACCTCTCTATTCCAAGTAAGATATGATTAATGTTTGTATTTATCATTCCCTCAATACCTTACTAAAGAGTAAGATTATACTGTGTTAGTTAGTTTGTTTTTCACCGAATAATCATGGTATTAACATCCGTTAGATTTTCTCTCTTAAACTCGAATAATCAATTTTGTAGTTAAAAACTATAAATTAATATAAATATTTAATTAGTAAATTAATTTGTTAAATTGTGCAGATAAGATGATTATTATTTTGGTAGAACGACTCACGTACTTATCAAACTAGTTCCATTTTATATAACAAGGTGTAAGTGTAACTATAGCAAATTCAATTATTGGGCCACTTGACATTAAGTGGTTGTCTTGTTTACGTGACTTAAACACCATAGTGTAATATAGGGTTGTGCTCGGTTCGGCTCGGTTTTTGGCTAAACCGAAACCGACATAGTCGGTTTTTAGTTATTAGAAACCATTCGGTTTTCTGTTTTTTGTTAATTTTTTTTTGTTTTTGCTTTTTTTGTTCTCTCTCACACACAATTTTGAAAGTGCAAAGATATTTAACAATAGTTAATTCATAAATTAATTGATCGAACACCAGCTAATCAAAATAAAACTAAATAATTATCATCATATACTTATATTTAAAAAAAATCAAAAGTAAATAACTAAATATTTAATAATTATGGTCTTCATCTTTTAAAATATTAGTATTCATCTAGTCCAAATCTTTATCATCTTTAACGGTAGACTATTTGTGTGCTTTATCCCGTTAAATAAGTATAAAAATAGCAACATATACATATATATATATTAATTTTAAAAAAAGATTACATATCGGTTCGGTTTTCTTTGGTTATTCGTTCGGTTTTTTAGGTTCAGTTTTTTCGATTAATTCGGTTCCGGTTCAGTTATTCCGGTTTTTTGCTCACCCCCAGTACTGTAACCTTTCATTCATGTCTTCATGTTATGACATAGATGTGAGTAAAAACTGAACGGTTAACCGATAACATCGAGCAGAATTAACCGAAAACCAAAATAATCGAACAACGGTAAGGGTTTCACTGTTTTGGTTACCCGAATTATCTGAAACCAAACCGAACTACTTGTATTTTCATGTATTTCTGGTATTTTTATGTATATGTAGCTTTTATGCATTCCTTTTATTTTCTTTTCAATTCTTTTGTATACCTGGTAATCATTTGATTGATTTTTAACCTTCTAACTTACATAAAAGAATGTTAACAAAAAAAAAAATAAAAATACACGTTTGTCCATTATACAAACAACTTTCTTATTTTTATCATAACTTTATTATATAACCAACCTGTAAACATATAACTAGTTGGAAACCGAACTAAAAAAAGACTGAAAAAACACGTCGGATAATCAACCAAAAAATAACGGAAAAAACTTAACAAAAATAAAAGTTGGGCTACGTTTTCAATTAAGTATAAAAACCGAACCGAATTAAATTGGGCACACCCCTTGTTCAAGTCACATGTAAGTGATTGAAGTTTATGAGTTTAATAGAAATAAAGAGAAAAAAACAAGATAGATAAAAAGATATAATGTAAAAGAGAATATTTATTTAACAAAAAGATGAACACGAAAAGAAAGATAGAGAGAGAGAGAGCCTGTGCATGTCTTCTGACCTAGGCAAGCCTATTTGATCGTTCTCGTGTGTGGATTTGTGTTTAACTTATTCCTTCTATGCACGTTTCTTCATGCTTATGGAAACATGGTTCATTTTGTTATTCGCTTTCAACAAAAGTGGTGATAAAAAGGTACATTAGGTTGAAGAGTTTGTTGTCAAAAATGAGTTTGATGGTGGTTGCGGACTTGCGGTGGCAGAGGACGATGGGGTATTGGGACTCCGGTTACTAGCAACGGTAACAATGATGCTTTGGGGTGTCATAGTCGATCTCATGATAAAAGAATATTTCGGCCTATCACTAAAACAAACCGACGTATGCAAGTGTGTGTAATAGATAGTTCAAACTACAAGGAAAAAAAATAGTGTTTCATGAATTATCATAAATTCAAAAAACTATATAGTGACGTGTTTACTTTTATATAGTATTTACATTTCAAACTCCTCCATTTCTTTTTTTAAATTGCTTTTAACAACATTTTATTTTAAACTACTATACGTCATTACGTTTGTATTTAAATTCCAATTTTCTAAAAATCAGTATGTTTTTCGTCACAAAACACGGATATAACACGAGTAAAATATAAATCTAAAGATTACATTACATGACACCTAAACATTAACCACAAAAATATAACATATATTTGTATGCGTTCGTGTGATGGTATTGATGGACTCCATACACTTTTACCAAAAGCCTCCATAGTTCCATGATCCAACTTTGGCTAATAATATTTATTTATTTATTTATTTATTAATCAAAATTAGAAAATAAAAATAACCGAGAAGAAAGAAGAAGGGCGTAAACCGAAACCCCTGTTCATCATTTGAACAGAAGAGCGCAGTCGTCATCGGCATCTCTCCATCTCCAAACCCTTTTCCTGTCGTCTACACACATCATCTGCTAATAACCCTTTGCTCATCGCATATGTCGGCAACGGCGGCGACGGCGACGGCGGCGGCATCATGGCAGCCTCAAGAAGCAGGGTTCAAGGAGATCTGTGGGTTACTCGAGCAACAGATTTCTCCTTCTTCTGATAAATCTCAGATATGGCAGCAACTCCAGCACTACTCTCAGTTCCCTGATTTCAATAACTATCTTGCCTTCATCCTAGCTCGGGCCGAGGTAATTTTGGTGTTTGCTATTGTAATTGATCGGTGATAGTATGTTAGGGTTTGGTGATGTGATGAATTGTAGATGATGATTGTGTTATCTGATTGAATCACCGTGTCTGCACTTCTGTTTAGATTACAGTAACCAATTTATGTCTTCTTTTAAATAAATTAGGGTGCTGTGGTGGTGATTCTTTATAATTCAGTTTCAATCTGTAGGGTTGTGCTTTGTTTAGAAGCATCGCCTTGACCATTGAATG
Organism: Mikania micrantha; assembly: GCA_009363875.1. Lineage (NCBI taxonomy): Eukaryota > Viridiplantae > Streptophyta > Magnoliopsida > Asterales > Asteraceae > Mikania > Mikania micrantha. The sequence goes on from CM018684.1 coordinate 58,009,453, forward strand.
TATCAGTTGAACTACCAGGATTTGTAGCAAAATGAGGGATTTGAGTGAGTGGAATAAACCTAAGTTGCCATTAGATAGTTGTACAAGGACGTCGTTGGGTTATTTGTGTTTTGGAAGCTCTAAATAGATTGCTTCTACACTTTATTTGGGTATATGTAGTCTACACACCCTAGCTTTGGTTAAATAGTTTCTGCTGTTGGACATTTTTAACTCAAATTAAATAATTTTAGGAAAAGCATTCATCGAAGCTGCATAAGTTTAAATTGCTTTTCTCATTGTATGTGAGAAAAGCAGAATGTTTGAGCCAGTTGATGATGGGTCATGTGTTGGCTAAGGGTCAGTTGAACATTTGTGTCTTTACTTTCAGTTTTTGCTACTTGTTTTGAAAAAACTAGGAGGATCCATAGATCCTTTGGTCATAATATTCTGTAAAAGTTCCAACAGCCAAATTCAGAAAACAATGTTGCAACAACTGAACATGGTGTAAATATAGACTCCAAGATGTTTCATATTATGGTTATAAATAATTTTTTTAAAGGCTTTCATTTGCAGTTTGGGTTTGTTGGTTTTGTTAGTTTTAGGGGGTGAGTAGGTGACTAATAATTTGTTTTTTCTTGATACAAACTTTTTAGTTTCTACTTCTAGGGGTTGATCATAGCCATGCAATATAAGAGGTTGCTGAAGGCAAGTTAATATCAAGATTTGAGAGTTTCTCTTTGACAACTTTTAATCAAAAACAACTTTGCATTCAGTTTCTTTGTCTGTGAAATAAATATGGCTGACCAAACTATTTGGTGTTTCTTGGTTTGGACAATTTCAAATTTAATTGGTGACCAAAGGGCCTTTGCCCTAGTGGTACCAAGGTGTGTAGATAAAGATGTTCCTTCCTAAGTGGCAGAGGTTCAAATCTCATGGTGGGCATAAGATGTAGAATTAGGAGCAAGAGTAGTGGGTGTGTGAGGCATCTGTTAGTGTGGTGACACAAACAGCAATCTAGATATCTTATATTGTATCATATCATGTGGATTATATGATATTGGAGAAGCAATTGCTTGTTATTCACAAACGCAGCTACATATGCATTTACAAAAAACAAAAAAACTCGATGGGTTTCCTTTTTGTTTGTCATCTTTCTTTCACATAAGTGTGTTAATTTGATATAATTGATATCTATTTCTTTTTGTTGGCAAAAATAAGTTGTTTGGTATGCATGTTGTATGGGTTGTATAATTTGCAGGGTAAGCCAGTGGAGGTTCGACAGGCAGCTGGATTGCTTCTGAAAAATAATCTGAAAACCGCATTCAAGTCAATGCCTTCAACAAATCAGGAATACATAAAAGCAGAGCTGTTACCATGTTTAGGATCAACAGATAGACAAATCAGATCTACTTCGGGAACAATAATTAGTGTTGTTGTTCAGCTTGTGGGTGTTTTAGGATGGCCTGAGTTGTTGCATACACTTATTAAGTGTTTGGATAGTAATGACTCAATTCATATGGAAGGTGCTATGGATGCTTTGTCTAAGGTATTATTATTATTATTTTTATTTTTAATCGTATATACGTGGTTTTTTATATTTTAATATTTGTTATCTTAGTGTTGAATGTTTCTTCTGAGAAGGTTTTGTAAATTTGATTCTTGTTTCTTTTATATGGTCATGTACTTTGTGTGCTTTTTCATGTTTGAATGTGAAAAATGGATTGAAAATTTAATTGTTTGAGCAGTTGATCATTACATTGTTATAATAGAGTTTCAGAACTAAAATGAGATACGAAATAAAATTTTGTTAAATAGCAAGAGGCAAGTGCTATTGTTTAATTTTTGCATTTTAAGAGAATTCCAGGTCAAAGTTTCTAATAATATCCTTGTTTTTGATGGGTACTACTTATTTTTGGATCAATAAACTCTACATAAAGCAATGCGAACATATTCACAATCAGCAGGTTGCCAGGTTGGCCTTTTAATGAACTTCGACAAATGTGCTTAAAAACTGTACATTGAGTATACAGATATTATGCATGAATAGTTTACTCATGTTATATATATATATAAACATCTGAAGATTATCGACTTACTCACTGAAGTTACTGTATAACATAGATATGTGAGGATATTCCTCAAGTTTTGGATGCAGAAAGTCCTGGATCATGTGAAAGGCCGATTGATATATTTCTCCCAAGATTGCTCCAGGTAATATTGTCTTCTTTTTACTATGATTCTATATATATATATGTGTGTGTGTGTGTGTGTATTGTATCCTATGATAATCCAACCTTAGAGAGTTAATCCTTAAACCTATTTTTGGCCATTGATTTTAAATTATGAAAAAAAAATGTGGTTCATATTGATTCACATTAAATTTGATTTTTTTTTTAATTCTAAACCAATAAAAATAGCAACTTTAAAGTGGACAGACATTTTTTTTCAGGATTTATAATGAGTAGCCAGATGTGGGTTTAGGGGTTAATTCTTTAAGGTTGGGTTATCACATGATACATACACACACACATATATTAGGAAGGGATCAAATGAGAACTCTTATTCTTTGTGCAAATTGTTAGAACTCTCTTTTAACACACGTGTGAAATATTTGTAAATGAGAGAACAATTTTACACTGGTGTAAAAAATGTGTTGTCATGGTTCTCCCAAAACTAAAAGTTATTGTTTATTTTGAGAATATTGAGAACTCTCTCTCTCTATATACACACACACACATATATCTACCTACTCTAATCTACCTACTCTAATAAAGGAGTATTTCTAGGAGCCACGTGTCGCTTTCTGGTGACTGAAAGTTTTTTCCCGCCTCTCTCCTAATAGATATTCATAATTTTTAGTAATTAAATTATATAATTAAATATTAAAAATATAAATCTTCTTATTCTATTATTTTAATAATTTATTAAAATTTAATAAATTAGAAGAATATTTTAATTATATCTTATCTTAAAATATAATTTTATAATTATTTAATATTAATAATAAATTTTATTTTTTAATTATTCAACCCGTGTATTACACGGGTTTCTAAGCTAGCATATATATATATATATATATGTATGTATTCATTTATATGTATATTTAGTTCTTTACATAGTCTTGTGTTAAAGTTACCCCATGTTGGATGCACGAACATTTGTTCTTATTCACCACTACACTATCACAAGGTTTTAATTCTTAAGTGGTTCTTTTTCATACAGTTATTTCAATCTTCAAATGCCACTCTTAGAAAGCTTGCATTGAGTTCTGTAAATCAGTACATCATGTTGATGCCACCAGTAAGTATTATTACCTTTTCCTTAATAAGTATTCCTCCACTGCTGAAAATTCTAATCATTAAATGCATCAACTTTCTACAGGTTTTGTATATGTCTATGGATACGTACCTGCAAGGTTTGTTTGTTCTTGCTAATGATACATCATCAGAAGTGCGGAAATTGGTATATATTTCTACCCATTGACATCTTAAATTTTAACCCTTTCTTCTTAATATTCAGCAGTGTTTTCATCAATATTTTTTAATTTGATTTTGGGTATCTTTAATAGACTTTTGTAATCACACACAGTTTTGTTGCATATTTGAGTGCTGTGTATCGTCGATAATAATAATTTCTCATCTCTGGATAGGTTTGTTCCGCATTTGTTCAGCTAATTGAAGTTCGTCCTTCTTTCCTAGAGGTGTGCGGTTGTTTAAACAATTAATTTTACTTCCCATATTGCTACTTTATACATTTTGCGGCTTTCTTATTACACCAGTGGTCCAACAAACATTTTAATTTTCATTATTTATAAATTTGTGATCATCTGTCTTTTCTTATCTCATACTGTTTAGGCGTTTAACATGCTTTTGTGCTTGCAGCCACATATGCATAATGTAATTGAATACATGCTACAAGTGAACAATGACCCTGATGATGAAGTGTCACTTGAAGCCTGTGAATTTTGGTAAACCTTTTTTTGTCGTTGATATTTATTTGTGCCCTCTATACTTTTTATTGCTTTATTATGTCAAATATTATTTATGTAATGCCCATTCCATTAAGTTATTAGGTATATTTATAATTTAGTATTGTTAACCAGTAATTTGGTTAAAATAGTTTAGATAGTTACAACTTGAACATTTCTGTCATAGAGTGCTTACCGTAAAATACCTTTTTAATTAATTAATTTACTTTTTGTTTTCTTGAATTTTTTTACACAATCTGCCATAGGTGGGGATCGAACCCATTACCTCAAAAGGAGCTTCATCACTCTAACTCCAAGTGGCTTTGCCATTGGATCCGACCCCCACCCTCTATATACTTTTTACTAAAGGTTGATAGATGGAATTAAACATTCAATTCTATTGACACAGCATGCGTGTTTTTAATAACTATTTCCTTGTTTGAATACATGTCTGCTTACAGTTCCATTTGAAGTTACTTTTGTGAATACACATTTATCTATGATCAAATCATCTACCTTATGAGGACTAAAAAAATATTCAAGAAAAGTGTATTATTATTTTCTTTTATTGAAAAGGAATAACAAACAAACAAACAAACTTATCTAGTATATTCCCACTTTTCAGTAGGGTCTGGGGGGGAAGAATTGACACAAACCTTACCCCTATCCCAGTTGGGATAGAGAGGCTGCTCCGAAGGAGTCTCCGGCTCTTTATTGAAAAGGAATGTGATCCTGTATTCTTTTCTGGCTCTTTGACTTCTATCTTTTCCATCTAACATTGAATATTTATTTGCAGGTCTGCATATTGTGAAGCACCATTGTCGCACGAGAATTTAAGAGCATTCTTGCCACGTTTGATTCCAGTACGTCATCCTTCATTTATGTTCGTATTTTTCTTTTTTTTGTTAGTTTGTCTAATTTTACACCTGTATGGTAGGTTTTGTTGTCAAACATGGCTTATGCAGATGATGATGAGTCACTATTAGATGCAGAGGTAAGCTTTTCTTTTTTTTTTAGCTAATTTTATTACTATGAATAATTGCAGATTTTAATTTTAACCTTTAATTGCAGGAGGACGGCTCCCTTCCAGACAGGGATCAGGTTCTGGTTTCTGTCTCTATTTAGATTTTCATAGAATCAATCTTAAACATATTGCCATGAACATATTACATTAACAATGCAGGATTTGAAGCCACGTTTCCATTCATCACGCTTTCATGGATCGGATGATGCTGAAGATGATGTATGTTTTAGATGTACTTTTGTTTTGAGAGTATATTTTTTTCCGACAAATTGGCTGGTCTGTTTTTTTTTTCCTAATGTCTAACTTGTCAAGTTATTTAAATTATAAATGTTAAGTAAAAGAGGACCAATCCGAAGGGGTTGAAAGTTGCTCAAAGTTCTTATATAACACTTAACAAACTTACCTAGTAAAATCCTACACCAAGGTAAAGCCTGGGGAGGGTGGGATGAGGGCACACCTCTATCTATCCTACTAGATAAAGAGGCTGCTCACAGAGAAACCTCATGCTCTAGAAAAATATTTTCTTCCTTTTCGTTTCTCTTTTGATACGTGAAGTACGTGAATGACACACGTACAAGTTGGGCATACAAGACAACACATGGGAAGTCATCAGGCATCATAAGCTGATTAAAGCAAATAAAAAGAACATTAAGACATCAAAGTCCCTATGTCCAATGTAGTTTATGCAAACAAGGCTAAAGCATACAAGAAGTGCATGAAGCACATACAAGACATCCATACAATACTAAAAGTCTAAAGGCATATCTATGGCTATAACTAATGGCACACCTTCAACTAAGCAATCTTAGCCAAGTACAAGTCAAGCTCATTCTCCTAAAAATCTCTAATATTTATTCAACATTCCAAAAACCCTATCACTAATCATGTCCTTAAAGAGATGCAACTTGCAAGTTTAGCAAATTTTGTTTGATTCTCTCATCCCCCGTCAGTTTTGGTCTCTCTCTACTCCTCTACTATGAGGGTTTCCACTCTCCTTATGTGTGTATTCATCTGTCTCATCCGAACATGCCCAAACCATCTCAATCTCCCATCCATTATTTTGTCCAAATGTGTGCTGCCTTTAATCTAGCCCTAAAAATTTCATTCCTTATTCAGTCCAATCTTTTGTTCCAACACATCCACATCAACTTTCTCATCTCAGTATTCCTCATCTTTCATGCTTACATCTTCTAGATTGGCTTGCAATCGGTTTTGTATAACATATCCAGTCTAACTACAATCCTATAGAATTTCCCTTTTAGTCTGATTAGGAACCTATTGTCATATAATGTGGCTATGCTCCACTTGCTCCATGCCTGGATGTAGTGAGCTACATCGCAGTTAATGCCCTTGTCACTATGAATGAAAAATCCTAGATACTTAAACTTAGTCTTCTATGGTACAACTTGGCCTCTAATAACAATTGTGCATAGTCCACATTGGTGGCCTCGCTAAAGTTACAATGGAGGTACTTGGTATAAGTCCGATTGATGTGTAAGCCTTTGCTCTCTAAGGCTTCTCGCCACTTCTCCGTTCTCGCGTTCACATTTTCCTTCTGTTCTAGGAGCGTTATTTTGTATTGACTTTAATAGCTCATCTGAGACTACTCCAAAAAACGCAGATCCTTGATGGAGTCTCACATCCACAAGAAAAAAGTCGGTGCCCCCCACTAGTGTGGTCCTAACGCATTTCCAAGCATTTCCACACCTTGATGGGAATGTTGTCTGGACCTACCGCATTCGCTCTTCCTATCTTTTTCATAGCTCTCCACACCTCCTCGGTAGTAATATTATGACAGTAACATTCCTGCCTATAATACTTATAATATTATAAATTGTTCTACTCACATTATAGATTGTTATTTTAATAATAACATTTTTGTAAAATTGTAGGATGATGACATAGTGAATATATGGAACCTCAGAAAATGCAGTGCTGCTGCTTTGGATATTATCTCTAATGTGTTTGGTGATGAGATTCTTCGAACTTTAATGCCTTTTGTCCAGGTATTTTTTTAATTTTAGAAAATATATAAGTTGCTCTCTAGATGAGCTACTTGTTTGCAGTTGATTTACTGTTTTTTTGTCATGAGAAATCATGTAAATAGATGCTCTGTGCAGTCAAAATTATCTTTATTAGATGATGCAAGCTGGAAAGAGAGGGAGGCTGCTGTTTTAGCTCTTGGTGCCATAGCCGAGGGTTGCATCAATGGTTTATTTCCTCATCTGTCAGAGGTTGGCTCTATAGTTATATGTTAATTAGCTTGCACTTGTAGATAACGGTACCTGATGTTAAATAATCTATATCGTTATTATATTTTGTGACAAAGTTTTCATATGTATAGAATAATTGTTTTATTTTTTGTGATATATTTCTATGCTACTTGGTGTGCTCTTGAGGTTAAAATCATTTATTTTTCTTTTAGATTGTAGCCTTCCTCATTCCCCTTTTGGATGATAAGTTTCCATTGATACGGAGCATTTCTTGTTGGACACTTTCGCGCTTTAGCAAATTTATTGTCCAGGTATGATATAATGATGTATTCTTACCAATTTGGTTAATATTACCTGTTTTATTAATTTCAAAGTTCTCTGAATGTGGAATATTAAAGTTATTTTCATTCATGGCAGGTTATATAAAAATCAGGTTTTAATTTGTTTGATTTTTGATTCAGGGTGCTGGTCACCGAGAGGGACATGACCAGTTTGAAAAAATTCTCACAGGTCTTTTGAGAAGAATTTTGGATGATAACAAGCGTGTGCAAGAGGCTGCTTGCTCTGCTTTTGCAACTCTTGAAGAGGTTCTTGTTTAAGAGTAATAAATTCATTTGTTTGAAAATACTATATAATATTTATTTGCTATTTTAATTTCAGGAAGCCGCTGATCTTTTGGCACCACGATTGGAGATCATTTTACAGCATCTAATGTGTGCATATGCAAAATATCAGGTTGATTCTTAATCTTCTGATGATAGCTAGGTGGCAAAATGGTTGGTTGACTAACATGTCAAAATGTTTTTTATAATAAATAAAAAGAATTTGTCAAGAACAATTTTCAAGTCCAAACATTTAATTTCATAATTATTAAATTACTTTATTAGATGCAATTAGAAAAATAATTTTTATCTGTTTTTTGCTTAATGTTATGTAGAGGAGGAATCTCAGAATTGTTTATGATGCTATTGGTACTTTAGCAGATGCAGTTGGTGGGGAATTGAATCAGGTAATGCATATGATAGCTCTGTTTAACTTTTCTTCATCTTTTATGGATTTCCTTGTTTCTTGTAATTTTCTCTCATTGAATTCAATTATTGATTTAGAGGATCAAGTTTAGATTATGAATTTCATTGTGATTTGCAGCCTAAATACCTTGAAATTTTGATGCCACCATTAATTGCAAAGTGGCAACAACTTTCAAATTCAGACAAAGACCTTTTCCCCCTTCTGGAGTGCTTTACATCTATAGCACAGGTACCCAGAGTAATTAATTGGGTTATCTGTATGCATTTAACTTGAATACATGCATTCTTTCATTTTCATTCATTCATGATCGTTGTTGTAAAATAACATTTTTATTGTGTTTCAGGCATTGGGCAGTGGTTTCTCACAATTTTCTCAGCCTGTTTTTCAGAGATGCCTAGACATTATTCAGACCCAACAGCTTGCCAAGGTTGTATAGGAAGATTTAGTTTTTGAGTCATTCATGCTTTATACTGTTAATAGTTGTACTTTATATGTTTCATGATAATGTTTTGGCCTCATGTATGAATATCTTTCTGCGAATGTTATGTGCTTTTTCAGGTTGATCCTGTTTCAGCGGGGGTTCAATTTGACAAAGAATTTGTTGTTTGTTCATTGGATCTTCTATCCGGACTGACCGAAGGTCTTGGTAGCGGAATAGAGAGTCTGGTATTCAATTTTTTTTCCCTTCAAATTTTACCCGATACATTAGGAAACTTTATGTAGTTTATGGGCATATATTTATTTATCTTATTTATATATGAATTTCTTCGCAGGTATCACAAAGTAATTTAAGGGATCTCCTTCTGCAATGCTGCATGGATGATAGTGCTGATATCCGTCAAAGTGCATTTGCATTACTTGGAGACCTGGCAAGGGTAAGTTGGTAATTTAATCATACGATCTTATTAAGCTTAGTTGCGAACTATTTTATATGATATTACATATGCAAGGGTGGTTATGTCATTGTTATAAGTTTTATATGTTTTTTGTACCTTTTGGATCTCATTTCTCACTATAGAATGTGCTCACTTCTAGATATAAATGTTTAAAGCCAAATAACTTCTTTGTGTTTTGTTTTATCAGGTTTGTCCAATTCATTTGCGCCCTCGCTTACCTGAGTTTCTTGATGTTGCTGCCAAGCAACTGGTATGATGACCTCTAGTCTAGCATTCTTATAATAATATATTTAAATACCAACACATTTTGCAGAATACACCCAAACTGAAGGAAACCATCTCTGTGGCAAATAATGCATGCTGGGCTATTGGGGAATTAGCAATTAAGGTGTGTTCTCTTACTAAAGTGTGCCCGGGTGGGGTAATGGGTGGCAGTTTTTTCTAGTTGTCCCGTTTTACTTTTTTTTTTCAAAAATATTACTATATATATACTAGCCTATGTAATATTATCACAATTTACAATATATATAATTATATATATATATATAGAGGATGGTTATAATACAAAGGATTTTAACGTGAGAAGCGTAGGAAGCCACAAGCTTTTGACATGTGTCATCAGAGTAAGGGGCAATATCGTCCATATATAATCACAGACCGTGATTCAAAAAATTACAGTCCGTAATTTAACACACGTAATCAATATCAACTGCATAATTACGGACCACTAAATCACGTACCACGTTATATAAAATCACATACCGTCATTTAACATGCATAATCAAAGGACCAACTGCATAATCACGTACCAATAATCACGTACCAAACATTAAAATCACGGACCACGTAAAAAAAATCGTAACAAACTACAACAATACTATACTCAAATTAAAGATAATAAAATTCTCTATTTTATGGTGTAATTTTTTTTTAAAAAACGATTAACCGTTTAAAAGTTATTCGATTTTTAAATAAATGGTGGAAGTTGATTTAACCATAAAAAAGTCAACAAATGTAGGATATTCCTTTATTGCCCTTTCATCTTTAAAATCACGCAAGTTTTTAATGAAAGTGGGACCACTAGATCTTAACCATTGATTAATTTGATCAAGTGCCAGAAACCCTTCCTATCCTTCTCACGTTAAAACTCCTTTGTATCGGATCTGTCTCCTATATATATATATATATATATGTTGAATTAAATGATTTTTAGGTTGCATTAAATGTAGTTTGGGCAACTTTTGACTTAATTGACACTAATCCTTTTTAGCACACCTGGTTGAGCAATTAGAGATAGAACAACACATTGTTTGACTTGCTGTGCAACCTATGAAGTTTATAAATCTATCTTTGAAAGCATGCTTCATGTCTACGAATTCTATTTTATTAAGTGAACGCTACAGGTTAACCAAGTAATTTCTCCTGTCATAATCTCATGTTCAATCCCAATACTTATTCCAAAAACATTAATTTAGGTCATTAGGTGTATATTATCACATTTTAATAACATATTGATGAATGATATCATTACAATTAAAAAAAAATGAATATAACTTAATTTATTATAACTGTTCAGAAACTTGTATGCATTAAAAACTCACTTTTGGCTGGACCAGGGAATATAACTGTGACTTATTTAGCCCTCTATCACAATTCATTCATTTCCGGCATAGCGTTTGACCTTCCTTTTTAGCTAATTTTTGGACTTAAAATGGTTAAGCCAATTAGAAATAGAACATAACCACTCAATCAATTGTTTGTAAGTAAATGGTTTGACATTACTAAATCTAGCACACCACATTTTCTAAATTTTATGTGCAACATATGAAGTTTCCTAATTTTTATCATAGAAAACATTCTTCTTACATTTTTTGTATATTTTTATATATAAACTTTTTATAAATAAATGCTTCAGATCAACCAAGAAATTTCTCCTGTGGTGATGACTGTAATTTCATGCTTAGTTCCAATCCTACAACATGCAGAGGTAATTTAGTCAGTCTTTTAATTTTATTTATTATCTTAAAGGTGTTGTTTATTTATATATTTTATTGGCGATCAGGGGCTCAATAAGTCACTTATTGAAAATAGTGCTATCACCTTGGGTAGACTTGCCTCGGTTTGCCCTGAGCTTGTATCACCACACATGGAGCATTTCATGCAATCATGGTGTATTGCTTTAGCTTTGTAAGTATAATTAGATACACATCCATTTTAAACCTTGCATGCAAAATTTCATTCCTAATTTTTATTTTTCTATTTTTTTAATGTTTTGACAGGATTAGGGATGATATCGAAAAGGAGGATGCTTTTCGTGGTCTATGTGCAATGGTAATGTGAAGCTTTTTGTTTAATTTGAACTTTGGAACAGAAACTTATGTCTGGTTGATTTGCAGGTTAAAGCAAACCCATCAGGGGCTTTGAGTTCACTTGTGTTCTTGTGTAGAGCTATTGCTAGTTGGCATGTAAGTTTCTTTGTTACAACAATTGCCAAAACAAACAAATACATGGATAAACAAACCAATTTATCAACTAAACACTTATTATTATATTTAGGGGTGTAAATTTTTGAAACCACGCATACGTAACGCTATTTGCAGGTCTGGGTTTTGGTATAAGTGGGTTTGTGTCAGTTTTGGTCAAACCTATGAATGCGTTTGAAGATTGGTATCCGATTTAAAATAGAAAATAGAAATTGAGAGTGTGTTTGAAATCGATCACTTTGATTTCATTAGTCTGCTCGTCAAACAAATACAGACACAAATTCAGCTTTATAGCTGATGCTTATTGCGGCTAACTACCAAAACAGAATAACAAACAGACGGTTACAAACTTTAACAGACCAAGACACATTAAAACTCTATCAATTACAAGACTTAAACCAACATTTCACCCCCCTAAGCTTGTAATTTCTTTCAGCCCCAACTTGACTTTCATTTCTTCAAATTTTACTCTAGGCAAAGCCTTGGTCAATACATCTGCCTTCTGTTCATCTCCACAGACATACTCAATCCGTATCTGTTCCTTTTCCACACTTTCTCTGATAAAATGATACCTAGTATCTATATGCTTGCTACGTCCATGGAAAACAGGGTTTCTTATCAGAGCAATAGCAGACTTGTTGTCTACTCTAATCTCCACCTGAGATTCTTTCCTTCCAGTAATTTCTGCCAATAATCCTCTCAACCAAATAGCTTGGCAAGCTGCTGCTGAAGCAGCCATAAATTCTGCTTCACATGATGACAAAGCCACAGTAGCCTGTTTTTGAGAGTTCCATGCTATTGGCCTAGTCCCATAAAAGAATACCATCCCCGTAGTACTCTTGCCATCATCTCGATCAGCTGAGAAACTGCTATCACTATAGCCATACAAAACATCACTGCCACCTCTTTGATAGAACAAACCCACCTTGGTAGATCCCTTTACATACCTCAAGATTTGCTTCAAAGCTTGCACATGAGACTGTTTAGGACTCTGCATGAACCTGCTCACATAACCCACTGCATAGCTTAAGTCAGGTCTTGTGTGAGTCAAGTACCTTAGACACCCAACCCATTTTCTGAATTGAGTGGCATCAGCATCCTCACCTTCATCATTCTTCGACAGTTTCAACCCTGGCTCCATAGGACATTTTGTTGGATTACATTCTTTCAAGCCAACTTCTTCCAAAATCTTGTTGGCATAACCAGTCTGTTGCAACTTGATTCCTTCAGTGTTCTATGTCACTTGTATTCCCAAGTAATATGACAGCAAACCCAAATCTGTCATTTCAAACCTTTCTTCCATCTTCCTTTTCACTTCCCTTATCTTCTCTGAACACCCCCCTGTGATCAGAAGATCATCAACATAGACCCCAATTATCAAAGTCTCTTCCTTTTCTCCTTTTCGATAAACTGCAGGCTCATGTTTACACTTAACAAAGCCCAAATCCTTTAATACCCCATCCAGCTTGATGTTCCAAGCTCTTGGAGCTTGTTTAAGCCCATACAAAGCTTTGGACAGTTTGTACACTTTCTTTTCTGTCCCTTTCTTTACAAATCCCTCAGGTTGACTAACATAGACCACTTCCTTTAGATCTCCATGTAGAAAAGCTGACTTAACATCCATGTGATGAACCCACCAGCTGTGTTGAGCTGCCACAGCTAAGATGAGTCTCACAGTTTCCATTCGGGCCACTGGAGCAAATACTTCTCCAAAATCAACTCCATGCTGTTGGACATACCCCTTAGCAACCAACCTGGCCTTATGCTTAGTAATGTCCCCTGTAGCATCTCTTTTTACTTTGTATACCCACTTCAGACCTATTGGAGTCACACCAACTGGTCTATCAGTGAGCTCCCATGTTTTGTTTTTCTCTATTGATCTAATCTCTGCAGCCATTGCTTCTTCCCACTCTTTAACACCTTGAGCATCCTTGTAACTGACTGGTTCTCCTTCTAACAACAGCAACTGGGATCCTTGAGTTTTTTCATAGATGTCATCAATATTCACTGATCCTCTCAAAGGAGTATGATCATATCTTTCTTCAGGGGCCTGAGTAGGATCATCCTTTCCCACATAGTCATCTGGTTGTCTACACAAAATGGGACCCCTGCCCTTCACAGTTGACTCTGGGCTGCTCCAGACTGACACTTCTTCACTGTTAGAGTCCAGACCATGCTGATCTGAAGCTCCTGTTTCACCACCAAATACTTGAGGTTCCTGAAATTCTCCTTCTTCTCTCCCAAGCTCTGTATGAACCATGAACTCAGTCCATTCAGACTTAGAAGCTTCTTCAGATCTATCCCAACTCCATGGCTTTGATTCATCAAAATGCACATCTCTTGAGACATGAATTCTTTTTGTCTCTGGATCCAGCATTCTGTAGGCCTTGGTTTTTGGTTGACATCCCAGATGAACTAGCCTTTTACTCCTGTCATCTAACTTCCTCAAGTTTGTTCCCAGAATTTTTACATAGCCAACACATCCAAAGACTTTCAGATGTTCCACTCTTGGCTTCCTTCCTTTAATGGCTTCATAAGGTGTGGTCTCCAAGGGCTTTGTGGGCGATCTATTCAGAATATAAACTGCATGTCTTGCAGCCTCTCCCCACAAGTCTTGAGGGAGATTCATAGCCTTCAGGAGACACCTTGTCATACTCATAACAATTCTATTTCTTCTCTCCACAATTCCATTCTGTTGTGGAGAGTATGGAGCTGTCAATTGATGAAACAGTCCAGAACCTTCACACAGGGCCTTAAACTCATTTGAGGTGAACTCCCCTCCATTGTCAGTCCTTAGACATTTTATTTTCTTCCCATACTCAAGCTCAGTAGCCTCCTTGAACTCCTTGAATCTTCCAAACACCTCAGCTTTGGTTCGAATGAGATATGGCCACATATACCTACTGTGATCATCAACAATCAACAGTAGATACTTGTTTCCACCTTGAGTTTCTGGTTGGATTGGTCCACAGACATCAGCATAGACCAAGTCCAATGGATGCTCTGACCTGAATTGAGTCTCTCTTGGGAAAGATGCCCTTGTCTGCTTACCTGCCAAGCAACAGTCACAAACCTGGGCTGGATGTGAGATTTTAGGAACTCCATGGACCATCTCTTTGCTGGACAACCTTTGGATTGCTTCAAAGTTCAGATGGCCTAGGCGTGCATGCCACAGCCAAGCTGAGTTGACCTCCACATTTGCAAGCAGGCATACCGGTGCTGCAACCTTGAGCAGGATCTTGTAAAGTCTATTGGCAGATCTTGGCACCTTCATCAATAGGGCACCTCCTTCTTCGAAGATCCACAAGTGATCCTCCTTCATTCTCACCTCATGCCCCTTTTCTGTGAGTTGGCCCAAACTGATGATATTACTTTTCAAGATTGGGATATAATAAACATCAGACAGCACCCTCTGGTCTTTGTTCTTGCATTCAAGAATTATATTCCCCTTTCCTTCAATAGTTACACAGGAGCCATCTCCAAACTTTTCTTTTCCAGTCACACTTCTGTCCAGATTGGCAAATAAATTCATGTTCCCAGTCATATGGTTGCTGGCCCCATTGTCCAGGAACCACATGTCTTGCTCCTCGGACTGGTACCTCTTTGGAACCACCTTTTCTTCATTCAGGAATACAGCCAAAGCCATCATTAAGGCTGGTCCATCTTCCCTGACTTCAGTGAGGTTGGCCTCCTCCTTCTTTGGTTTTGTGGGACATTCCGAGGCATAATGCCCCATGGAATCACATCTGAAGCACTTTATTTTTGTTCTATCTTTAACTTTCTTTGTCTGATAGCTTGTAGATGGTTGATCTTGAGTTCTGCCCCTGCCCAGACCTCTGCCTCTACCTCTGCCCCTTGAGCCTTGCCTGCCCGCACCTCGGCCAGCCCCTTGGCTTGAGTCAGGTCTCTTCTTGGCCTGCCACTCATCAAAGCTCAGAAGCAGTTGTTCAGACTTTCCTGCTGGTTGTTTATCTTTCATCTTTGTTCTTTCCTTGAAAGCCTTGAGTCTGCCAATGGCTTCCTGAAAAGACATCACGTTCAGATCTGCAAATTGTTCTATGGATGCCACGATCGCCAAGAACCTATCAGGAACTGAGCCCAAGAGCTTTCTCACAAGCGTCTTGTCTTCAATAGTAGACCCTAGGCTGTTTGCTTTGGACACCAACTGACTCAATCTGCTCGCAAACTCATCAATGCCTTCACTGTCATTCATTTTCATGGCCTCAAGTTCTGATTGAAGAGTTTGAAGCCTGGCTTCTCTTACTCGATCAGCACCTACGAATCTCACCTTCAAGGCCTCCCAAATTTGTTTGGCCGTCTGACATTGAGCCACCTGCAGAATGAGTTCTTCTGGAATCGCTTGATACAAGAGAGCCACAACCATGTCGTTTTTCTTCACATCTACAGCCATGCCGATTCCTGGTTCGAGAGCTTCGAGAATCCCATGGACCTTGAACACCGCTTTTAGACGAATCGCCCAAATGTTGTAATTACTGTTGTTCAACATCGGGCACTGTAGTGATGCTGTACCAGGTTCTTTGATCGTTACCATCGCACCAGCCGCAGGTCCGTCCCCCATAGTCAATCGTCTTCTTCGTCTCCGATAGGTCACCACCGCCTTTTGATCCAGTCCGTCGAATCAATCAGACGATTACCTTTCTTCGATCGAACACCTTAGCCGATTGCGTTCTTCGAGCTCGATTCGATGGATCTAAATTGATCCAAGCTCTGATACCACTTGAAGATTGGTATCCGATTTAAAATAGAAAATAGAAATTGAGAGTGTGTTTGAAATCGATCACTTTGATTTCATTAGTCTGCTCGTCAAACAAATACAGACACAAATTCAGCTTTATAGCTGATGCTTATTGCGGCTAACTACCAAAACAGAATAACAAACAGACGGTTACAAACTTTAACAGACCAAGACACATTAAAACTCTATCAATTACAAGACTTAAACCAACAGCGTTTATCTAAATGTATTATGTTTGGGTCGAGCTGGTGGTTCACGCGCCACTTTTTATAAATACTCTAAACAATGTGTTTTATGTTATAAATCAAACCGAGTGTCTATTTTATGCCAAAACTGAAAGATATAGGAAATTTAGAACAAGGTTTTAGGTTAAACATAATCTTATATATGCATTATTATTTTTTTTTATATGCTTTTATTTTTAGAGTATTGATGTGCAAGAAATAAAATAAAATTAAAGGTGAACAACTTGTCTTTCCGTCGACCTATATTGAGGGTTTGGATTTACATTTACAAATTGGAATGTTCTTTTATTATTGAGACTTAAAGTCATGATAATCAGTTTCAATGTTCCAAACTTCCAATAAAGAGATTCTTATTTTAATCGACCTACTATTTTTAAATAGTCAGTTTCATACTATCTTTAAGAAAAATGATTGCTGAAGGGTAAATTAAAATGACTTATTTTAACATATTTTATTTGAAATTACCTTTTATGTCATTTTTTTAATCATTTTCTCTCTTTAGTCCATTTAGTGGGATTGGGGATGTTTGTTAGTCCATTAATAATTATAACTAGGTTAATTCTTCCCGCTCATTGCGGCGGGTTATCACGGTACACTCCCGAGAACGGGTATTATATATCATTTGCAGAAGCATAAGTTACATAGCAAAATCAAATCTATCATCACGATCTCCATGCAAATTTTTCATAAAAACATTATATCATACAAAATCCATACAAATATGCTAGATATATAAAAGAAAAAATTATTCACAAAATCTTTCTCACCAACAACCAATCGGTTGAAATAAAACAAAAACCCAAACTTATAAACACATATCTCAAATTCAACAAAAACTCAAATCTCTAAGCAAATTTATCAAATTTAATGATTTCATCTATGTTTACTACTCAAAGTTAAAAATTTCTGGTAGTCCAAGATATGTACTATTCAATTTTATGGACCACGTTTTTTTTTCAATATATATATTCTTACATTGAATAATTATATATATATATATATATAATTATATATAATTATTCAATATTATATATAATTATTCAATGTAAGGCATGATTAAATTCAATTCCAATCCATCATTCCAATTCCTTCACAAACAATCTGCAAACCAAACACCCCTTAGTTTGGACAAAGGTGAGGGCATGATTAACAACGGGTGACGGAAATCTTTTTAGATATGACTATAATAGTATTAGTATGTTATTATAAATATGTGTTTTTGTTTGTAATTAATGCAAGTGTAAAAACATTATGGCATGCCCATCAATTTTTTTAATTCAGTATAATTATTTTTAAATTTTTATATTTAGACCTATTCTTGCTTTCTTTTTTCTACAGGAAATAAGGAGTGAGGATTTACACAATGAAGTTTCACAGGTATTGCTTGGTTATAAGCAGGTATGCTCATCTTCGTTAACCTATGAATTTATCAACAAAACTTTGAACTGTATGTATGGAAAAATTGAATCTCTATTATGTTGTATATGTGATGATTTCAACCCATTTTCTTATTAGCAGGCTGTGTTATCATAAATTGGCAAATATATTTTTCAGATTATAGTGAAACGGGTCAATTTGTTGAAAATGGCACAAGTTTTAATTCCTAAATCGTTTTTATCAGATTTAGGCACATATACACATGAGATTATTTCAGGATCAATAATTTCTTGTGAATTGCAAGAAACAGGAATATGTCTTGTACTTTTTATTATATTAATTGACTATAATGCATATGGATTTGATATAGTTTTTGTTCAAATGCATATATTCTCATATGCTATGTATGTGCGTGTATTTTCATACCCTATGTATAAGCATATGCACACATTTTTATCCTTTTTGTAAATAAATTCAGGAAAGAAGATAAAATAAAAATAAAGAATGGAAAAGATGCATAAACCATTGTTTTTAAAATTTATTTCTTTCATTGAAGCAGTATGTGCACGTCTCATGGATCTCAACATATTATTAGTTATGAAAGAACACGTGTAAATCATTTATTTATATACATTCTCTTAAAATTCTGACTTTACTATTAATATACATTATCATCATATGTTAATGTAGTGGATTTAATTTATGCACACGTGCACATAAATTTATGTGTATTTATATATTATAAACATTTATAGATGTGTAGATTCAATATAATTTTATGATCACGTGTCTGAAACTTGTTACGACTTACGATGATGAGAGAGGAGAGGAAGTAAAGAACATAATGAATCATTTACTCAGTTATAGTTGGTTCTCATACTTCTCGTATTATTTGTGTTCATGCTTTGAGCAGCCTCTCTATATACACATGCATAAGGGTTGGTTTAAGCAAAAACTAGAGTTAACTATTGATATGGTTGCTATGGTTTACTAATATTTCACTCTTAGTTCCTAGGTTTCCTAAATTACTCATATGGTCCCATACTTTAGACAGATGTAACACGTATAGTCTTTAGATCACCAAATTACTCTCATATAATTGACCAAATTACCTTCACATAAGGACTATATGTGTTACAAATGTTTAAAGTTTGGACCACATGGGTAATTTATAAAACCTAAGGACCAGGAGCAATACTTGGCTAACAACAGGGACCATCTCGGTAATTTACTCAAAATTACTAAATATATATGAACCATATACATTCAACTGTAGTGTGTTAATCTATGAACATGCTATATATCGACAAAAGGTGTTCATGGGTCAAGCTCAACCAACCCTACCTCTTTCGATTTGTGCAAAGATGACCTGTTTCAGCTGAAGCCTGTTTCGACCTGTTATTCAATACCATCTTATTAGCACGTTGCAAACAGCACATAATGATTAAATCATGGTTAACTATTGTGTTGCATGGCAGATGCTGAAGAATGGAGCATGGGAGCAGTGTATGTCGGCTTTGGACCCGCCTGTAAAAGAGAGGCTTTCAAAATATAAAGTATAGTTTTTTCTGGTGGGCAAATTGATCATTTATCATCAAAGTGTTCTTTTTTCATACATTCTTTGGAGCTGTGGATTTCAACCATTCTAATAGACTCATGTTGTGCATTGTCATTCAACCTGACGGATTGCTTTGCTTTTCCCCAATGCAAAATACAAGATTTAAAAACTCCAACATCCTCAACATCTTTGAAATCCAAGAGGAAGAAATTAGGTTTAATTGGGAACGGATTGGTGTACAGGGCCTTTTCGACATTATCTCTTCTTGACAGGGGTGTTTTTGACTTTTCCTATTTAATTTTTATTTTATTTTTGCATATTGTGGTTGCTGCTATGTATCTTGTATTGTTTTTTTTGTTTTTGTATTGGTGAATTACTTGGTGCTGTGTTGAAATCCAGTTGATCGGTTTGTGGGTTAGTTTTCTCCGGTTATGGGTTTGAAGTGATGGAAAAGTTGTATTTTAACTGTAATTTAATCACATCAAGTTGATGACTTTGTGATTGTTAAGTTTAAAGCCATATGGTCAATTTTTATGGTTCGATGGCTGGGAGTATATATTATGAAATTTGCCTGAGCCTTAATATTATTATTTAAATAGTTTTAATTTCAAATTAGTTTTGGTACCATGTTGGTTTCTAAGTGAAAAAAACCGGCACCAAACAAATTTTGGTTTTTTGTAGGTTAAGTTCTGGTTTTTTGGTTTATTATCGGTTTTGGTCTTGGTTCCAAACGTATACTAAGCGACGGCTGTTCTCAAACTAGCCCTAAACGATTGGTTTCTATCGGTATATAGCCGGTTATTATCAGTTCTGGTTTTTTAGTCAGTTTTAGAACTGATTTCTCTTTTGTTAATATATTTTTTAATCACTATGTTCTCATGGTTAGCTTAAACGTTTTATTTGTTTATTTTTATAAACTACTGATTTATATTGGTTCCAATTGATTTCAGTTCTTGAACCATTATTTTATTTTTTTTGCACCATTACATACACTTGCTTTGCTTTATAGGTTACTATCATTAAAATGCATGCAAATTTATTCAGGTTGAAAAATATATTGATCGGATCCAAACCGTTTCCAGTTTTTATAGGTTACGAAGAGTATCGACGATCAAGTTAGTTAGCGGTAGGGGTGTTGACCGTTAAACCATAAACCTACCGTGGATAATGGTTTTTGAGTGATGAAAATTAAAAGTGAACCGTTAAAAACAAAAACCAAATCAAATCGAACCGTTGTCAATGGTTTTGTTATATGGTTTGAGATTTCTTGGCTTAGGCTTTTTAAGCTTGTTAAAAATAAAAACTAAATCAAATGTATGTGTTTTACGGTTTGAGATGGATTCATAACATTGCAAGCCTAAAATGTAATTTCTTTTATTGAATGTCACCTAAATCACCAACCTACACACATACACATATAAACCTGATCTGGTTTGGTTTTTTTCGACTTGATTTTAGCGGTAAATGGTTTATAACTTTCGAAAATGACCGGCCAAATGTTTAGGGAAAAAACCGACCGCGAACACTCCTAGTTAAGAGTTCTCAAAAAGAAGCTTTTTCTCAAGTTTAAAAAGGTTGTTTCTTTCTTTGCTGCATCTTTCTTAGTGTTATCTTGTAACAATTTTTCCAGAGATATTATTAATCCTTTCAGTGTAGCTGTATTTGTTGTTAATAGAACTATAAGAGTACTATTTCGATAGATAATTCTTCTTTAGATTTCATTAATATTCGAGGTCACTAGTTTATTCTCTTCTATATGATAGATTGGTCTCAACTCAGAAGGAAGAACCGATTATAGACACAAAATCATCCATTTTGGTTCTATATGTGTTCAAATAATATAGTTAGCCAATTCCATTCGTCTAAGCAAAAAAAATCTTTTCTTCTTCCAACTTTTCAATCTTTCTATTCATTTCCCTTGCGTTCTTCTTTCTCTAATTCTTTCCATTTTACCAATGAATAATCTATGATCATTCGTAAATGTAGATTGACTAATTGTTGTATGATAGAACCTCCTCCGGTAGACATTTGTAATTCCCTAAAACCTAAACCGTAAATCATAAACAAACTCCGATTGAATTCATTTTTACATCATTGGAACCGACTTGTAATTCCCTAAAACCTAAACCGTAAGTCATAAACAGTAAACCCTAATCATAAAACCAAAATTATAAAAACAAATCTTAAACCTAAAGATAAAACCTAAAAGCTAAAAAAACATGCCCTAAAATCTAAACTCTAAAATTAGTTGTTAAAGATAAAACTAAAAAGCAAATATTATAGGGTTTGATAAGACGGTTTCAATCCCATTGAAATGAGTTCAATTGGAGTCCGTTTAGGTCGTTTTTATAAATTTTAAAAATCGTTTTTAGTTTTTACCTGATTGACCCCACAAATCAGTATTGCATACCGCTTCCTGCTCTCCAGGGCAATAACAAAGAAACCCTAAAGTTCGTCGTTCTCTCTCTACATCCTCCCGCAATAAACAACGAATTGAAGAACATTCGTTCAGGTAATTCGTAGATCTCGTTAATTCCCTTCGACCTAAATCTTAAATTTTATTATCCTATCATGAATTTTAATTTATTGATTCACCGAGGTTTTTCGATTTGTACTTTGGTGTTTCGCAAACATTTATCTTATTGATTTAGATACGGATCCCATTTTCTTGCTATTCTATATATGATTCTTTCGAGAGAATATAAGAATCTAGGGATTTTGAGTTATTTGTTAAGAATCTAGGGATTTTAGAGAGATTGTAAGAATCTAGGGATTTTGATTTAGAAAAGGATTTCATTTAACTATGATTTTTTATGCTTATTTAATTCTTCTGGGTTTCAACGTTTCATATGCATAGTTGGGTACAAAATGTAAGATGTTATAATCATCATATTATCTATATTATGCGCATACGAAAAATCTACAGGCCTCAACCTATAATTTAGAAATGAGTTCTTTTGATAATAAAATCATCAAAGCATCCTTATTTTTTTGACTTTTGTGTGTAATGAGAATGCTGCAATTCAGTGGTGTATGGTTTAATTGGTTTGTGTCAGACTGTGTTTGTTCTCTAGCAGGTTTATATATGTTTATGCAACTCACAAGAAATGGCGCTCTTTTTGTCCAGAGAGAGTTGAAATCTATAGAAGACAAATCAATGGGGAGGCCTCTTTATGTTTCTGGTTGCATAATTTTGTGAAATATTTTTGTTTTAGTTTTAGCATATCCAACTAATTTGTAGTTCCGCTAAGAGGGCTGTTGTTGTGTTGACTATTATGTGAAGCGGTTGTTGGGTTTTGCTGATCTTTTACCATAGTAAAAAGTATATAGCTTGAGTTAACTTTTCAGCAATCTGATTAATGATGATGTGGTGCGTGTTGGGTTGGGTATGTAAGTGAGCATAGTCTTGGTGCTGCTAAATGGTGGTTTTATTGCTTGTTGAATAATATGGGTGTATCAGGATTGGGTGTTTGATATCATGTCGGGGTGAAGTATCAAGTATGATTGGATGTTGTCTTATGAGGGTGTGGTTGCAATGGGCAGGGTGGTGGAAGCAGCAGTTGTTGAGGTTGTTGGTTGGCTGGTTATAACTTTGATTTGACAATGAGCTCAGTCAGCAGGAGCCGAAGCAGGAGCAGGAGCCCAATGGATCGCAAGATCCGTACTGTGCGTAGCTCTTATCGTGATGCTCCATACAGGAGGGATTCTCGTCGGGGTTACAGGTTTCCGTTATATTTAACTTTTGTTAATTTTTTGTTTTTGACTAAACATGTAAGTTGGTGTTGTTGGGAGACTAAGGTATAGATGGGTTTGCTTTTCTGCTGGAGATACACATCAGTGCTACAGATGCCTCTGCATGAATATGTCAGGATCAGCATGTTTGGAGAGAGAGAGAAAGAGGGGTCTTTTTTTTTTTTTTCAGAGGGTGGGTGGGGGGTTAACATTGACTTCTGACCTTCAAGTTTTAAAGTTACTGTTGGCTTTGTTACTTGAATATGCATTTCATGCAGCCTATAAAGACACAAATATGTTTCAATCTCTTATCAGCTATTTGCTGTTTTTTTTCCAGCCATGGCGACCTTTGTAAGAATTGCAAAAGACCAGGTCACTATGCCAGGGAATGCCCAAATGTGGCCATTTGTCATAACTGTGGACTTCCAGGGTAAGATTGTTGAATATGAACTTTTTGTTGATCACCTGTATGTAAAATTTGTGAATCTGTTAAATAAATTTTCTTTTTATTTTTCAAATTTACTTGGGTTGTAATTAGGGGTGTAAACAAGCTGAGCCTGAGCTCGGCTTGTTCAGCCTTTTTTTCCTCTTTAGAACTCGAGCTCTGCTCGTTTTTTATTTTACTATTTTGAAATTTTTTTTATGATTAGTTTTATACATATTTATAATGATACTTCTTATATATAACAATATATAATATATAATAATTTTTATGTAGTTTTTATAATAATAATAATAATAATAATAATAATAATAATAATAATAATAATAATAATAATAATAATAATAATAATATTATTATTATTATTATTATTATTATTATTATTATTATTCTTGTTATTATTACCATTATTATTTATATAAATTTATTAAATAAAAAGTTATATAAATAAAAGGATCATGAGCCAGCTTGAACTTGATATGTGAAGCTGGCTCAAACTTGTAACATTGAGCTACAATATGAGCTTGAGTTCATTTTATATTTGCTCAATTTGAGCTTTTAGTGAGCTGAACCCGATTAGCTAATGAGCCAGTTTCGTTTTACACAATTACACCCCTAGATATAATTGAAGTTTCTAAATTTGGTTTTGGTTTTAGTTTAGAAAACACAACCTTTATCAGAAGTCAAGATGGGTACTTGAAAAGAAACCTTCTCAGTTGGCATGATAGCTATTTGTGATATGAAACAGGCATATTGCATCAGAGTGTAGCACCAATTCTCTATGCTGGAACTGCAGAGAGCCTGGGCACATGGCTGGGAACTGCCCGAATGAGGGCATCTGTCACGCGTGTGGGAAACCAGGACACCGCGCTAAGCAATGCACCACTCCTCTCCCACCACCTGGTGATGTGAGGCTATGCAACAACTGCTACAGGCCAGGCCACATAGCAGTTGACTGCACCAATGACAAAGCATGCAAGAACTGCAGGAAGCCAGGCCACCTAGCTCGAGACTGCACAAATGAGCCAGTTTGCAACTCGTGTCATGTAGCAGGTCATGTAGCTCGAGACTGCCCAAAAGGAAGCATGATGTTTGATGATAGGCGTCGTGACATTGTGTGTAGGAAGTGCCATCAATTGGGTCATATGAGCCGGGACTGTGTTGACTCGGTTATCTGCCATAACTGTGGTGGAAGAGGCCACCTGGCATTTGAATGCCCTTCTGGGAGGTTGGTGGATCGTTATCCAAGGAGGTACTGATGCTGTACTCTGCTTTTAAATTGAAATGAGATGATGAATTTATGTTTTGTTAGTTTTATTGAGAGATTATTGTGATGGATAAAGCTTATTTTGCAGGACATTTGTTAAATAAGTCTCGAACATAAACATATTTCTTTGACAACCTTATATAAGTACGATGTTTTGATTTCTGGTATTATGCATTGTGGTGTTTATCTTTGTGGAATTATTTTATCTTAAAAATTGGCAATCTTGACCTAAAAAAGGTTAATTGGTTGTTTTGAGTAACCAATTGTTGCATTTTAGGTTGAAATGGGTAGCATTGTAACATAGAACATGTTAAGTTGGGTAACACAACACAATGAAAACCTTGAACATTGACCTTCTAAACTTTTGGTCAAACATTATGTGTGTTGGCATTAATTGCTTGCTTTATGTAGTTTTTTTGGAACCGGCATGGTTATGACTTATACATACGTATGCCTATTGGGTTTCATATTAGTTAGTTTGTTTATTTATTTTTTGGCATTAGATGATCCAATTTTTTTTTATAATATTACAAATCCACCTCAAAACACTGTCATATTTCGTTATAAACTAGATGATTATGTGCAAGTAGTTTTGTTTTTTTCTATTATATTAGATGATGTCTGGTTTAACCTGATCGATCCGACTGGTTGATTGGTAAGATGTTTGGTTTATTTTCCGTTCTAGTTGGTTTTACCAAGTGATGGCATATGTGATTCATTCCTTTATGGGTAGTGGCTTAACAATTTATGATTCATTCCTTTATGGGTAATGGTTTTACAACTTGTTAAAATTTTTGAAATGATTTAAATTTTATGTAGAATTTTGTCGATGACCGATGTCGTTTTACACCGAGGCGTGAAAGATGCAAGTGTAAAGTGTTAAATCAAAGTTCATATAATAAGTGTTCACTTTAGGTGGTAGAACATATCATTGCTAACTAAGTGTTTGTATCTATGTGAAGAAGCATCTACTGCTAATGATATGTTAAAGACTACAATTCAAGTAAACTTTTGCTATATTTTGAAATATGTTACCTCACGCAACATTAATAAACTTATAATCTATAATGTTAATGTGATTCTTGTTTATTAATATGTATCAAGTATCTTTGCTATTTTTTTTAAAGAGACATAATCAAGTAAAAAATCTATTTTGCCAAAAAAATCTTATAAAAAGGATTTCTAGAAACCTGAAACTAAGCTTAAATGAACTTTGGTTGAACTAATTTGATTGACATAATGACCACCTTGTAAAACATTAAGGCCTCTTAATCCCATTCAGAGGCTACATCTTAATGGTTCATAGCATGTGAATGGTTAAAAAGTATCCTTAAGTTGAATGGTTAAGAGGTTGGTAATGATTCATAACCTCTGAATGGTTAAGAGGTAACCCTAAGTCTGGATAGTTAAGAGGTTATGAACCATTCAGAGGTAACCTCTTAACGTCATTCAGATGCAAACAAACGACCCCTAAATCTTAAATACTAAAGCCCAAAGCTAAACCATAATAAATTAATAATTAAAGCTAAAGCTAAATCCTGAACATTAAAAATAAAACTTATCTATAAAAGCTGAAATCTAACTTTAAAAGCTAATCTCCTAAGTTACAATCTTATAAACTAATTTTTACACCATAAAGGCTAAATTCTTAAAGCTAAGACAGTAGATGAGTCGGTTTTAATGCCATTAAAATGAATTCAATTAAAGCTTTGTACAACTAGCAAATATTTTTTTTTCCTTCTGATCTTTTAACATCGGCAAATAAGGTTGTCTAAATTTCTCGACACTTGAAACTCGTTTGACATTCGTTTGAAAATGCCAGGAAATATGTTCATACGGTTTTTGCTCAGTTAAAAAAATACTCGGTTTGGCTCGATTTCGTTTGTAAACAAACCGAGCATGAGCAATGGTACGCTTGCTCGGTTGGCTTGATTTAAATATATTACATATACATACATACATACACACACACAGATACACAGATACATATTACATTGATTAAAAA
The DNA here is from genome assembly GCA_009363875.1 of Mikania micrantha. Classification (NCBI taxonomy): domain Eukaryota; kingdom Viridiplantae; phylum Streptophyta; class Magnoliopsida; order Asterales; family Asteraceae; genus Mikania; species Mikania micrantha. The sequence continues at coordinate 58,036,426 of CM018684.1, forward strand.
AATAATAAAATATACATCTTTAAATTTATTTTAATGTGGGCCTATATGTAACTTATGAGTTACATTCGTTACTTTTTGAGTTGATGCATAATTTTTTGATTTACATATATTTATTAAAATTTTATTTTTCATTATAACATTTTTAACCTTATAATAAAAAATTATGAAAAAATTTCAAAAATTTATTGATAAGTATAAGTTTTCGGTTTGATTTGCAACCGAACCGAGCACGAGCAAAAGTATGCTCAGTTTGGTTCGCGAAAAACCCTATTGGCAAAATTGACTTTCTATAACTACTACATAAATAAACGACTCACTGTGAATGGTAAATAAGTTTTGTTATTTTGTTGATTATCCTTTTTGCTTTTTATTGTTTTGTTATTTTTTTAGTTTTTTTTTTTTTTTTTTTTTTTTTTTTTTTTTTTTTTAAGTTTATCGTCATGTTTACATTATGCTTAATTAGATTGTTTGACATTTCTTTTACAACAAAGTATAATTTTAGGTATATTGTTGTACTTACGTTTACATTCATTTTTTTCACGTTTGTTGTTATGATGAAGTACGCATTTGAGTTTTACAGTTAAGTGATACTCACTTTAAGCAGAGTATGCTAAAGGTTTTACGGTAGAGTAGGCTGATTCGACGTATTTTTTATTTGTGTGTTATTAATCAAGTTTGTATGCCATTGCCACATGATTATCGACATTATTTTAAACATTGAGTTTGCATTTGCATCTATGTTTAAGGTGATTTTTTTGGTTTTATTTTTTAACTTAGTTCATCCCCGATGCATAGCAAGGATGTGATACCATGCTAAACGGGTTGACGCGACCACCACAACAGATTACAGATGTTATTTAAAAATTACCTTTGCATCTGTGTTTGGATATTGTTTTATTAACCTGTTCTTCTTAATTTTTTTTTTTCTACACATACATGATTACCTCCTGTTATATGTATTAGAATTCAATTTCTATGATTTTCTATCATATTTATTATTTAGGTTTGTCTGCCATCATCCCATTGGTGGTGGGATAAAATGGTAATACTAAGACCACCCACAGTGGCTTCCCCACCTGACCAGCGGCCTCCTCTTCCGCCGCGGGTTCCAGCGGGAACACCGCCACCCTAGCCAACGGCCCCTGCCCAAGTCCCTCCCATGCCCCCCGCTCCCCGCTTGAAATGGTGGCTTTTGATTGGCCCAAGTAAACTAGCCGTTTACCAACGGCATTTTCTTAATTTTTTTTTTTAAAAAACCAAATAAATACTCAACCTTTTTACCCAAAAAACCAATCAAATCTCTTCATCTTTCATCTTTCTCTCTATATTCTTTTAAAAAAAAATTACAAACATGAATCCAAGGCCTAACAATTCCAATCCCGAATTCAACCCGTTCTCATACGATCCCGAATTGCTTAGAAATTTATTGGTTCAACTAGAATGAAACCCAAACATCCAACACTTTCAACAACCACCACCAAACTTCCAACCCGGTTTTGCTCCCTACTCCTAAAGCGGTTTTCAACAAAGCATTTCCCAACCTCGCTTCGAATATGATTTCGTGTCACCGAATCAACCTGATAACGAAGTCGTGCCGGAGACACAAGACACTCAAAAACACAATAAAAAGGGTAAGAAAAACAAACAACCGGCCGGAACAGGGCCGAGTAGTGGTCCAATGGCACCAAAACAATGGACTCACGATGAAGAAACCGCTCTCGAAAAATGCTACATGGACGAATCCGAGAACAAAACCAAAGGTAAAAACTATTTTACTTAGTTTTGTTATTTATTTTTTTAAAGGGTATAAATTTTTTTACTTACTTTTGGTTAATTATTTTTTTTGTAGATAATTCGCAAAAACGCGAAAATTTTTGGAAAAAAGTCACAGTTACTTGGCACAATATGATGGGCTTCGATGCCGAATACCGCACATACGATCCCGAATTACTTAGAAATTTATTGGTTCAACTAGAATAAAACCCAAACATCCAACACTTTCAACAACCACCACCAAACTTCCAACCCGGTTTTGCTCCCTACTCCCAAAGCGGTTTTCAACAAAGCATTTCCCAACCTCGCTTCGAATATGATTTCGTGTCACCGAATCAACCTGATAACGAAGTCGTGCCGGAGACACAAGACACTCAAAAACACAATAAAAAGGGTAAGAAAAACAAAAAGCAGGCCGGAACAGGGCCAAGTAGTGGTCCAATGACACCAAAACAATGGACTCACGATGAAGAAACCGCTCTCGGAAAATGCTACATGGACGAATCCGAGAACAAAACCAAAGGTAAAAACTATTTTACTTAGTTTTGTTATTTATTTTTTTAAAGGGTATAAATTTTTTTATTTACTTTTGGTTAATTATTTTTTTTGTAGATAATTCGCAAAAACGCGAAATTTTTTGGAAAAAGTCACAGTTACTTGGCACAATATGATGGGCTTCGATGCCGAATACCGCACATATCATCAATTAAATTCAAAGTGGAAGGATGTGTGCACCAAGTTAACAAAGTTTAGTGGGATCTATAGCAACTGCGCCAACAACCGGAAAAGCGGGATGAACGACGAGAACGTGTTGAAATGAGCCGAAAAGGAATACCAACTAAAGAGTAACGGCCAAACGTTTAACCACTACCACGTTTGGGTGACAATAAAAGACTCGCCAAAATTCCGTGTTCTTTGGCAAGAAGGTAACGAGGTCCAAGGTTCTTCAAAAATAACCAAAAACTCTGAATCGAACGAGTATTCGCCGGGGGGAAATTACGCGGTTAACCTCGAGGATGACGAGGAAGAAGCCGAGTTCGACACCCTCCGAAACCGGTTAGACCGACAACAACCGATCTCGCTGATCAACTCCAAGCTTTCACAACTTTTCTAAAACAAAAACACGAGGATAGGAAAAAAATGCACGAAAAAAAGCTTCAAATTCAAGAAGAGAAGACTCTCCGAGCCGATCTCAGAGCAATGTAGTCTATGCCTCCTGAAGAGCTCGACGAGGAAGAACGTGAAATAATGAAAAAAATGAAAAAGAAGTTCTTTGATAAATATCGTTAAATTTTATTTTTATTTGAATTGTTAGTTTTTTTTTCTATGGTTTATTTTATTTTAGTTTGCAATGTAACTTTTATTTTATTTGTATTTTTATTTGAATGTTTTAATTAAATCCTAAAGTTTTTATTTTTAGTTTGCAACAAAAAAACTAAATAAATCAATTAAATTTAAATAATGTTGATGATGTGGAATAGTGGGGAAGCGTTTTCAGTGTGGTGACCATTGTGGGTGTTTAAGGTTTTCAGTGGGGTGATGACGTGGCAGGAAATTTCAGTGGTGAAGGGTTTTCAGTGGGGTGACCGCTGTGAATAGTCTAATGGATTAAAAATCATCATAATTCTAGTGAATTTATATTAAAATCTTTTAAACGGGTATTCAATACATAGTAAAGGCATCGTAAATTTAAGGAGTAAATTAATGCTATGTTTCCTGTGGTTTGTTATTATTTCACTCTTGGCCTTTAGGTTTCATAAATCACACATATGGTCCCAAATTTTATACATTTGTAACACATATAGTTCTCAGGTCACCAAATTACCCGCACTTGACTAAATTACCCTCATATAAGAAATATATGTGTTACAAATGTATAAAGTTTAGGACTATATGGGTAATTAATAATACATAGGGACCAAGAGTGAAATACTAGCAAACAACAAGGACCATCTTGGTAATTTACTTTAAATTTAAGAGTAAATTACTAAGATATATCCTGTAATTTGTTAGCATTTCATTTTAGTTCCTAAGTTTCATAAATTAAATTTTAAACATTTGTAACACGTATAGTCCTTATTTGAGAGTAATTTGGTCAATTATGTTAGAGTAATTTGATGATTTAAAGACTATATGTTTTATAAAAGTCTAAAGTTTGAGACCGTATGAGTAATTTATAAAACCCATGGACCATTGGGCAATTACTTGAATTTAATTGTATGGACATAATATATTAACCAATAATGTTCGACTCACATGCAGTGAGCTAATGGAACTCATGCATCGCTGTTACAGTCGTTGATCCCACCGGAACCTAGCTAGCTAAATGACACCTACTTAATATATATGTTAGTCAAAAAGGTCATTCAATAATGCATTATTTTGTTCATTAATGGCTTATTATTAGCCAAAATTATTATATTTTCAAATTAATGGCCAGCAACATGTTCAACGTTATTTCGGGTCTTTGTCGAATACGAAAATGAGATTGATTTGATAAGATTTAATGAATAATTGTTTTCTTTCTGTTTTTTGTCTTGTTTTTTTTTTAAGTGGTGTAAGATAGGTATGCTCTTCTATTATTTTGTTTGGGCTGCAGTTTAAATGAGTTTTGTTATTCAGGTATTTATGTTTGAAATATTAACCAAATACCGATCCTAATAGCATTCGGTTTATTTGGTGTTCATCTATCGGGTTTAATCGAGTTACGTTATTTGTGTTTCTGGTTTAAATTTGTGTTTTGTTGTATGACAAAATAAACAACTTAATTTTAGCCAAACTAAATAATAAACAATACATATATATTGTAGCCAAATTAAGTAATTTTCAATAATCAACAAAATATAAATTTTTAACATGTAAAAATAACTACAATGATACAACTACAAAGTAAAACAAATCTACTCCTTGAATTCAAAAAAATAAGAATGCTTGAACTCGAATGATCGATTTCTAGAACTTGAAGGTTACAACATTGGAATAATTAGGGATTGAATTGTTTTATGTAAATCATAATAGTAAATTATGATTGCTGTTATGGGATTGAATTGAATTAGAAACTCACTGAATTGTAATATTGTATGTGTAAATCACAGTTGAGGATGTAGGTTGGAATTAGTAATGTTGTAATGTGATATAATCATTACGTCTTTGTATGAAATTATGAATGTAAGTATAGACTGGTATTAAACTAAAAATAAAAAATTTAAGAATATAAACATATTTAACAAATAAACATACTAAATGAATACAAACGGACGTTAACGAGCATAAATGAACACTTTACCGAACGTTCACGAACACAAATGGACGAACATGATTGCATCTCTCCATTTTTGTTCATTTAACTAAACGAACAAAATTTCTTATTCGTCTTCGTTTATTTATTAAACAAACGAACATAAACAACCCTCCCCCGAGCAGTTCACGAACTCTTCAGGTTAGACATTGCTTAATTTTGTAGTAAAAAGAAATGTGTTCATCTTCTATCAAATACAATTTATGTTATCTAAAGGCCATCATTGATTATCACCTTCTAATTTGTCACAATATGATCAATCCACTCTTCAGGCATTCACTAATGCTCACTTATTTTGTGACTTGAATGCTCACAACCTAGTTTCTGGCTAGGTTGGTTGCTCGAATGACCGTCTATCCAGAAGGGGATTTGGTATCTATATGGGCTTTAATATATCTCCAAGACCTCACATAAGCTAAAATTGTTTATAGATCATCTATAGAGTTAGAAAACAAAGCTCTAGCACATACAATGGGTGAATTAATGTGGTTAGAAGCCCTCCTTCAAGAACTTAAGATAAACAAAAATTTTACTTTCATACTCTTGTGTGATAATCTAGGCGTAACAAGTCTTGCGGAGTTACATGTAATCTAGTCTTTCATGCTTAAACGAAGCATATCGAAATTGATTTTTATTTATTTCTTGAAAAAGTACATGAAAGAAAACAAATGTAAAATTCTTTCGTCTAGATGGCTAGATTATTCAAAGATTTACGTTTATATGTTTCAAACTATAGATCGCTCCTCACCCTTAACTTGTGAGAGGATATTAGATAATAATGTAAATAGTTATACTAGATTGTAGATTATATAATTATACACGTGTACAAATACCCTTCTAAGCCTTGAAATACATCATTACACGGTTATTTACAACATTTATATTCCTTTTGTTCTAAATATGAGTGTGATTAATATGCTTAGACTTCAAACCTAAATCTACGTATCATTCAAACCCATCAAGGATTGTGGATTTAGAAATATATAATTACACTCTAGTGATCCTGAGTTACCAATCAACGACCCTTCAATGCATTTACACTTTAAGACTCATTCGCAGCAGACTCGCTATCCCAACTGAGACAGGGATACTGTTTGTCTTCATCTTTCACTATCAGATTATACTGAAGAGTGAGAATGTACTGTGTAAGTTTGTTTGTTTAAAGTTGAAAAGTCGAAGATTTAAAATAAATGCATGCGTACAGGGGCCAAGATACTTAAACTTTTATTCATGAAGCAACCAAAACATTTACATGAATAAAGCAAAGACTTTATAGTTCCATCAATCATGAAGAACATGGTGTTTCACATAGTTAATGGAGGAATGACGTAACATTCATTTAAACACAAAGATCACATATGCTCTACATCATGCTTAGCACGTATGCACTAATCCAACATCCAAATAAAAAATATTTTAACCTTTTTATGGACCTTTCAAGTTACTCCTCATCTAATGCATCCCTGCTACAGAAACTTTTGAAAGCTCATCTGCTGCCAGTGATGGAAGCATGGTGAATGCAAATATGCCACTTATTGCAGCAGCCACAGCGCCCACTCCAAACGCCGGTAAGTTGCCGCCACCAAACAGCTGGTCCCATGGTCCGCTTAGCACCGATACCACCATCTGTTGAGTTATAAATCCGTCATGTTTCAATAATCACTTGACCCGTTATTGCATTTGTCTTGTTTTTCATGCAAACCGTAACCGTAATTTAACCCATCACAGAAAACAACCCGTACTGTAATCTAGAGGTGTAAACAAGCCAGCTAAGCCTGAGCTCGGCTTAATTTGAGTTGCATTCATATATCTAAAGCTTGACTTGTTTATTATAGGCTTGTTGCCACATAAAAAAGTGCATTTAAGTCTTTTCAATCATGTATTTATTAATTAAATTATTTTTAAATATTTTTACATATTAATAATTAAAAAATTTGTATTATTTAGTTAATATTTTTATACTCGAATAAATAAAAATATAAACAATCATAATTATTTGTTAATATATATAATACACTAAATAAAATTTTTATAAATAAAATGTCCATTTAGAATAATGTCATTTATAAATCAAGTTTCAATAAAAATTCCAAGCTTAGGCTTGAGCTCTTTAAGCTCTGCCTGATTCAATTTTTAACAAGCTGGTCTCAAGTAGCTCGCGAGCCAACTTAACTTGTTTACGCCCCTACTTAAATCCAAAAATAAAAAAGTACTCATTTAGCCATTAATTTAAGCCATCTTGCTTATGAACCATATTAGCATGGTTGTTAAGGACACTCATTCCACTTATTACTAATTAACATGCTACTTATTTTGTTAACTTTTTATTTTATTTTATTTTTTAAAATCCAATAACATGGAGTAGTCACCTCCCTAGCTAGAATGTAAATTGTAAACATTTTATAAAATTTTGGGCATGATGGATGTAGACAAGTGTGAGGGTCCCAACTTCATTCTTAAACCACACCCACCACCCCATACTATTAGAAGAAGTCAAATAGTGGTGTGGGTGATCATGATGTGCATGCTTTTGTTGTTAGTCTATGATGAGAAAGTAATGTAACATGCTCCACTTAACGGCCAAACTTGTCTATTTAAAATTTTTTTTTAATATTTATATTTATTTTAGATATATACATGCATATGCACATACAATACCTTTAATTTGGATTGTAGTTCATAAGTCATAAATGAGTCCAAGACTATATGGTCTCAAGATTCAAGAAAACTTGTGTCGTCAAGCCACAATTCAATAAACATATATTGTGGTCCATTTGTGGTCATGTGCTTAAATTCCACACAAAATTAGTGACTATTTGGACCTTTCGTAACTGAAGCTCAAACTTTTTGTGGTTTGTAACCAGAAAATTTAATGTTCTTTTATCTATAAAGATATTTTATAAAAATTGAATTAAATGTTTTTGTTGTTATTTTGGTAATAATAGAGTTGGGATAAGAATTAATGTATACCTGTGGTATGACAATTGCAAGATTTAATACACCCAGTGATAGACCTGCAAGTAACAAATGAATGATCAATATATGCATGGTTTAAAAGGATTAGATTAAATTACGTAAATCGTCCTTTGTATCAACTCATGTTATGGACGGCGTCTTTTATTACAAATAAATACACAAATCATTCTTAAAATGAAAAATTGATAATCGATTTCACCATTTTTTAATATAAAAGAAGATTTATGTAATATAATAAAAGAAGATTTATGTAATTTTAAGGATAAAATCCATTATAAATTTTTATTTTAAGGATGATTTCAAAATCAATTTCTAATTATGAATGTCATTAATAAAATTGGTTAATATAAAGAATGATATATGCAGTTTACTTTAAAAAATTAAAATGAAAGATAGTTTTTTCCCCCCAAGAATTAAATCATTTTTATATGAGACAACCACGAATGCCACTAATATTTGTTTAAATTATATAACCATTAACCAATCATATTTAGTTATGAAAATATGGTTTTTCTGGTTATTAGAAAAGATGGTTTAGTTAATTCGGTTAATCAATCAGATTAAACTTATTTATAGAAGATTTTGGTTGATTTTGCAAACATACAACATAAAAATTTAAAAGTGTATTTTAAATATGGTTATGCAATTATACATGCAAATTAAAATTATTGCAAATAACTAATAGTTAGTTCTTTATTATTTATTTATTATCTTTTAATCCATTTTTAGTTGGTTGTTATTTATTCAAAACCAAAAGATAATTAATATTTACCTTGTCCAGCTCCAGAGTCATTAGAAAAGATTGAAGCTAGAGCACAAGGGACACTGAAAGTCACCTGAATTATAACACAAAAATAACACTCTTAAGGAAACTTTTATTTCAATTATAAATCTCTTAAAAAAGAATATTTTATAAAATTTTAAAGCATTTAAATATTAATTACTTAAAACTGAAACTACTCTATATGAAAAATACTAAATATTCTTCACATCTATAGAAAGCAATAAACTTAAATCCATGTGGTTTTTCTATCTATACTTTAATTTTTTCATAGAATATATTCCATTATATCTTTACTAAATAAAAAATGTAAGTATCCGTTTCTTTTTAAATTTTCACTTTATTATATATCTATATCAGGTAAAAAAAATAAACAACATAATTAACGTTTATTTATTGAAATTTTTAAAAAGAGAAACATATTTCTATAATTGAAAGAATAAATCATGAAATTAATATATTTGGCTACGAACATTGATTTGCAGCTTTTATGTGATTTGAGACAAATAATCGAGTTTTCACACAATACAAAACTTATATTTTATATATGTGTATGCGTGTGTATGATTTGCATGTAATACTATGATACTTATATTATAACTGGATTAGATTTCCTATTAAAACTAAATTAATACGGAATCATAGTTTTTTAAGAGGATAACTTGATGATTAAGTGATGGATCATTGGATCTTATAACCTAAATATTCATCATCATCGTACTTAATATATCTTACTATTAGCAAAGCTGAGATATAATCTGAAAATGATAAGATGTATAGAGTCGTACTTTTACCCTGTATGAATAAATATACAGCTTCTAACAATCTTAAAGGTTATGGGTTCAAATCATTAAAAAAACAAATTATTGGTGTATTTATTCTAATAAAGCTAGAATTACTGTAAAAAAAAAAAGTTACTGACCGCCAATGGGGCACCGAGGACACCGAAAATAGTCAAAGCTCCGGCTACAACACCATGGCTCGGCGGCAGAGGGGTGGTGGTGCCATCAGGCAACGTGGTGTATTGCCTCGATGACTCCGCAAGCTTGGTCACCAAAAACGTCATCCCTAGACCGATAGCCAGAACAAAGTTAAGCCCACCCCACACCCGCTTCACACCACCAAACGCACGAGCCATATACTCGATCCCAAGCGAAACCAGACCCGAAACCACCGAGTTAATCATCAAACCGATTGCACCCGTACGGACCCCACGGTCATACAACTTCCCCTTATTAACCTCACCACCGTACACCTCCTTACCCATCCAGTCAGTGTCGTACAACAAAAATGGGAACCATGCGATCCAGTTTAGACACGTCACCATCAACAAGATCCACATCGGTTTTGATAACCCTTTTAATGCTCTGAACATTTCACTGAAGAACACCATGCTTTTGCCCGTTGACTTACTCTCATCGTCTTCATCTGGTATGTAACGATCTTCTGATACTAACAACACCGCCAGTAACGTTACGCTTGTTAAAAGTGCAATAGAGATGAAAAAACATGTTTTCAAATTTGCACAATAATCTTCACATGCATCGGTTTTCGTAAACGGTACGAATTTGTACAGGTGGGAGTACGACCCTGCGGCGTACCCCAAGACGTTCCCCACGCCCATGAAAAAAGCGTAGAGAGCGTTTCCGGAACGAATTTTACTAGAATTCGAACCGGACAAGTCTGCTATAAAGGCCCTGCATGGGCCTTGTAGCGTGTTGTTAGCCACGTCCAGGATCCAAAACCCGACCACGAAAATCGCGACGGCGCGAGGCATATGTGTGCCCTTGACATCGCCGGTGGAGACACCAATGTCTGCAGCATAGCCGATGAAGAACACGGCTATGCCGACCAAGAAGGCTCCAGCGGCGATGAACGGGCGACGGCGACCGAAGCGTGACGTGCATCGGTCGCTGTAATACCCCACAACTGGTTGGACGACCAATCCGGAGATGGGTCCACAGAGCCAGATGAACGAGGACCAGGCATGTGGGACGCCGATAAGTTGGACGTATGGGGTGAGTAAAGAGAGCTGTAACGCCCATCCGAACTGCACGCCGGCCGCTATCGCGGCCACCATGACGATTTGCCACATGGGTCTTTCGGATGGGTAATTTTGTTGTAGATCAAAGGGTGATGTTGGTGGTTGTTTATCATTTTTCATAGGGGCTTCCATGTGAAATCAAGATGACTCCAATTGAAATTAAAATTGAAACAAGAGTGAAGGGAGTTTGTGTGAATGAATTGAAGAACAAAAGAAGGTATTTATAAGGTTTTTGGCGGCTAAGGGAGTGATGAGTGGGTGAGGTGGACACTTGGCAGTAAATCCTATGGTTTAGGATAAAATTACTTACAATCATCACTCTTCCTAATAAAATGTAATTTTTTCTTTTAAAAAATAATAATAAAATTAATTAAAAATAACCACTTTCACTAAAATGTGACAAGTGTTATTGTGGTAGTGGTTCTAGCATCTAAATAGGAAAGTGTTTGAATTTCGGTTAAAATTAAAAAAAATATAAAGAAAAAGGAAAGAAATTTTGATGACGTGAATTATGCATCTTCGTTTATCATACAATAATTATCCACAATTAATTATCAAACACAATAGAATGAAAATATGGATACATTTAATACGATTTTATTTTGACAAAGTTTTTATCTTGTTACTAAATAACGTTGACAACATGACTAATCATGTTTAAGAAGTCAGATTTAATATGTTTATTACGATAATCAAATATAAAAACGATTTGTTTAATAACTTTATATCACATGCTTATAATTTTTATATATGTTTTAGTATGTATAAAAAAAAAAGAAATACTGGAGTATAGAAATTTTAATTGTTTTTTCAAAAATTAGTAGACATAACAATCTTGACCATAACAAGATATATGAGTAGATTTTCATAAACAATTGTTGTATTTTGTGTTGAAATGTGCAACATTATGACATAGATAGAGTAACATCTTAACACAATAAATGTCAAGTAAGCAACTTAAAACTATGTGAATATAATGGATTTAAACGGATAAGAATGATTAATAATACATTCGATGAGAAAATTAATAAAATATTCAAATAAATTATTTGTTTAATTACAACTTATTTAAACTTGAATAAAATTAATGTTTTTTAAAACAACTCATTCAAACTTAAAATAATTTTGTTCGTAACTCATCCTGACCCGCATTTGTTCAAACCCGCTACCCAACCTTCTCATTTTACTAGGCATATCAAAAAGCATAAAATTACATAATTGATCATTTTATTGAATAGGATTAATCATGTCGTAAACATGCTAGAAATTAACAACCCTATGCTTAAAGTATGCAAGTTAGGAATTTTTTTCTGAACAACTAATGGATCCCTTTACATGTCTACTTCTGAGTTAGGATTTGAATTCTAGACATTTTTTAAGAGGCAAATGTATTTAAGTTGGGAATTAACTCTAAAAGATTTGGCATTATCCACATGAACTCATTTTTACACATGACATTAATTACTTTATCATATAAATATATTTCTTAACGCTATCCTTATTGAAATTAAGTTAGAAAATAGCTTAACATTATCCACATAAATAGATGCACTAACACACATAATTGGTTATGGTCCTCAAAACTCAGTGGAGGTTAGATTCGAATTTATACGAGGAAGGGTCAGTTTGGGTTTTATCTCAGGTTCGATCCCAATTGGGGCGATGGTTTATCTATTCCCCAGGTTCTCGCATACCTGGAAGGAGGTGTTTGTATTTCTTACCTCAGCCTGGTGAGCTTGGTTTAGACAACATACATGTTACGCAAGATAATCGTCCTTCAAAAAAATAGTTATGATTATTTTAGGAATCAAAAATGTATTCAGCACTAATTATTAATTAAGAGATCGAGAAATTAATTTTGATGACGTAAATAGCTACATATTCAATTCGTTTATCATAGAACAATTATATCCATATAAACTACCCTATAATATACTTATTAACTATATAAAAAGAGTTAATATTCATACATCACCTTCATCATTTATACAACATACTTTGATCAAAGTAATCATATAATTCTTATATAATTTTTGCTTTATATATTTTTTAATTAATTAAATAACTTTTAAAGTACAAAAAGAATGTGTTATTGGTATACCGTGTACCAATCTCATAGTCTTATATGAAATAAACTTATTAGTTTATCATATTAGGATTTGAACCCTAGAAACACGACTTTAATTACGAATTAGATACACATGCGTTAAAGACATGAATTAAATTTAAAAGATATGGCGTTATCTACGTGAATACATTTTTACACAAATAAGATTAAATTCATATAATATAAATATAATTCTTAACTTTATCCTTATTGTAATTAAGTTGGTTCTCTCAAGAAAATAACTTAACATTATCCGAAATAAATAAATGCACTAACACACATATACACAGGCATGGTTAGGATAATTTCGAAAATAATAAATATATTCTAAGGTTATGAGAACTATTATCAAGTGCACGTAATTTTTTAAATTTTGTACTAGTTTTATTCGATTATTTATATTTAAATTAATATAAAAGTGTTAAAATAATTTTTTATGTGTTATTAAATTTTTCTTTGTTATAATAAATAAATAAAGGAAATAGTTGGATAAAGAAATACTAAATAATGAAATTATCATAAACTGCATGTCAACAAAGAAAATAATAAATGATTATTTAAAATCTAATAATATAATTTTTTAACATAATTATTATTTAACATGAAGAGAAGTGATAAATTATTATTATTATTATTATTATTATTATAATTATTAAATATAATAATTTAATAAGAGGAAATACGAGAAAATAAAGGAGATATGTTCAATTAAGAACTATTATTACTTGAAAACTAAAGAATCAATTCTACTCGATCACAAGTTTAAAATGTATAATAGTAACTTCTCTTACATTAAAGGAAAATTAGTTTTTTATACCTCTTAAATCACGTGACTATAAATATAATACGGTTTGTGTTTTTACATCGATGATATTACTCTTCCTTAGATGACACGTGGCGCGTTCTAGTTCCTTCCTACGCATCGCACAATTTCTTTGCTTTGTAAGTCAACGCCCTACACACACTTTTTTATGTGATTATGAGATGATAATAATATTTTTTTATAAAAACAAAGTTTACTAATTTAAAATATGTTTAGTTCTTTATACAACTTTATATCTGCTATACCTTATAATAAGATCATCACATGATAATACTAAAGCTTGATGTTTAGATTTTAATATTAAACTAAAAATAAAATTTTACTTTCAAGATAATCATTATCACTTAAAAATATTTCGTTCAAGATAACTATAATGATAATCTATATTAGAATTTGATTTAAATAAATAAATACAGTTTAAATATTTTTATATAAATAATGAATAAAATAGCATAGACACTTGATTCAAATAAATATCATTTATAAAATATTTGAAATTTCAAATAAACTAATCATTGATTTGAATTAAAATTTTCTTAGTAGGCAAATTGTAATTAATAAATAGAAAATAAAGTTATAGATACAAAAAATTGAACAAGTTGATATTTAACTTGAAAAACAATTAGTAAAGATACTAGTAAAAACATGTAGAAAAAAAATGTACGTATGAATGGAAAAGAAGGCAGCAGGCTTGTTGTGGAGGAGGTCCCAAATTGTTAACCGGTGGGACGTGGGTCACTCGATTGAAACTGGAGGGGCCGAGCACTTACATTTGTTAAAAATTGTCTTCAATAAATTTCAAGAAAGAAAAAACAAATACAAAACTAGACATGAAAAAAATGGTCTTTTAATCGGAACCGGTAGCTTGATACGGAACTAGAACCGGGGATTCAATCCGAAACTAGAACCGGTTACAAACTGGTATAAAGTGGAACATGATGATACCCATACTTGTCAGGTTCTAACTGGTTCTTGAATTTTTTCCGACAATGAGTTTCCAACTGGTTCTTACCTAGAACCAATTTCCTAACTCGTCAAAAAAACAGGTTCCGTTATAACTGTTGGAATGGTTGATTTTGATTTCTAGTTGTTGGTAGCGTTTTTCTAGCCTTTTATTGGTGTTTTTAGCCCCTTAAATTAGTATTTTAATAGTTATTAGATGAGTTAGTTAAGTATCACACTTGAAAAGACAAACCAAACAAATGTTCGTAATACGCTCGTTATCCTCCCTTATCCTCTTAAGTTCTTGTATACTTTCTTCTTTTCTACTTTTTACTCTTGTTATTAACAATTACACGCTCACTTACAATCATGTACGTTAAGTTCTAACATTGAGTCAACAATTGTTCATGTTATGGTGCATACTTCCTTCTTTTATACTTTTTGCTCTAGTTATCAATAATTGCTCACTTACAATCATCCGTTTGTTATGGTTTTAACACCTAGACAACCATTGTTTGTGTTCATGTGCATAATAAAAACATGAAAATATGGTGTAGTCGAAATTTAATTAATTGAGATACAAGACGAGTCTCAAAAGGCTCGTTGCAAGTTTTGTTGTGTTTTTTTAGCAAATGTTTCAAACTTGAGTTTGAAGAAACAAATTAATAAACCATTTTGTAAAGTGTTAGAAAAATAAATGGAGAGCTAACGAACACAAATGTATATTACTATATTGACAGTGGAATATTTAATACGTTGTTGCATGATTTGATTCGAGATCAAATGATGCAATTTGTGATTCAAAAAACAATATTGTTCAATTACCTTTGACAACCAACGATTGACAAAAATGATTCGAGCTAGAGACTCATAAATCTCGTTATACATATATGTAAGTTGTATTATAGTAAGACATTATTATTTAAAAAAGTGGAAAAATGCAAAAAAAGAAGAAGATTTTAATTTTATATTTTGAAAATTTGAATACCGATATGAACTTGACTATGTTTGGTGACTTCACATGGTTTATCCGAATCATAACTTTGTGTCACCGCTCATTCGATATATCTTAATTCGTGACAAATGATAAAACGTACGGTTACATTTGAAAAGTTTCCGTATACTTATACGAGAGATTGTTCGTTTCAAATTTTAGATTACATAATAACAACATTTTATTTACAAACTAAAATATTTTCAATGACGTTTAATAATGCTTCAAACAACACCTCCAATTTTAAAATATTAAAAATAAAATATCAATCAATTTGCAACGGCTCATTTTTTCACACTTGAGGCATTGCAAATATTATCAATTTAGTTGTGCAAGACATGCTTGCCATTGAATGAGTTTAGGAAATTAAAACCTATTTTCAGGTGTGTCGCATGATGTTTAAATGGTCATTTGGACACAATTTATCATATTTAAGACATAACAAACCTTGAAAATGATATAATACTTGAAACAAAAGTACAAAACAAAAAATGGAGGCAATACTATTTCACGGCAATCCAACGTAGAACTTGCCACGATGGCAAGAGTTATTCGCAACAATAGGATTTTGAACGATTTAACGAATAAAGCCGTGTTATTTGTAACAAATGTATTTATTTTGTTTGTTTCGGAAACAAATAAAATATAAAGAAAAATATATGTTGATGTTGTTTATTTTTTTTGGTTATTATATGATTGCTTAAAAAATCGATTCGAACTGTTTCTTTGACCTAAACCAAAACCAACCCTAACCGGTTCTATAGTCAGGGTTCACCAAACACATAATTCATTCGGATTCCTACTTGATTCCAAAAAAATAAAAGTTTCAAGTGTACCCGATATTTTAAAAAAAAAACTGGTTCATAACAAAAAGTAGTACCATGAAAAAAAAATGGTTTGTACACTTTTATACAAAACTAGATTATAGCCTCGTGTATTACACGGGTTGTATAATAAAAAACATGTAATACTATAATGTTTACAAAAATTTATATAATGTGTACAAAATTCAATGAATATATTCAATTATCAAGAGAACATAAAAAAGATCCTTATGTATACTTCAAGAGGAAGGCCCACACGATCAACAATACTATTACGGTTTCCGGTGAAAATACAAACAACCCCATTCCTGTTTCAAGTGAAAATATAAGGAGAGGTTGCTAAGAAAATGATATATCATAACACTGGAAACAAAATAAAATTGAATAAAATAACATCAAGAAACGTAGAATAGGTCATTAGACCAAAAATAATACATATATCATCTTAAGGAAATATCAAATCTGCCCATTAAGAAAAGTAGAAAAAAAAAGCTTTGATTATGTTTTTAAGAATTACCCTCAAGAGCATATTGGCGATAAGTGATGATCTTGTTAGTATCCACTCATGTAATCTTAAACGGATCAATAGAACAAAAAATTTATAGAAAAAAAAGTTAGATATTGTAATTGGAAAATACTAAATCTACCCTTCAACATAACAATTCCAATAACACTTCAAACTTTTCTCATGGTATCATATTTGATATACAACATCATAATCAACAAATTTCAGTCCACAAATACATTGAAACCAAACAACTTTTACATAGAAATTAATCTCAGTCCACAAATACATAGAACAAACTTCTCACCTTAGACGTTTAAACAAACCAACCTTAATTAACAACATATAGTGAACTTCAAAGTGAATGGGTAAAATATATAACACCTGTTACTCGACATTAGGTTTCAAAAACATCAGTTGTACTAACAAAACTCCCAACATAACTTATACTTAAAAAACATAAACAATTTTGCCATTGGTTTAACCACTAAAATGACTTTATGAAAAGCTAAAGCCTTGTACAAAAGGTTGTATTGGTTTGATGGAATTTGAGTTTATGCAAAAACATACAGACATGAACCAATTGGCCAACATCATCAATCTCCTAGTTACACAAAATCAAAAATACAAAACAATAATGACTCTTAATTTCTTTCAATTCTTAAAGTTTTCCCAACTGGAAGATGCTCCAAACCCTAGGAAGTGTTGCAAGGAATTCGTATAGCCAAAAGAAATTTTAAAAATGAGTTGAAACATGACACAAAATTCAATGCTTCCTTATTAATCAAAGGCATTCTAGCATCATATTAGAAGTGTAAAAGTTCAAATCAATTGAATACAATTTATGAAATTCAAACAAATTAAAGTCTAAATATAACCTTAATAGTCAATTTGAAATCATCCATCTTCCATAATCTGTCTTTAACAAAACGATCACACTCACAAATCCTTCTCAATGTCATTAATATCAATACAATCGCAAAATCAGCCACATCATTGAATAAGAAATCATGTGTATTCGTAACCCTAGGTGTGGAGACAAATCTTTGCAACGAATAAATGATGAAGTTTCTTACTTTCTTGAGAATGAACGATACTTGGGAAATAGGCAATTAGTGTTCTTTGATTTGGGAAAGAATAAGAAGAGATTGAGATTGGGTGGACATTCCTATCGCCTATGCCAAGTCGGGTTATCATCTGCTTTAGATCCGCGAAAAAAGGAAATTGGATATTAGTTGTTTGGGCGGGAATATTTTGTTAAGGAAGAATTTTGTGAGGACACGTGTCCATCAAGTGGGATCATTTATTAGGTGTAGAAGACTAATAACAATATTCATGGTCTTAAACCCTCACATATTTAGAACTTTAAAATACAAAGTTGTTTTTACGGTGTACAAACTCTAGTGATACTATCATATAAGTATTAATATTAACAATAAAATTTTGTTATCAATTATTGAAATCAAATTGTACTAAAAAAGTTAACAAAATGATATTTAAGTAACGATAACTTTTGATAACTTTTTATCAAACTTTCTTTTATCTTTTAGATACTCATAATTTTGCATAAAATATTATTTTTTTTAAATTATGCTATTGAAATTCTTTTAGCAACTATAATATCGAAATATATATACATACATATACATACACATACATACATACATACATACATACAAGGAGTGGTTCCCATAAAAAGGGGATTTTTCCTAAGAAGCCTAAAAGTGTTAATAACCCTTGATTTTTTGATAAATGGATATAATTACTTGTAATCTAAAAAGTAGAAATGAGGGCAAACTTGTCTTTTGCACATCTGTTTTAACCTAGGTCAAAAATCGTTCCACATTTTCACGACTTCATCTCCAAAATTGCCCGACTTCATCGAACGAACGGTTCTTCCAAATTTCAAACGAATTTCCCACTGAATTACACGATTTCTTCAACAAAAGTGTTAACAAGCGTGCGGATTCTAAGATTTTCGCACTATTTTGATACACCGATCGTTTCCTGACTTTCAACCGTAAGTTCTCTAATTTATGAATACGACCGTCTCTGTATCATTGAAATTCACTTGAATGTGATATATAAAGTGCTAATTTATGATTTGTATAGGAAAATTTTGAAAAGATATGGATACGAATTATCCAAGCGTGAGTTATTCAATTCCATTTCAAGTCGTGCTGTTAGTTCTTTAATGTATGTTGTAAGTGCCCTAATTTTGTTATAATTATAGGTAAAACAAGACTTGATAGATCAAGAAAACGAGATACTTTGATGAACTTGAGGAACAATGGTACTATTCCTGTTCTTTATTCAATAATGTACCTTTTTCCATAATTTGCATAATTGTACTGGTTTTAGTGTTCTAATTAATGGTTATACTAGTTATAGTTGTGTTTAGCGCAATGCTTTGTACTGGTTACTAGTTAGTGCTGGTTTGTTTGCACTGGTTTGTACTTAATATGCTGGTTTTTGTTCTAATTAATGGTTATGTATTGGTTTAATACAGGTTGTACTGGTTAGTGTTGGTTTGTTCGTACTAGTTTGTACTTAATGTGCTGGTTTTTGTTCTAATTAATGGTTATGTATTGGTTTAATATAGGTTGTACTGGTTCGTGCTGGTTTATTTGTACTGGTTTGTACTTAATGTGCTGGTTTTTGTTCTAATTAATGGTTATGTATTGGTTTAATACATGTTGTACTGGTTAGTGCTGGTTTGTTTGTACTGGTTTGTACTTAATGTGCTGGTTTTTGTTCTAATTAATGGTTTTGTATTTGTTTACGATAGGTTGTACTGGTTATAGTACTTTTTATATTGCTATGTGTTTAGTGCAATGCTTTGTAATGGTTACTAGTTGTATGGTTATGGATTGTATTGCACTGGTTATAATATTGGTTTGATATCGTTTATGGTTAGTGTTGGTTTGTTTGTACTGGTTTTTGTTCTAATTAATGGTTATCTATTGGTTTAATACAGGTTGTACTGGTTATAGTACTTGTTATATTGCTATGTGTTTAGTGCAATGCTTTGTACTGATTTTTGTTCTAATTAATGGCTATCTATTGGTTTAATACAGGTTGTATTGGTTATAGTACTTGTTATATTGTTATGTGTTTAGTGCAATGCTTTGTACTGGTTACTAGTTGTATGATTATGGATTGTATTGCACTGGTTATAATATTGGTTTGTTATATTGTTTATGCTTAGTGTTGGTTTGTTTGTACTGGTTTTTGTTCTAAATTGTACTGGTTTGTAATGGTTGTACACAGGTTGTACTTCTTATATTGCTTTTGTATTGCTTATGTTCGTACTGATTGTATTGGTTTGTTTTGAATTGCACTGGTTTCATTTCTTATATTTTTGTACTGATTTGAATTGGTTTATACTTGTTGTACTAGTTGTATTAGATTGCACTTGTAATGGCTGTACGACTTAGTATTGGTTTGTTCTGGATTGTGCTGATTATAAGTTACATTTTATTAACAGACCTATATGGCTAAAGAAATGAAAGAATGGAAAGAAGATTGTGGGATTTTGGAGGAGAGTTCAGGGAAACAACATGATTAGTTGCTTGACCTTAGATTCAAGTATTTGTCAAAAAAATTGTTATCGGATATCAATATACTTCATGCTGAAAAAAGAAGTCAAAAAGTTTGAAGAATTGGATGAAGAAGTAAAGAAGCAAATGAAAAGAAATGTGCGTAAAAGAATTCAAAAAAGATAAACGCAAGAGTAGAATCGGGTTGTATTCGTTTGTACACAGTTAGTAGTGAGTTGGATTAGTTAGTACTGGTTGTATAATGGTTTGAACAGGTTGTATTACTTTTTATTGTTTATATTCTTCTTGTGTTGGTTTATATTGGTTGTGTACTGGTTTGTACACTTTTTATATTGGTTTGAATTGGTTTTTACATGTTGTACTGGAATGAACACATGTCATGGTTTTTATTGGTTTGTACACAGTTTATATTGGTTTGTATTTGTTTGTATTGGATTGAATTAGTTGTACTTGTTTATACACAGTTGAATTAGCTTTGTACACATGTAGTTTTTTTTGCACTGGTTTTAACTGGATTGTACACAGGTAGTTTTTGTTTGTAATGGTTTGTACACAGTAGTGGTTTTAACTGTTTTGTACACATGTAGTTTTGTTTGTGCTGGTTTGTATTGGTTGTGTACTGATTTGTAAACTTTTATATTGGTTTGAATTGGTTTTTACAGGTTGTAATGGAATGAACACATGTCATGTTTTTTTTGGTTTTCATGTGTATTGTGTTGTACTGGTTTGTACACAGTAGGGGTTTGTATTGTTTTATACCGGTTTGTATTGGGTTGTATTGAATTATGTTTGTATTGTTTTGTACTTGTTGCATTGGTTTGCATTGTTTAATACATAGTTAGTATTGGTTTGTACAGGTTGTATTGATTTGTAATTGTTTGTACTGTTTGAAATGGTTTGCACTAGATTGTATTGGATTGAATTAGTTTGTACTAGTTTGTACACAGTTATTATTGTTTAGTACTGGTTTGCACGCAGTATTGATGTCTATTACAGTATAATATATATAAGAAATGTAGAATAACAACATTGTTATTTATTACATTATTCAAATGAAAAAGTAAAAAAAAAAACATGAAAAAAATATTCAATTAACTACTATGTCATGTATATTTGTCAATTATCAGCATCTTTTGTTATACCAGCTTGATCATCAGAAACAACACCATCTTTTTTGAACTTGCAGCTTCGTTGATTATGTCCACTCTTTCCACATATATGACAACACCTGTTGTTTAGATTCTTGAGGAACATCAGGTTCATAGTACTTCTTACGAGAATCAGGACATATACGCACACCAAAAACACAATATGTTCATTAATATAACTAACACAAAAAAGTAAATCAGTACAATTTGAAACCAGAACAATATGAAAGCCAATACTAAACCAGTACAATAATAAAACCAGTACATTATGCAAACCAGTACAACACAATTTTTGTGACACCCCGTAAATTCCAGGTCAGGTTTTATTTTATTTAAATGTTTATTTAAAAGATCATTGTACATGTGGCACTAGAATTAGTCTAATTTAGTGTGACACGTGGCATGACGGTACAAACACTGACACACAACAAGATAATTCGAGGAATTATCGAGAAATCACACACACGTGTCAAAACACACGAACGTTGGTGAACGTTTAGCACATCGTGTAACAAAGCACTCGAAACCTCACGAAACGCTCAAACATTGAACTTGGAAGTTCAAACGAGGCCAAACGATAGTTCGTAAGTGTGAAAACGGCGACGAACGGATCAAACCATTGAAATTGGGCCTATTGGGCTCCTCAGGGACCCGTCGCGGTACGCTATGGCCCACTAAGAACCCCATGGCGGTACATGAAGAGTCTCGGGAGAATTTGAATCCCGAAATCCATCGCGGTAGCAGAGAGCATCTGGGGCTCTCTCGGCGGTACGCGATGGGTGTCAGACGGCAAATCTTTATAAAACCAAGATGTAATCATTCCAAGCCACCCTACAATTTCATTTCTTGAGTTCCTGGCTCCTACACTTTGTCATCCCCAACTGAAAACCCATTTTCTCTCTGTTGGAAGCCATTAACAAGTTTGTACAAGCTTGGTGTGAAGACTTGAAGCTTAGAACTCAAGAAGAACTCGAAGAAGGAGCTTGGAGGCCACCATCACCCACTTGTTCCCACACAAACCTGCTGATCAGGAGCATCTAAGGCTGCTTCCACTTCATCTTGGTGATTCAAGGCTTGTGAGGTAGTTTCTACTCTTACACACACTTTCCTCACCTCTACACTCACATGCATGTCTTTAAACACGCATTCAAGAACCTTGGATGCACATGCACGAGATTATGATATGGGTTTGTTGGTTTTAATGCATTTCTTGATGATCTAAAGTGTTTTAGCAACATATCTTGACGATCCATGATGCAATGTATTGTTATGATGCATGATTTGTATATAAATGTTGAAGTAATGCCATGCATGTATGATCTAAGATGGCTAGATGAACTATTGATGATTATAAATGTTATGGGTAGCACATCACATGATTTAATGTTGTTAAAATGGTTAAAATATGGCTATATTGGTTTCTTTTTATTAATAGTAACTTTTTACTTACAAAATGGTATTATGGATGATATGGGTAACATGCATGCTTATAGATTTCTATTAAGATGTATTTAGGATGATATTGATGCTAGGAATGTGATTCTAATGTTGATTAAGGTCATTTTAGCAAAGTTACTATACATAGTAACTTTTATAAACCAAATATTGATTTTTGGTGATTTTGGCTAAATACGCATGTTTAAATGAGGTTAAATGACATATTATGATAATTTGTTATATAAAAGTGGATTAGAAGTGTTTAGAATAGTCATTTGTATGCAAATTGACAAAGTTACTATTTATAGTAACTTTATTTTTAGAAATAATGATTTATGAACGTTTTTGTCACACCCCCAAATTCCCACTCGTGGTGTTAATCAACGTGGGTGTGACGTGACCAGGATCACAACTCATGGTCATATAGAATGACTCTATATGAGTTACACAAACATGCAGTTTTGTAAAACAACACAGGTTTAATAGATAAACAGCGGAAATGTAAATGTTAAATAGCGGAAGTGTAAATTGTTGCAGCGGATAATAAAGTATATCAGACACTACATTGTTTGAATTGTTTCAAAATCAATCAATGCAAACAAAAGCCTAGGACAAGAGTCTATATGCATGTCAGACTCCTTAGTGCATCCTTGTGCGCATCCTAGCTTGCAATCCACTAGTTAGCTGAGAATACATGCGAAAAAGTGTCAACAATAAAGTTGTTGAGTTCACAGGTTTAAGTATTTGAATTCAGTAAAACAGATATATACTGGGTATGTTAAATTGTTTTGTTGGATCTACGATCCGAGGTGTGTCAGTTTATCTTTACCGAACTCGACTGTTTCCTTTTGCCTCCTTGGGTCATCGCGGAACCCAAATCAACATCGATATTACACTCGTTATGACATCCAGTCAACATTGTTGCCGAGTGGGGCTAGTCAAACCCAATAGTACTAAGTAATAACGACTCGTTTGTTTCACAATTAACGGTAAGATCTTTGAGGACTTGTGGCAATAGTAGTTGCACACGAAAAGTTGTTTTACAACATACCAGTCATACATCAAATAAAACAGTGGCATTGTATTCTCACCCCAAAAGTTAACAAACAGTTATGAGTAAAAGTGGGGATGTAAACTCACCTGAGTTTGAGTAGAGTGTGTTCTTACGAGAACAGTGTAGCTCGCCGGCTAGTAGTTACCTATATCACATGGGTGTTTTAAGTTTGTGTTTACATACACATAGGTCTCACAGGACCGTGTTAGTGTTTAACAACTCTAAGTCGTTGCGTGGGTCGTGTTGACCGTTTTTGACCTAACAACCCGTTGGTGAACCGTGAGTCGGTTGTGAATCGTGTAACATTCGTGTTAGTGCTTGTCGTGTGCAAAATGCACAAGTCGCGTCTATGGACAACTTTACTATCTATAGTAAGTTTCCATTTGTGGCAAGTTTCCCAAATCATATCGTTTTAAAGTTCTAGCATGCTCGTTACGTCCTACGTGATCTTGTTAACACGTAGCACATTGTCAAACGAAATCAAATAAGCATATATGTCACGTTTGCATACAAAAGTTTCCTAAAAAGGAAAGTTTCTATATCTAGCATGCTTATCATTGAAAACCACCTAACTTAGCATGCAATCATCGTATCAAAGCATAGTAATTCATTTAGCATGCTCAATTCGTTCATCACATTTCTAAATCGATATTTTGCAACATGAAGTTACTAAAAATAGTAAGTTTGACATAAACCAATTCGGTGATCATCCTAAGCATTTCTAATTCATTTTCATATCACATAGCATCATATTGTACCATTTAGCATCACTTACACATGTTAATCTAAACCAATTCATCATCTAGCAACATTTTAATTATAAAAGTTACTAAATATAGCAACTATGACTATTAGCATACAAATGACCATTCTAATTGTCACACCCCGAGCCGGCGGGGTTGGATAGATGTCCCCGTCAGGCCGAAGGTTCTCGGGGCGCGATATCGTGAGTGATAATCGTGATGATCAGATTGTTTACATAGCATCAATGTTAAGAATAACTAAAGCACAATCAAGCATTAACTAGGATTACAAAGTTAAATTACAATATCAATGTTCAGTAATTTAACTGAGTAAACCTAACAAAAGAATCAAATGTTTTCTATCTTGTAATATGTACAAGACATCCAAAAGTGATTTGTATGAATAACAAAATATGTGCTTCCAAAATCAACTAGGTCCTCTATCTAGGCCGCCTAGCATGCAATCCAAAGCCTTAGCTTAACCCTGTTCATCACCTGAGAAAGCATGTAAGAAAACAAAGTCAACACAACGGTTGGTGAGTTCATAAAGTTTATAAGTTTAAAATAGCTTTAACAAACCTCTTTCGGTAAAACCCTAACCTCATTAACTCCACATGCAATATTCAAATCGGTATGCTTATATATAGGGCATACCCCTGAGTCGAGCCTACAACCTGCCCAGACGCCGTCCCACCACATACTAATCCGCATTTGACAATGTTGTTAATAATAATTAAGCATTTTACTTACCATTCAACCCATTCTTCATCATAGCTTTAGTTTACTGTTTCAAAGTTTACAAGTCTATAGCATTCATACGTATTAGCTTCCATATAAGTTTAACAAGCATCATAGTTTCACACATCATAGTTTAGCTTTCACTAATCTCATGCGTGAGTACAAGCCCTGCTCTAGCAGAATTTTAGCAATTACGTAGCTCATGACTAGATACAAGACCTGCTCTATCAGAAGTTTAGCCATTACGTATCTCATGAATTAGTTAAGCTTAGTCTAGCAATTACGTGTCTCCTATACAAGATACAAGCCCTGCTCTAGCAGAAGTTTAGCAATTACGTATCTCATACATAGACACAAGCCATGCATACACAAATAGTTCAGCATTTACATATCTCATATAAGCAGAAACAAGCCCTGCTCTAGCAGAAGTTTAGCAATTACATGTCTCTTATATAAATAACAGCTTAGCCTCGTCATAGTTTAGCTTTCACGTATCTCAATACATGGGTACAAGCCCTGCTCTAGCAGAAGTTTAGCAATTACATAGCCCATGATTAGATACAAGCTTAGCATACACAAATAGTTTAGCTTTCACGTATCTCAATACATGGGTACAAGCCCTGCTCTAGCAGAAGTTTAGCAATTGCATAGCCCATGATTAGATACAAGCTTAGCATTTCGCACACAATCATAGTCTCAAGCATATAGTTTCAAGCATTAGCATATAGTTTCCCATGAATTTCATAGCATAAGCATCAAGTATATAGTTTAAGCCTCTAGTTTGTAGCATAAGCATCAAGCCTCAAGTTTAAGCATTTAGTTTCTAACATAAGCCTCAAGCATCAAGTTTAAGCATCTAGTTTGTAGAATAAGCATCAAGCATATAGTTTCAAGCTTCTAGGTTGTAGTATAAGTATCAAGTTTATAGCTTCTCAAAGTATACTAGATTCCAAGCATAAGCCTTATTGTAAGCATCATGGTTATGTTTAAAAGCATTAAATAGCATTTCAATAATTTATTAAAATGTTTAACATGCTTCTCAGTCCCGAAGTAAAACAAAATAGTTTGAAAAGGGACAAATGAACTCACCTTGTGTCCGTAGTGGTTGACTAAGTAAAATAAGAATGCACGCGCTCGTTGTTCGTACTTGTTATGATGTTTACGTTCCTGTATTGATTTCATAGAGTTTGTAGCTTATAAGTACAAATTGTGGTTTGTTTGTGTGCATGTTGTGTTAGTCCTAAAGTTGACTAACACTCGCGAGTCTTTTTCATTATCCGGCCCGGAATTCATAATGTGGTGTAAGAAAATTTTGAGTTTCTTTGATTCTATTGTAAATTCTCAACTTAAAGTTTAGTTCAAAAGTTATAACTTCTAATCAACACTTTAAGTATATATTTGCTTTGCCTATTCACTTATCACCACATTTGTAACACTTAAATGATAACATGTGCATACAATTATCATTAATTCTGGTCTTTCATTAGTTTATTTCCTTAACCATTTGAATTCATTGGGCCGGATTATCTTTTGGGCCTACTTAGATGTAAAGGGCCGAAAAATATGTTGGGTCCTATTATGTGATCATGATCCAACAGCTCACATATGTACAACCTATGGCTTTAACCGATTTGTTTGGCCAACTAACCCATTATGGCCCGAGATTAGAGTTGGGCCGAATAATTTCCATCACCCTTGGGCCATTTAAAATAAATATGGATCTGATTAGTGATCATGGGCCGGGTATGTTGGATCAAAACAGCCCTAATGGGCCGCATCAAAAGAGATGGGCCGCACCAGAAGGTCCGGCTGGTTCAAACGGCTCTCAGGTTCGTGAAACTGTGAAGGTTCGCTGCATGCTATCCTGGTTCGGCCATGTCTAAGAGGTTTAGTGGTTAATGGTTCGTGTATATGGTTCGTCTATTAAACAGTGCATGGTTCGGCTGACGACATGCAGTCAAGGTTCGTCACCCTATGGTTCGTGAGCCACTAAAAAAGGTTCGGCTGGGTGATGGTTCGGCCATGTTTTGCTTCACGAGCGCCAAGGGTTCGCAGCCAATATATAAGGTCCAATGATCCTTGTGGGTTCGGCAACATGATTGAAAAGGCTCGGCTAGGTCTTAGGGTTCGCATGTGGCTAAGGTTCGTGGAAAATGGTTCGGTGGTAGGTGGAGCCAAACAGGGTTCGCCCCGCATGCATGGTTTAGCTATGTTGGGCAGGTTCGCTGAGAAGAAGGTACGGCTAGTTGGATCAGCAGGGTTCGGCCCTTTAAGCAAAGGTTCGGCCATGGCAAGCCGTTCACGAACCTTGGCTCTCCTTCTTCATCTTCATCGAACCCAGCAGCTCTAGGTTGTTCCCATGGGTAGTGTTATACGCCTAAAGGTTTCCCAGGTGCGGTCTTGGAAGGGCATGAGCCTAGGACCGGTTAGTGTTGATGGTTCGAACAAAAAGGGCATGAAAACCCTAACTTTTGTGAGTTTCGTGGCATCATACCTCAAAATCCAGTGGTTAACCCCTCCGATCTGCTGTACTTTCAGGTAGAGAACGTCAAGAGCTTCAAATGGACACCAAGAACGCGATATTCCGTTGAGAAATGGCCAAGATCTTGATGTTTGAAGATGGAAACTTAGTGAGAGAGAGGGTAGACGGGTGAGAGTTAGAGAGAGAGAGAGGGTTTGGGTATAAAATGAAATAAATGGCTTCATTTAGTGTTTAAATACCCCGAGGGTATTCGGGTTCGTTTCGGTTGCTCGGTTCGCGTTTTTGTCGCGTTTCCGGCACGTTACGCGCGTTTTTCGTAATTTCAAATAAAAGACTTTATTTTTAACCAATTGGAAAGTAATTATTATTATTAATTATTTTAAATATCGTCTTACTTGAATTATTTGTCGAAATTTACTAGTTTATGCGTTTCGTTAATTGCTTCGTGAATTTACATATTTAAATTTAAAATAGTTTACTTTTAATTATCTCTGATGAGTTTCAAAATTGTAAAACATGAAATATTTTATTTCCTTAATTTTATGATCGTTCGCATCGTTTTCGTGTTCGTTTTCGTTTCGTCAGAACACGTCGCCATCGCGCGTATTCATTCGAATGACGTCATTCGAACGAACACGACTATGGTTTGGCTTTCCAACTTTTGTTTTCTACTTTTCAGTCATTATTTCATAACGTTAAACTCTCAAAATCATTCGTACAGATCGTCACCTATACGAATAATTCGTCTGTTTAGCCTTCCGTAACAATAACTGTTATAGTTTTGTTTTATTTAACCTCACATACAACAACAACAACCTTACCCAGTATATTCCCACTTTTCAGTAGGGTCTAGGGGGAAGGATAGATACAAACTTACCCCTATCCCAATTGGGATAGAGAGGCTGTTCCGAAAGAGTCCACCGGCTCAAAGTTATCGTTTGAAGTTGATCATCTCAATGATTTTAACGTTATTTTCATAAATAACTAAAATAACGTTAAAATTAGTGCACTTTTACTTTTGCCCCTTAAGGGCCCACACATATATACATTATATGCATGCACCGCAAATGGGGTGTTATTTAACCTCACATACGTTTATACATAATAGCATCAAATCAAGTATCTATGTTTCAGTTCTGTGTTGTCTGATATGTTTCTGACTGTTAAAACCTAAGGTTTTAATCAGATTTCAGACAATCGCATAATAGTTTCGTATCAAGTATAATGTATCAATAGCATAAACATAGTTTCACGTAATGTGTACCTGAGTTACTGTACGAGTTACTGTTGCGATCACTGTTCCGGCACGCGTTCGGCACTGATGTTACACTAATCAACCCAAGCCCATTTTTATAACACATAATATCATGTTATGCCTTTTAACATTATCCAATCGTGCTCATATAGTCAAAATCACCATTTCTCAATATTTAGGCCTCAAGAGTTACTAAAAATAGTAACTATGCCCAAATGACCATAAGCAACATAAAAATCACATTTTAAGTATTCTAATCATCATAATATCATTCTAATAGCAATTCATACACATGCATGTTATCCATATCATTCATGTTACCGTTTCGTAACTAAAAAGTTACTATATTTAGTAAGTTCATCAAAAACTCAAATTTTAACCATTTAACCAAGATCTAATCATGTCATCATCTTCTGACATCATCCATAATCATACCTATATATCCAAAATTATCCCAATATACATGGATCATACATGCATGCATACAAAATATCACAAATCGCCATTTTACGCATAAAGACATATACACAACATCTTGGATCGTCATAAATCACCATAATAACACCATAGATCATCATTAATCATAGAAATATCAATAAACCCATATTCAAAAGAGTGAAAATTCATGCATGTGCGATCTAGTGGGTGCATGTGCGAAATATGGTGATTTTAAGCCATAAGGAGTGTAGAGCTACCTTATAGAGCTTCTTGAACAGCTGAGATGATGCTCCAGCAGCTATTTGACCTCCTGGTTCGTTGGTTTGGACAAGAACAAGAAGAAGATGATGATCTCCAAGCTTAGAGGGTATTCTTCCTTGAGTTCTTTAAGTTCCCCAAGCTCAAATGTGGCCTCCAATGGCTTCCAGAGCTCAATCAAGGTGGTAATGGTGGAGATAAGCCGAGAGGTTGAGCGTGGAGTCGAGTAAAATGATTAAAATGAGTAGACTAGGCATAATTGTCTTGGTTTTATAAAGATTTGTCGTCTGACACCCATCGCGTATCGCGGAGAGGGCCTTAGATTCCTTCCGCGTACCGCGAAGAAAATCGGGATTCAAATCCACGGCCGCACGTCGCGTACCACTATATGGGTTCCTGATGGGCCTCCGCGTAGCGCGACGATTTCCTGTGGAGCCCAATAGGCCCATTTTCATTAGTTTGATCCGTTCGTCTCCGTTTTCATGCTTCCGGACTATCGTTCGGCCTCGTTTGAACTTCCAAGTTCAGTGTTTGTGTGTTTTGTGCGGTTTCGAGTGTTTTGTTACACGATGTGTTAAACGTTCACCGACGTTCGTGTGTTTTCACACGTGTGTGCGGTTTCTCGATAATTCCTTGAACTATCTTGTTGTGTGCCATTGTTGGTACCGTCGTGCCACGTGACACACTAAATTATACTAATTCTAGTGCCACGTGTACAATGACCATTTAAATAAACGTTTAAATAAATAATAAGCTGACCTAAAAATTGCGGGGTGTCACAGTTTTGTATGTTTTAAATGTGCTAAGTGGTTTATTATGTCTTAACATGATGATGGTATGCTAAGTTAGATGGTTTCCGATATCCCACATGCTAGATATGGAAACTTTCCATTTTAGGAAACTTTTGTACGCAACGTGACTTATGTGACTTATGTGATTTCGTATGATAACGTGCTATGTGTTAACATGATCACGTAGGACTTAACGAGTATGCTAGAACTTTAAAATCAATACGTGTGATGAAACTTGCCATAAATGGAAACTTACTATATATAGTAAGTTGTCCATGGACTCGACTTGCGCGTTTTGCACACGACGAGCACTAACACGAATGTTACACAAATTCACAACCGACACACGGTTCACCAACGGGTCGTTGACTTGACACGGTCAACTTCGGTTAAACACGGTCAATGTGGACCAACATGAGCAAACACGGTCGTTGTGGACCGACACGGACAAACATGAACAACCGAGGGTTGTTGAGCACAAACACGAGCACGAGCACGAACACGGTCACCTACACAAACTCACGTATGGTATACGATATAGGTAGCCGGTGACCGACTATGCTACGTGACGCTACGGGAGCTTACGTTTGTACTTTCACATCATTTCACTAAGGTGAGTTTACGGCCCCTCTTTACTCTTTTCAAACTTTTCAAATAGGGGGAGAATACTAGTTGAATCGAGTCAAACATTATTACTGTACAAACATTTTACTGTGTATGCTGGTTTATTAGACAAACATTAAGTGTTGAACTTGTAGCAAGCCCTCACAAAGTCTTACCGTTAATGTACGAACAACGTGGTAGGTTTAAATGGATCCGTTTGGGTGTGACTAACCCCACGGGGCACAATTTTGACTGGAGGTAATAACCCGTGAAACTCTGACCTAACTTGCTATGTATACGAGACATAACGGAGGCAAGGACAAACAAGTCTAGTTCGATAGTGACGCACTGACACTTGGAGCCTAGGGCTCGGTACTAACATTATGATAAACGGCATGACACATGTTTTCTGTTACTATGTATACATCAAAACCTGTGAACTCACCAACCATTGTGTTGACACTTTTTCTCAAACTTGTATTCTCAGGTAGCTGACAGGATCATGGATATCAGGAATGCACATTTAAGGGATGATCATTAGGATTTACATGCATTTCTGTTTTATCTTTTACAACAATTTTATTCATGTATTGTATTAGACATTGTAGTGTCTGACAATTTATATTTCCGCTGCATATGTCAAACACATTTTATTCCGCTGCAATGATTTATGAAATTCCGCTGCAATTATCTTATTAACTTTTATGTCAACAATATATTTTGAAACGTATATAGAGTCGTTCTATATGACCATGAGCTGTGATTCTGGTCACGTCACACCCACGTGGACTAACACTACAAGTGAGAATTTGGGGGTGTGACAATTTTAAAACTAGTTCATATATAACAATATCCAAACTAACACAAAACAATTATAGACATGTATTGAACATATAAAATTCATTTTTACGATGGTTTATACAAACAGTATAATATATATACATCTACATATACCTAAAACAGTACAATTCAAATTTATAAAAACAAACGAATACTCATACAGTACAATATATAAACATGTACATGCATTTAAATACCAGTACAATATATAGACATATACATATACGTAATACGATTTAAAACACAGTACATATACTTAATTACTCTATAAATTCATATCATAATTCAAATACAATATATTAAGGTAAATTAGAAAATATGAACATGAATGTAGCACAAATGAGGAAGTCGAATATAGGTTCAGTTAATCCAATAAAAACACAATTAAGATATATACCTGAATTGATTGCATTAGTAGACATTATCAATATGCTCAAAGATGAGGATGTCCGATTGTATTTCAATTTTGGAAAAAATCGTTAAAATTCTGATAAAATTGCAGGTTCATCAATTGAAGAATCGTATCTGTAAATGATCAATTGAAGAAGAATCGTATCTGATAATGCAATTGAAGATTGAAAACATATCAAAATTGATCATCACTTTAAGAAATTGAAGAAATCGTGATAACATTGATGTGGGTTGATAACGTCGATCATATATTACGAAATTGTAATGCAATTGATCCTTACGTCACGAAATTGAACATTGAAACCTAACCAAATTGATCATCATATTACGAAATTGAAGAAATCATGATACGAAATTGAAGAAATCGTGATAGAACAGTCAAGTCAAAGAACATAAAGGAACGAATTTGAAGAAATCGTGATGTTTAGCGCCACAATTGAAGGTCTGTATAATTTTCATGTGTATTGCTAAAACTTACCCTTGATGTTTATGAATTAATCTTGCCACATATCAGCTTGTAATTCCTTCTTAGACTATTTAGGGAAAAAACCATTTTTATTTGAAGCTATCCCTATATACATACATATATATATATATATATATAGAGAGAGAGAGGGATTGAATATTTTTAAGATTATTTTATATTCGGGCATGTCATTGTGTGCCGTTATTATTTATTTATTTTTTTTAAAATAATAATTTATAAAATGCATAATTTAAAATAATATTATTATTCACTTCTTAATGTTTAGGGTTTTTTAGACGCAAAATCCATTTTATTTTAATATATATATTGAAAAGTGTCCTCTAGTTTGACTTTCAATGACTTCTCAAGTCTAGGAAATTTGGAAGTATTATGCGCTTTTTCATATTTTCTTATATTATGACAAGATGAAATAAAGAGGAAAAGATAATTCATAAAATAATTAGAAAATACTGTTTGTTATTTGTTTGTATTTAAATGTGTTGCTTATTTTTTTGAGGGAAAATGTCATACAAATGTAGCCAACTTTCAGTTTTGTTTCACTTAGGTCACTCATACTTTTTTTTGTTCCAATTAAATCACTCATACTTTTTTTTTGTTCCGATTAGGTCACTTTACTTTTAATTTTGTTCCGATTAGGTCACTTTACTTGTAATTTTGTTCCGATTAGGTCACTTTACTTTTAATTTTGAGTGACCTAATTGAAACAAAATTAAAAGTAAAGTGACCTAATGGGAACAAAATTAAAAGTAAAGTGACCTAATCAGAACAAAAAAAAGTATGAGTGACTTAATCGGAACAAAAAAAAATATGAGTGACCTAATTAGAACAAAGCTGAAAGTTGGTTACATTTCTATAAAGTTACCCCTTTTTTTGTAAAAACCGGTTTTTAATAAAGAAATGTATTGTGAATAATCGTTAATTAAACGATTGTGGTTGTTGTGATTTGAAAATATGTAAGAATTACGTCATTAATGGCAAGAGCACATTTGGTCGTGCTTGAAATCCACGAGGATTTAGTAACTTTTGTTATTGGGGATTGATAGTATGTGAAAAATGATGAACGTGGGCGAAAACCGTGCGCAAAACGGAGTTCGTATGCTCCCGGAATCGCGAAACGAAGTTAAAAATCAAAATGATGACGCTGGTGACGTGGGGCGGTACGCCTGGCGGGACGCACCCAGTTGGGGCGATGCGCCCCATGTACTATGTCGGCAAAAAAGGTTTTTAAAGATCAGATCGCATTTTTGAACTCTGTTTTCTTACCCTTTCGACCTGTTCTGGCTCCAGACGAACAAACCAACATTTCTAAGCCTAAAACCTTCATTTTGAAGGCTTCTAATCATCCAGATCGCGCATAGGATCGTGTTTTCAAGTCCCGATCGTTGTTTAACCGTAGAAATCCGTCAGATCAGGTAACGGTTTGTTTTATCCTACTGGTTCAATATTTTGTGGATTAAATCTAGTTTTAAATGTATTAGTATGATTATGGGCATTGATTATTGCCTAGTTGATAACTAGGGATTGTTAGAAACGAAGAACTTGTTGTTTTGATGGTGAAATCTTCGTTTTGAAGCCGGGATAATGTCCGGTTGTTATGAAACCCATATCATGGTGTGATACCCAGTAGGAATGGGTAGATTATGGTTTTAAATGAAATATGGATTATGATCCATGGATTAAACGATGATTATGATGAATTGATGTTAACGTTATTAATAGTTATGATCTTAAAATAAATATTGAATAATAAAAGTGATTAAAGATCGTAACTAATATAATGAACATCAGTTATTTGATAAATTGCCTAACAGAGGCATGAGATGTGATTAATTGTGATAATTGACTAAAACTTGCTAAAGATAGTAAGATAGAGTCAATTATGTGATAAATTGACTTTGAGAAAGTCAAACCAGTCAAGTGCGTTGAACTTGATTATATGTGTTATATGTATTGAGTATAGTTGTATATGTGTGAATATGCAACTAGGTATTGACGGTGAAAGTCAAAGGACGATTCACAGAAGTGGAAAAGAGGTTGTAGGAAGTGAACAACCGCTTGAACCAGGTAAGTTACCCAACTTACTGTAACATTACATATAAGTAGTAGAAAGAGTCTACTTGATTTTGATGTATATATATTGGTTGATTTGAATGAATGGGCATAACTAGATTGGAACTAATTGAGTTAATAGACTCTAATGTATAAATGTTAAGTTCCAATGTGTTTATGTCACGATTGAATTAATTATGCAACATAGATTGCATAAGAATAGCCGGATGAGCTGGTGTTTGACTATGATATCACAAATGTGTGATTAGTCAGAGGTGCTGACAAATAGCTATGGTGGAAGTACATGATTGTGAACACCATAGTGTAACTTTGATTAAACTATTGTGATTAATAGTTGATGATTGGTAATATGACATTATTACATTGTGAGAGTCAATTCGAATAGAAATGACTCAGCTTGACTTTTAATTGTGAAAAATGTATTTTTACATTTTGTTGTTATGACTCCACAATGGTGGATAGACAGAGGTGCTGTCAATTGTCTAGATGGAAGTACCGGTGGGTGAACATCTTAGACTAAATAAATATGACTCCACAATGGTGGATAGACAGAGGTGCTGTCAATTGTCTAGATGGAAGTACCGGTGGGTGAACATCTTAGACTAAATAAATATGACTCCACAATGGTGGATAGACAGAGGTGCTGTCAATTGTCTTAGATGGAAGTACCGGTTGGTGAACATCTTAAGACTAAATAAATATGACTCCACAATGGTGGATAGACAGAGGTGCTGTCAATTGTCTAGATGGAAGTACCGGTGGGTGAACATCTTAGACTAAATAAATATGACTCCACAATGGTGGATAGACAGAGGTGCTGTCAATTGTCTTAGATGGAAGTACCGGTTGGTGAACATCTTAAGACTAAATAAATATGACTCCACAATGGTGGATAGACAGAGGTGCTGTCAATTGTCTTAGATGGAAGTACCGGTTGGTGAACATCTTAAGACTAAATAAATATGACTCCACAATGGTGGATAGACAGAGGTGCTGTCAATTGTCTTAGATGGAAGTACCGGTTGGTGAACATCTTAAGACTTAATATATGTATGATACCACAAATGTGTGGATAACCGGTTAATCCGGAAGTTAAATTGTTGAA
Organism: Mikania micrantha; assembly: GCA_009363875.1. Lineage (NCBI taxonomy): Eukaryota > Viridiplantae > Streptophyta > Magnoliopsida > Asterales > Asteraceae > Mikania > Mikania micrantha. Next base: position 58,072,913 of record CM018684.1, read on the forward strand.
ACCACAGATGTGTGGATAATTGGTTAAGCCAATAAAATATATGTATATTTGGTGTTTTAAATTTAGCCAGAGGTGTTGGTGGTAGAGTTGAATTAGATAATATATTCATATTGTGAAAATGTCCCACTAAGGGAAATAAATGCACCATATGTGTTGGGTGCAAGTTGATGTTTGAATATGATATATATTATTATCTAAAAATGATTAACATCCATATGATATGTATGTGGATGGGTTTAAATAAGTTTTTTTGGGAATTTTGGGAGGGGTTACTTACTTAGTTCATATGAACTAATTGTGACCTTATATGTGATGTTACAGGTCAAGATAGATATGCATTGGGCGATCAGATCGGGCACGTTGTGAAGCAGAACCAAACGTTATGTAAAGTATGCGGTAGTATTAAACTTAAACACACCAGTTTTTATTAATCATAAATGTAAATGATTGAAATTAAGTGTGTTTAACTTGTGAAAATGAAATTTCACGCTTCCGAACATGATTTTTGATAAAGTTTAATTTGGGACCTAAAAATGGGACACGTGTAATCGTGTGTAAAGTTTGGGTGTTACAGAGTTGGTATCAGAGCAATGGTTTGAGTGAATCTAGTGCGTCATGAACACTTGATCTCAAACTTTTATGCTCTTGATATGAAAACATAACGTTTGATTCGAAGACCCGATCATGATGCCGAATGTATGAGGTTAGCATATCTATGTCCTGTATTATAATTGTTAAATGTAATGTGAATCATTACATGTTAAATGTGATTTGATTGATTATGTGAAACCGAAATCAATATCTGGAGTATGAAATGAAGAAAGTAAGGAATTGGGCATATAATGAGTGGACTAGTATGTCTGGCCAACTTACTAGTACAAACATGATATGAACAAACTCTTATGAGAATCATTTTATACTTAGGCTATTGAGATTAGGTAAGGTGTTATGAGCTTAATGTGTCTATTACTTGTAAGTAATAGTGTTACCAATTCAGGATAAATGAATTGGAAGATTAATGTGAAAAGACCTACATGAGTGTAGGTAATAACACTTGAGGTGTTGGGGGAATTAATCCATTTGAACATGGAAAATGTTTTGGTGTGTACACACAAATTAAAAATGAGAAATTTGACCCGTTTAGGGTAAAATGGGGAAAAAGGACACATAATTATGTTTATGTGTTCATACATGTTTAAGTTTGTGATGTAATGATTTAAACATGTTATAAATTTATATAATGTGCATATAATTATATGCGGGATATATAGAGTTGTAAGTATACAATGTGTATACGTATAGTGAATGTTATGATATGATTTCATAACTAGTGATAGTGTCATTACATGTTGATAGTAATTGACACATTGAAATGGAAACTATTTATAATAGTGTTAAAGCAAATTTAAGACCATAACGTATGGCATTTTGTGTATATTTAACATGTAAGACCACTGGTGGGTGGCATTGGAATTAACATGTAAGACCACTGGTGGGTGGCATTGGGTTTAACATGAAAGATCATTGGTGAATGGCATTGGATTTATCATATAAGACCACTTATGAGTGGCGTTGAATTGTTTGTAAGACTACTTGTGAGTGGACTTGTGTTAGATGTGTAAAACCATCTTGGAATGGCATTGAGTTGTCATTTAATTCCTCCTTAGTGAGGTATTGGGAGAATCCACATGCGTGTGGATTGGTCAAAATGTGTTATGTGATTATGTTGGTTGAAACTACTTGTAATTGACCTGTAGTAATTGTAATAAATTGAATGGTAAATTGACCATGTGTGTCATGAAATGTTGAAAATATAAAACCACATGGTGGTGGTATTTAACTATTTGACAAATGTCTTGTAGTATTAGATGAATGTCATGTGCTAAATGCTTAGCTTGAAAAGTGTTACTAAATGATAATTTATAATTGACACTATAAAATGATGATAATCCACATTGTGTGGAAGTATATGAATATGAAACCACATGGGGTGGTATTTGGGATTATTGAATCAAATATTGAATGTAACAACCTGAGTTTTGTTGAAATTGATTAATGTTATGATAAATTGCATAACTAATAAAGGTGTAGTTATATGTTTAAAATAACTGACACAGATAATGGGTGACGCTTCACATCCGTGTGAAACTGATGTAAGACCACTGGTGCATGCGTGGCATTAATATTTGTCATGTAAGTCCATAATGAAATGGCGTTGATGTTTTTCATATAAGTCCACATTTTTGTGGCATTGGGGGTAAACCATGTATATGTATATGATAATAAATTACCCATTTCGTGGAACTTGTAGTTATAGGATTGGGTGAGTCCACACTACAATGGTATGTGCATGTAGCATATATGTGATTTGTTGTTTTAATTGAAGTTGAGGTAAATGGTTAGGGTTAGTGTGGTTATTGTAGTTGAATGATTTACAGGGTATGTGAACATTCAACTAATGATAATGATCGAGTTGATTTACAAGAGTGTAAACAACCATCATACTGTGGATGTTATGATCTACAAAAGTGTAGATATTAAATTGGTTATGTGTGTTTCGATTCACAAGGTGTGTGAACCAAAGATGATCTACAAGAGTGTTGACATCTAATTTCAAGAGTCAAATTGTTTAAGTTTGACTTTTGGAAAATATGATGCACAATTGGAGTTTTGTGTGCACACATGTTTGGTGTTAAATGATAATGGTTGAGCAGGAATGGTAGATAAGAATGTCTATCTAGGTGAATAAATGAGTAACGTGAATGTTAAGTCATTCGGTTGTGGTGGTGTGTTAAATACGTTATACATGATGCTTGACTTTAAAAAGTCAGAGTTATGCCTATTTGTAAAGAAATATGATAACTATTGTATGTATAAATTGTATTCATACATATGATGTATGTGAATATTCAAAAGGGAGATAAGATGCATGTAGAAATACACTTAAGTGTATGGTTTGGTTTGAATGAAGAAAGTCAAACCAAATAATCAATTGTAGATTGATTATGTGGAATCATGTATAATGATTATGTTTATTTAAGGATAAATGTTCAACTATGCTTGAAATGTATATTAGAGAAGTGGTGTCTCGGCATGGTGTGCCAGTGACGAATAATTTTGTTCGAGACACTTGATTTACTTCTCATTTCTGGAGAAATTTCCAGGAAGAATTAGGATTGTTGATAAGCACAGCGTATCATCCTCAGATTGATGGTCAAAGTGAAAGGACCATTCAAACGTTGGAGGATACGTTATGAGCATGTATTATTGACTTTGGCGGTAGTTGGGATGATTACCTACCGTTGACGGAGTTCTCGTATAATAACAGTTATCATTCCAGTATTGGAATGCCTCTATATGAGATGCTTTATGGGAGGAAATGTCGAACTCGTGTTTGTTGGGAAGAAGTTGGGCAGCGTGAACTCGCACATAAAAATGTAATGAAAGCTACCAATGAACGGATAAATCAGATCCGTGCCCATCTGAAGGCGGCTCAAGACCGTCAGAAATCATACGCTGATAAGCGTAGAAGGCCAATTGAATTCCAGGTGGGAGATTTTGTGTTGTTAAAAGTCTCACCGTGGAAAGGTGTGATACGTTTTAGAAAGCAAGGGAAGTTAAGCCACATTTTATCAAACCATTCTGAATTATAGCTCGGATAGGTAGTGTTACTTATCGTATTGAGCTACCGGAGGAATTGAATGGTATACATGATACTTTTCATGTGTTATATTTAAGAAAATGTCTGGCTAATGAATCGGTTTACATGCCACTAGAAGATTTGGAAATTTATGACAAGATGAAATATGTGGAAAAAAAAACCGATAACTATATTGACAGGAAAGTCAACCAGTTGAGAAACAAATCCCTGAACCAGGTGAAGGTTCAATGGAATAATATAAGGGGATTTGACGCCATGTGGGAAGTCAGAAAATGAAATGAGAAAGTATTATCCTTTCCTTTTTAAGGTATAAGCGGTTTCGGGGACGAAACCTTTGTAAGGAGGGGAGATTTGTAACAACCGGTTTTTAATAAAGAAATGTATTGTGAATAATCGTTAATTAAACGATTGTGGTTGTTGTGATTTGAAAATATGTAAGAATTACGTCATTAATGGCAAGAGCACATTTGGTCGTGCTTGAAATCCACGAGGATTTAGTAACTTTTGTTATTGGGGATTGATAGTATGTGAAAAATGATGAACGTGGGCGAAAACCGTGCGCAAAACGGAGTTCGTATGCTCCCGGAATCGCGAAACGAAGTTAAAAATCAAAATGATGACGCTGGTGACGTGGGGCGGTACGCCTGGCGGGACGCACCCAGTTGGGGCGATGCGCCCCATGTACTATGTCGGCAAAAAAGGTTTTTAAAGATCAGATCGCATTTTTGAACTCTGTTTTCTTACCCTTTCGACCTGTTCTGGCTCCAGACGAACAAACCAACATTTCTAAGCCTAAAACCTTCATTTTGAAGGCTTCTAATCATCCAGATCGCGCATAGGATCGTGTTTTCAAGTCCCGATCGTTGTTTAACCGTAGAAATCCGTCAGATCAGGTAACGGTTTGTTTTATCCTACTGGTTCAATATTTTGTGGATTAAATCTAGTTTTAAATGTATTAGTATGATTATGGGCATTGATTATTGCCTAGTTGATAACTAGGGATTGTTAGAAACGAAGAACTTGTTGTTTTGATGGTGAAATCTTCGTTTTGAAGCCGGGATAATGTCCGGTTGTTATGAAACCCATATCATGGTGTGATACCCAGTAGGAATGGGTAGATTATGGTTTTAAATGAAATATGGATTATGATCCATGGATTAAACGATGATTATGATGAATTGATGTTAACGTTATTAATAGTTATGATCTTAAAATAAATATTGAATAATAAAAGTGATTAAAGATCGTAACTAATATAATGAACATCAGTTATTTGATAAATTGCCTAACAGAGGCATGAGATGTGATTAATTGTGATAATTGACTAAAACTTGCTAAAGATAGTAAGATAGAGTCAATTATGTGATAAATTGACTTTGAGAAAGTCAAACCAGTCAAGTGCGTTGAACTTGATTATATGTGTTATATGTATTGAGTATAGTTGTATATGTGTGAATATGCAACTAGGTATTGACGGTGAAAGTCAAAGGACGATTCACAGAAGTGGAAAAGAGGTTGTAGGAAGTGAACAACCGCTTGAACCAGGTAAGTTACCCAACTTACTGTAACATTACATATAAGTAGTAGAAAGAGTCTACTTGATTTTGATGTATATATATTGGTTGATTTGAATGAATGGGCATAACTAGATTGGAACTAATTGAGTTAATAGACTCTAATGTATAAATGTTAAGTTCCAATGTGTTTATGTCACGATTGAATTAATTATGCAACATAGATTGCATAAGAATAGCCGGATGAGCTGGTGTTTGACTATGATATCACAAATGTGTGATTAGTCAGAGGTGCTGACAAATAGCTATGGTGGAAGTACATGATTGTGAACACCATAGTGTAACTTTGATTAAACTATTGTGATTAATAGTTGATGATTGGTAATATGACATTATTACATTGTGAGAGTCAATTCGAATAGAAATGACTCAGCTTGACTTTTAATTGTGAAAAATGTATTTTTACATTTTGTTGTTATGACTCCACAATGGTGGATAGACAGAGGTGCTGTCAATTGTCTAGATGGAAGTACCGGTGGGTGAACATCTTAGACTAAATAAATATGACTCCACAATGGTGGATAGACAGAGGTGCTGTCAATTGTCTAGATGGAAGTACCGGTGGGTGAACATCTTAGACTAAATAAATATGACTCCACAATGGTGGATAGACAGAGGTGCTGTCAATTGTCTTAGATGGAAGTACCGGTTGGTGAACATCTTAAGACTAAATAAATATGACTCCACAATGGTGGATAGACAGAGGTGCTGTCAATTGTCTAGATGGAAGTACCGGTGGGTGAACATCTTAGACTAAATAAATATGACTCCACAATGGTGGATAGACAGAGGTGCTGTCAATTGTCTTAGATGGAAGTACCGGTTGGTGAACATCTTAAGACTAAATAAATATGACTCCACAATGGTGGATAGACAGAGGTGCTGTCAATTGTCTTAGATGGAAGTACCGGTTGGTGAACATCTTAAGACTAAATAAATATGACTCCACAATGGTGGATAGACAGAGGTGCTGTCAATTGTCTTAGATGGAAGTACCGGTTGGTGAACATCTTAAGACTTAATATATGTATGATACCACAAATGTGTGGATAACCGGTTAATCCGGAAGTTAAATTGTTGAAACCACAGATGTGTGGATAATTGGTTAAGCCAATAAAATATATGTATATTTGGTGTTTTAAATTTAGCCAGAGGTGTTGGTGGTAGAGTTGAATTAGATAATATATTCATATTGTGAAAATGTCCCACTAAGGGAAATAAATGCACCATATGTGTTGGGTGCAAGTTGATGTTTGAATATGATATATATTATTATCTAAAAATGATTAACATCCATATGATATGTATGTGGATGGGTTTAAATAAGTTTTTTTGGGAATTTTGGGAGGGGTTACTTACTTAGTTCATATGAACTAATTGTGACCTTATATGTGATGTTACAGGTCAAGATAGATATGCATTGGGCGATCAGATCGGGCACGTTGTGAAGCAGAACCAAACGTTATGTAAAGTATGCGGTAGTATTAAACTTAAACACACCAGTTTTTATTAATCATAAATGTAAATGATTGAAATTAAGTGTGTTTAACTTGTGAAAATGAAATTTCACGCTTCCAAACATGATTTTTGATAAAGTTTAATTTGGGACCTAAAAATGGGACACGTGTAATCGTGTGTAAAGTTTGGGTGTTACATTTTTTGACACACCCACTTACATATATAATTCATACTCTTTGCTAGTTTAATGTTGGTCATGAGATCGATTGGTGAGGAGTCTAATGATGGCGTTCACAATTTATCATCACCACTCTTGCCACTTCTAGAGAAAGGGTGTAGCTGGAAATGTGAACTGTTAATCGATTCATCTGATTAGATTATAAACAATATGAAAACAATAATAACTAATATAATATGTATCAGATGAAAATTGTGAATCTACTGAATACTGAATTGAGCCCTGGCATAATTCTTTTGTAGCAGATGCGATCAAGTTACTGTTTAGGGTGTCTAATAAGAATGGATTTAGGTGGAAAGCTTGGAGGTTCATGAATTCTAATATTAAGGAATTCATGAGTTGTGGGATGTTTATTGCCCTAATTAATAGCCTTAATCTTTTTTATATTTTTTTGAACGGCAATTTGGATCACTGACGGGTCATAGACCCACCCGATCATATCCACACCCCATAGGAGGAAACACACCATAGGTGAGAGAAAACCTCCTAGCCTAGCATGAAACCCCTATTTTTGTCCATGCCAGGACTTGAACCCATGACCTCCCAATATTGAAATCACATGGTACCTCCCCTCAACCGCTTGAGCTAAGGATCATTAGTTAATCTTTTTTATATACATCTAAGAGAAAACTCTAATTAGAATAACATGGGTAATTACCAATATGATACAAATATTTAACTAATTAATCAATTAAATATATAATCATAAACATCATATTATATATATTTATATTTTAATCTTATACCAACAGTACAACTGTTGTGCACTCATGACGCACATTAATGCAAGTATAGAAGATGACCTAAGTAGTAAATTGGAGTACAAATTAATTTTCAAATAAAATAAGTATTTTATTATTTAAGTATTTTATTATTTTCTTATTAAATCATACTGATTTCTGAATACATTATGAAATTATGAAATTATAAATACCGAATTAAAAATTAACAAGTATAGCAACATGGGTAGAAGGTACAATGTTCCATTCATGACAAAAAAATTATTAAAGATATTTAATTTCAGGAACAAGTGGTGCAATTGAGAAAAACTCATCAAGAGACTTCACGCGCTATCACGGTGGTTACTCAATCCGAATAAAGAATAGTTAGAAAACTAGAAGGCTATCCATAGTGGTCATCCCACTGAAAATCCCTCCCCACCGAAATTTCATGCGACGTCATCACCCTACTGAAAATCTTAAAACCCTATAGTGATTACCTCACCGGAAAAGTTTCCCCATTTGTGAGAGAAGAGAAACGGTGTGTGAGAGGGGTAGAGCGGGGAGCGGTATCCGCCGAACCCACAAAATCATTCCCGTCGAGGGAGGGGGCGGTGGTCCCGCCGGTGCCCACTATCCCGCAAGGCCAGGCCGCTGCGCATGGTCTAACAATTGTTACTTTACTGTAAAAGAATTATCAAAAAACCGTTATAAATGTTGAAAATGAATGTTTGAAAAAAAGCTCCCAAAATTCCTTTATATATATATATATATATGATTTGGTTCAAATAAGAACCCTGCTTAATTGTGGTAACCCAAAATAACCCTACAAAAAATGCCCGAATCTTTGATTTTTTTTCATGGTATTTATTATACATATTTAGGAGGGTTTCTTTTTTGTATTTTGGCTAATTCGCAATGCAAATCGAATTTGCTTCGGTGTAAAGTTTTTGCACTTTTCTAAATGTTGCGAAATGCAAATCGAATTTACATCGACGCAAATTTGATTTGCCTTGCGAATTAGCCAAAACACAAAAAAGAAACCCCCCTTAAATATGTATAATAAAGACTATGAAAAAAAAATCAAAGATTTGGGCATAAAACTTATTACTTTGGAGAAAAATAAGAAAACCCGTACTAAACAATCAATTTAAAAAAAATTCATGATTTTTTATATTTAGCTTAGAAATGATATAAACAAAAAAAATTTTTAATAAAAATATACAGATTACAAAGTTACGTTACGTATATGTAACCAATAAAGTTACATATATGTAACTCATATATGTAGTTTACAATAAGTTACATATATGTAATCAATGAGTTACACATATGTAATAACATGAGTTATATATATTTTTTTATTTTTTCTTTTTGTTAATAGCTCTAACCTTATAATAAAACAAAGTGTAAAACAAAAAATGAAAAACGAAATTGATTGATAACAATTGTGATTAGTTTTCTAAGTTTTCCTCAAAATGGAGGTTTTCTATGGAATCCTCCCATATATATATATATATATATATATATATGGGAGGATTCAAAAGAAAACTCCTTACTTTGGAGAAAACTAAGAAAATTCTTACTAAACAATTAATTTTTAATTTTTTTTCATGATTTTTTATTATTAGCTTAGAAATGTTGTAAACAAATTTTTTTTTTAATAAAAAAATGTAGATAACGAAATTACGTATATGTAAACTATAAAGTTACATATATGTAACTCATATATGAAGTGTACAAGTTACATATATGTAATCAATGAGTTACATATATGTAATAACATGAATTACGAGTTTTTTTTCCAAAAGAGTGTTGGTGGGAAAATTATTTACAAAATGGGTGATTTGAAAAATATTTACCAAAATGGGTGTTTTTCACTTATTTCTTTATTTTTAAATAATTTATTATACCATATTACCATTTTTCCTATTTTTTTTAATCAATTCACTTTAGTCACTTTAGTTTTTCTATTTTGATTGAATCAAAAAAATTATAATAAATTAGTTAAAAATAAAGAAATAAGTGAAAAACACCATTCTGGTAAATATTTTTCAAATCATCAATTTTGGTAAATAATTTTTCCACTAACACCCTTTTGGGAAAAAACTCCATGAATTACATATATTTTTTATTTTTTTTCTTTTTGTTAACAAATATAACCTTATAATAAAACAAAATGCAAAACAAAAAACGAAAAACGAATTGATTGATAACAATTGTGATTAGTTTTCTAAGTTTTCTCCAAAATTAATGTTTTTTATAGAACCCTCCCCTATATATATATATATATATATATATATATATATATATATGAAAGAACCAAAAAAACTAATTTTGAACCACATGTTTTTAAGGGTATAAAAGTAATTTTCATTTAAATTAGGAGAAGTTACTATTATACCCTCTAAACTTGTGACTAGAAATGATTTATTTGGTTCTCAAGTTGCAATAGTTCTCATTTGAACATCACCTGTGTATATATATATATATATATATATATATATTATAATTGCAATGGTTATTAATATATCGTTTATGACTTAATTAAAACTATACATGACATTATTAATCCATAACAAGATAAATGAGTTGATTTGGTTAAAAAATATTGTATTTTGGTTAAAATGAGTAAAAATTATGACATATAATGGGTTGATATGGGTAACACATTATCATAATACGGTCAAGATTGGTAACTTAAAAAGTATGTGATTATAATGGATTCAAACATGTAATAATGATTATTAATATATTTGATGAGAAAATCATTAAAAAAAAATATTCAAATAAACTATTTTTTTTCGTTACAACTCATTTGAACTCGAACTAAATTGATGTTTTTAAAAACAACTCATTTAGACTAAAATTTATTTTGCTTAAAACTAGTCCTAACCCGCACCGACCTTAAACAACACCTGTTCTGATCATTTACCCAACCCAACCCAACCCAACCCAACCCAACCCAACCCAATCCAATCCGCCCATTTTAGCATGTATAATTAAAATGCTAAAATATAAAAACGGTAGCTTTTGAGTTGTTTGCACTAATTGTATATCAAAATTCATGCCTCCAATGTTGACCTTTTGAACCAGTTTGCTCTTCCACGCTTCAATTCGGAGATCCACATGACACATCGTTGACATGATATATGTTAATGTTAATGCATGTCATCATCAACGTTATAATTATTTTGAACTAGTTTATTTTAATTTATGTTAATTTTTGTTAATTTAATCAACACATTATCATAAAGTTGGTTGATTGAAAACAAAACGAAATATTATAATATGCTGATTTAATTAAAAAAACTTAAAACAAAACACTTAAAAATAAAGAAGTAAATGAAAAACAATTATTTTAGTAAATGTTTTTAAAATAACTCATTTTGGTAAATAATGTTTTTTCCTCAACACCTATTTTAAAATAACTTGGTAAACATTTAACTAAACAAAGAAAAATTTCATACTTACACATGATTGTTAAACCAAGAAATTTTCGTAGAAAGTTAACCCTTAAACTTATTTTTAACCATCTTTGCTAAATCATGAAAAAAATTGTGATTATTATTGATTTATATTAATGTTTGATTTTTTTTATTCTAAATCAATAAAAAATAAACTTTAATGTAAATAACTTATATTTTTCAAGATTTAAAATAGATGTTAGAAAATAAGCTGAAGGACCAACTCTCTAAGGTTGGGTTATTTATTATTAGGGTTGTTAAAAAATATCTGTATTCGAAACCGAATTGGAAATATCCAAAAATCCGAACTCGAAATATCTAGAAGTAAAGTTTGGTTATCTGAAAATTTGGATGTGGATTCGAGCGCCTATTTATAGAATTTAGGGTTATGCAAACTATCTGTAATATTTTTTATTCTGAAAATTTTCGAATAATTTTTCATATAATTTCTGATAATATTTTAATTTATATTCAAATATTTCATATATATGAAATATTTTTATTCAAAATTTCTAAATATTTTCTAAAATTATTAAATAATTGATATATGTTTCGAAATTTGAATATCTGAATTTGAAATTTCGAATATGAATTTTATTATTGAAAATCATTGTTTGAAATTTTCGTATATCGGATTGTGATTTTATACATACATATGTGTAATTATCAAGAGTGTTCGCGGTCCGGTTTTTAGGTAGAAACATAAACCAAACCGTTAACAACGGTTTTTAAATAATGAAAACTAAAACCGAATCGTTCAAAATAAAAACCGAATTGCTATCAACGATTTGGTTCCGGTTTGTTTTACGGATTGAGATTTTGATCATGTTAAAAATAAAATTGAATAAAATCAAATCTTTTATAATTCAAGAAGGACTAATTATACCAAGTCAAAATGTTTTTTTAAAATAACGTATAAGTCATAAACTTAATCTATACACACACATATATAGACATGTATCTGTATGAATATATGCATAAACATGTATGTATAGATATATTTATATTTACGCACACAGTCTGGTCCGTTTTTTTTTTATGAAAACCTTAAACCAAACCGTTTATTATGATTTTGAGATTTTGAATCGACCGATCAAATGTTTGGACAAAACTGACTGTGAAACCGAATTGATGACCGATTTGAATGGTTTCACAGTTTGAAACCAGACTGTGAACACCACTAGTAATAATAATAATAAGTATTTGTATTGATTTTAGCATTGTTATACGAGTTTCCATAACAAAAATAAAGTTAACAAATACACCTTTGTCTCTCTCTCTCTCTATATATATATATATATATATATATATATATATATATATATATATATATATATATATATATATTTTCTATGGGTATAGATAATTTGAAAACCACTTATTAGTGTGAAAACCATGAAAATCCATGTAAAACATACGTAACAAAACGTAAAAAAAAACCATGTAAAACATACGTAACAAACGTAAAAAAATTTGGTCAGATCTAAAGCAGCGTTACGTATGTTTTACAACGTAAAAAGAATTTTCTAAAATATTTTTTTTTAAAAATATTTCTTCGGTGTTTTTTTAATTTTTTTTTATAAAAGTGTGCCAAATAATGTTAGAAACCTGAAAAAATTTTTCAAAAAAAAGTTTTTTTTACATGATTTTCGTCTAGTTTTCAAGGTTTTCATACTAAAATGAGGTTTTCATTTTATTAATTCCCTGTATTCTATTCTCCTATTTTGTAAAATTATAAAATAAATTAATTAATTCAATGCTTAAATGCTAATTTGACACAACCGTAGTGTCCATTGGATGTGAGATAATAAAATCTCTAAACTCATTCATATAACAAACAATATTGGTTAACAACTTTATTTAATATTAAATTATATTGATTTTAAACAAATAAATAATTAAGTTTATAACCAAAATGATGTCAACGTATGGGGGCATATATAGATAGACTTGTGACTTACAATGGTCTATTCTAGTCAGCGCAAAGGAATGTTGTCGGAGGGTACACCCCTTGAACCTTCTTCTTCTTTTTCTTTGTTTTTTTTAATAAAAAAAAATTAAAGATATTTTATTCATAGAATAATTGGTGTTATTGTGATAAATTGGATACGATGCAACTCTTCTATCGTGGTTATACCCATATTGTAAAAACGAAGTTTCTCAAAAAGTTAGAACCGGAACTTTGATATGATAATAGAGGTGGGAAAAAAAAAGGAAACCGGAACCGGTCATACCCAAATCGGTGGGTACAAACGGGTCGATTTTTCAGGCAAATTAGAACCGGAACTGGTTCCACTTGTACCAGGCCAAAAACCGAACCGTGGCAAAAAAACCTGTCGAAACTGGTCAAACTCCGGAACTGGTTCTTGACTTTGTTGACCGGAACCGGAACCGCTTCCAAAAAAACCCGATTTGTGCCGCTTTAATCACTACAACACTTGGACATCATTTGGTAAAAAAATTCTATTGGAATTGGAATTTATAAACAATCCACCCAAAAAATGTTCGTGGTTACTCATGGATGAATTGGAATTGAAAAGTTTCACCAAATTTCGTCAATAAAAGGTATTCAAGTTTCTTTCTGAATTTGATTAAGCTTAAGGTGACATTCGAAAAGTTGTGAACATATGGGGTGATCAAAAAATCCAAAATCTGAAATCCGAATCATACCCAAACCCAAACCCGTAAAAACCGATCCGAATTAGATATTCGGATGTTCAGATAGATTCGAATCGGGTATCTATTTTTTATTCGGATCAGGTTGGATATCGGATATACAAAATCTTGTTTATTCGGATCGAATATCCGTTTTTTTTATTCGAATCAGATATGAGAATAACACGAATAACACTTGTTTATTCGGGTTACTCAAATGTAAAAAAGTGTATTTGGGTTATTTGAATATGCCCGGATTTGATTAACATATTTCTTATTAAGATTGGGTCAGGTTTCAAATATGGTTTTTAATTGTTCAAATTCGAATAATCCGATCTGTATAACCAAAATAAATCGTCATTCGAGAAAGTCAAAAAGTAAAGCTTTTATACAAACTTCCGCATTCCACCGAAAAAAATGTAAAAATTCGATACCTTATAAAAGTGAGAGAGTTTTTTAACGTCAAAAACATTTAAAAATTCATATAAAAAACGAACCTGTTAATTGATAAAAAAATTTATCAAAAACTGAATTTGAGGAGAGGGTTGCTTTGATTTAAACCCGAGATGAGATGTGGCCTTTACCCCACATGCCTCTTAGACCTTGCGGTATGCCGGGTGGAAGGGGCGTGTATGGGCGTGGACGAAGGGTGGACCACAACCCCCCTAGGCGTTGATGGCTTGGGCGTGGCCACAGCCACGCCTCTCCTCTCCTTTTCTTCTTGACCGTTCCTTTCTTCTTGGGTGTGGGTGGGCATTTCCGCCACTTTTAGTGGAGTGGGTGGTTGTGGTGAGTGCCTACGTGGCGCCTACGTGACGCATATGTGGAGTGGTTGGACCAAAGACATACACCATTTTCTTACCATCAACTCAACTCTGACCTTTTTTAAAGAAACTAAAAACAAAATTAAATGCTACAAGAGAAATAAAACGAAACAATAAAAAATAACAATAAGAAAATATGCATTAAAGGGTGGTTTTGGGTGCATTAAAACTTGTGTCGTGTTACACGGTGAAACTAAAATGTTATAGTTGTTTTATATGATAATATTTTCTAAGAAAACCAATTTTTATAAAACTTTTATCTTTTTTTCTAAAAGTAAAGATTTAAAATATTTCTTATTTTTATAAAATTTTGATTTTTAGAAAACTTTTATAGGTATGTTTTTTTAATAAAAAGATTTATACCAGTTTAAGAAAGTAACACATGACAATATTAGTATAAGAAATTGACATGTGACAAAAAAATGTTTGTGTATAAGTAAGATTCTCCTTTACAGTGTATTAAAACTTCAACAAATACATGTATATATAATAACGTCATTGATATATAATAGAATTATAACTAATAACTTCATAAATACCAAAAAAATATAAAACTATAAATACATTAAAACAAATATGATTAATGTTTAAACAAACATAATTATGCTTAAAAAGTTTTGGGTTAAAATTTAGTGTTTATTTGTTGAATTTTTAAGGGAAAAAAAAAACGTTCTGACTACTATCTGGTTCGATTGTTCAACTGGTCCTGTTGGTAATCAATAGGTTCAACTAAGATTGGTCCAAAGATCTTATTTTTAACCAGTGAACTCAGTCCAACCGAACGGGTTTTACATCATCGCGGCCAAGTGATGTTATCAAATTAAAGATGACTTTGACTTAAACTCAGACGGCAATGATTATACAACTACTTATTATATTAACGCATGTTTGGACAAGCCTTAAATAGTAATTTAATTTAAAACTATTAATTAATTAAGAATTATCGTTGGGCAATGAAGGCATCTGAGCCCGAACCGGTTTTACCCATGGACCAAGGCTGTGAGCCGCAAACCCAATAGTGGGTCAGTCCTGTGGGGTTTTCCCCGGTCGAACGCCAAGCTAAACTCTGATGCCTAGTGGGCCCGGTTAAGATAACACATTGGCCAGAGTGGGGTGTGGGCCTCTCCGTTGGGAAGGGTGCGATACCTTCCAAAATTTAGAAAGTCGCCGTTCGAAAAAAAAATTAAGAATCATCGTTATTCTAGAAAAATAAGAGTATGTTCGATATAACTACATGTATTATCTAGCATTTTTTAAGAGTGATCATCTTATGTACCATGGATGTTACCATAACCGGGCCTACCATTTTTTTAAGGTAAGACATACGCCCCCAGAGGCACAAAAATCCTGTGAAATATATTAACATCGTCCCTTCATTAGGAGAGAACCTGAGATTAAAACTCTTATTCCACTTCTCATCTGGATAAAAAAGGAAATACTCCAAGTGAGCTTTGAATCCTCATCTCATAGGAGACTTGGGTCCTCTCTTACAAGTGAGACAAGATTCCTTAGATCATATATTATTTAGTGTTATGTTATATCTCTGTTCGTAAGTAATTGTTAAGAGTGCTATTAAATTTAATTCACAATCTTTTTTTTGAACGGCCAACTAATTAACTGTCGGGTACTCCGTACGCGGCCCCCAATGGCTAAAGGATGTCCGAGCTGGCCACTAGTCCAGACGGACGGAGCCCCTAGCCCACCAGCCACCAATTCCCGGGGAAAACCCGACCCAAGCACCCGCCCAAAGTCACGACGGTGAAAGGCCGGTAAAACCGGGGAGATCAAGAATCGAACTCAAGACCTGGGTCTTCTATCACTTCCCCAATACCTCCATCTTACCACTAGGACAGGACATCATTGGTATTTAATTCACAATCTAAGTATCAATTTCGGTTTAAAATAAACATTAAATGAAAATTTATTGCAAGCAATTATGAGTTTAGAGCAAACAAGTTCGTAACACCAATATTCTAAAAGACGGAGTAATTCGATTCCTTTTATCATAAACTTGGGTAACTAGTTAAGAGCATGTTGAAGTAATATACTTTTCTGATCCAAATACATCTAAATAACCCTATTAAACCAAATAAACTTGGTTTTATACATCGTTTTATTTAAGTTGAATTCAGATATCCGATATCTGCGACGGGAAAACTTGGTTTAGCGACTTGTAAATTGGTGTTAAACACCATAAGGAAAAAAAAGACCTAGCAATCTTGACCCATAACAAGATAAATGGGTAGATATGAGTAAACAATTAGTGTAGTTTGGGTTGAAATTAAATGGGTAGCAATATGACATTGAATGGGTTTAGCTGGGTAACACCTTAACACAATGCGAGTCAAGATGGGTAACTTTAAATATATGTTAGTATAATTGATTCAAATGGGTAAGAATGATTAGCTATATATTTGTTGTGGAAAATTATGAAAATTACTAAAATAAAATATTTGTTTCATTACAACGCATTTTAACTTGAAATAAGTTGACATTTTTAAATACAACCCATTTAAAACCAAACTAATTTTGCTTAAAACCCATCATAACCCGCACTCATCCTGACCCACACCTATCATAACCCGTTACCCAACCCAACCCGCCCATTTTGCCGGGCATTGGAAAAAATACATAGTTTTTTTTTTTGAACGGCAAATTTCATTAAAAACCGAAGCGAGCCAGCAAGATGCTAAAACCCGCACGGAAACCAAATACAAAAACCACCGAAATGCTAATAAGAAAATAACCATGTTATAATGGCATGTTCATGATAGAAATACGGTTAGATATCAAGGAATTTTGACACGTAGGGTTTAACGTGGGGACATGAATAAAAGTATTGATATCATAATATTTCTAGTTTTCAACTTGGACGGTGGCTTCTACATTTAAAAACAAATAAATTAAACATTACGTAATCATTTTGTAATCCATGATACAGAAGCCAATCGAGTGTATTTTCGTAGATCCTTCCTTTTCTATTCTATTTTTAATGAGTATATTGTAAGCAATAGTGGGTTGTTTGGGATTGGAAGATAATCTTATTATAGCGTATATAAAATACCCAAAAAAAAGGGTTGAGAAATCGTAGTTTCAGAGATATGATTATACTTTTTATATTATTTTATTTTATTTTTTCAGGAAAAGTACAAGTTGATATATGCTTTTTAAGAGTTCGTTTTAAAGGTACAAAGTGTAAAAATTAAAATAACAAATCGGCTGGGTACTCGGGTTGATTGGCTTAACCTTTAAGAAAGTGGTGTGGTTGCCAAATGTAAGAGAGACAATTTATAACTCTCAATTTCAATTTCTACTCGGGTGTTTTTTAGATGTCACCGACTCAGCTGTTTGCAATAATGTTTTACATGTTCTTTTCGGTTAGTCACGTATTAGAGGTAACCTGTGGGTTTATCAACTAAGTGAATTCCTACAGTTATAAAAAAATAAATAAATAAAAATCATGAGGATATCATTTAAGTTTGTAGAAAACAAGTCACGTATACATCACATTATAGTTAGGGCTGTAAACGAACCGAACGTTCAAGCGAACAGTTCGTGAACCATTCGGCGGGAAGTTCGTTTATGTTCGTTCGTTTAATAAACGAACGAACACGAACAAGAAATTCCGTTCGTTTAGTTAAATGAACGAACATGAACAAAAGTCGTGTTCGTTCATTTGTGTTCGTGAACGTTCGGTAATGTGTTCGTTTACATTCGTTTATGTTCGGTTAAGTTCACTTATATTTATTCATTAAATGTGTTGTTTATTTCTAATTTTTAGTTTAATACCATAATACTTAAAGTTATTTTTAGTTTAATACTATAATATCTTAATTTATATATTTATAAATGATTATCTCCATTGCTTGAAATTAAAAATGTTGATTTTTATTGTTTAAATAATATGTGTTCGTTAGCGTTCGTGAACCGTTCGTGAACAAGCTAAATCCTTAATGAACGACACGAACAAGAATTTTCGTTCGGTAAGCGTTCGTGAACCGTTCGTGAACAAGTTAAAAGTTAAACGAACGAACACGAACAAGGGCTCGTTCGTGTTCGTTCGGTTCGTTTACAGCCCTAATTATACTCTATCTTTCCCCATTGTTTTCCTATAGTTATAAAATGCTAATAGTATTACTGTATTAGTTTATGCTTAAGATACGTAAAGTTATTCATTTTATAAACAATACTATTTAATGGTTAATTTTGTAAATAAAACTTTAAGATATATAAAATTTTTATTTAACTCATTTGATTTTATTAACTACCAAAAAATTGCTTTATTTTTTGCCAAAAGTTTCTATGAAAATACTTGTTATAGTTTCCTACGCAATCCTGAAAATTTTTGGACAAGTTGGATAAGTTTTTAGCAGTTTCATTTGTTAATAAATAACCAGGAATTTGAGATATCATTGTAGATCTTAAAACAAACAAATATATTATTCATTTCTAAAAACAACATTCAAGCCATAAGATCATGTTTAGTACTCACCCTACTGAAATCTCACCCCACTGAAATTTTATGTCACGTCATCATCCCACTTAAAATCTTAAAACTATAATAATCACCCTACTGAAAAACCTCCCACACTGTGCCACATCATCACCGAGATGGGGTGGTGGTATGCCCGCTAGGCCGCTGGAGTCCGCTGGATGGGCGGTGGATGTATTACATGTCTGACCTCTTTAAAATAGACATCTATGGATCCCATCAACTAGCTAATTGTTGATTACCCACAACTTTGGGAGGAGAGTAGTGGATGCTAGAAGGAGTACATCTTTGGCAACGACCACTATTAAAGCCAATAATGCCTTTAAAAGTGGCACGATACTTTTAATACCACAAGATCTCACCCTCCTCATCTAGGGTATGTATTTTATTTTTATATAATGTATTTTTATAACTTTTTTTTTTAAAAAAAAATGAGAACTAATAAAAGTGCAAGCACATAATGCGACCTGCAACATACATTTGGTGACATTATAGAAAGAGCGGAAGACTTATCGACATATAATGCAACTACTTCAAAAAACCATGAAAGAATTGTTAGAGATGACAAAATACTTGTTTAACAAAAAATATACTATTTGATTTTTTTACTTTTTTTTTAAAATAAAAAAATTAGAAGACTAGGCTTCATCATTTTTCTTTTTTGTTCCATAAAAAATGGAACTGTCATGACTAAATCATTAAACTAAGTGTTAAACAAGTCGTATTCATATTTTATATTTGTATATATCACGTCGTCTATAATCTTATAAACATGATAAGACGCATGAGCCAACATCATCCCAAAACCATTTTCCAGGTAGTCAATGTTTTTATTCTTTTTCCTTCCGTTTTTTTTTTTTTTTTGGCCTATAAACATATAATTGTATTTAAAGTTGCCACTATTAAACGTTCTTCTTATAGTGATTTACAAGGAACTTGTATAAAATATTAAATACTAGTTTTAAAAGATATGATAAAACAAATTTTTTGTTGTTGTATAAAATTACACAATGCAGTAAAACAAAGTAGTGTTTCAATTATTATATACTATTATGTTTTTTATTATTTAAATGTTGATGAAAAATTTCATCGATAAATATTTAACGAAATATTATTTAAATTATGTTTCATCACCAACGGAATCTCATCAGCAATTGTCTTCACGAAATAAATTGTAACCTAGGCAAACTTAATATTTAAAGAAAACATCATGTAAAATTGTGACGCATATGCAAGTTTAACATGTAAAGGTATCACATACTGAAACTGTAAACAAATTAAATTGTCGAAAGAATTAACTAACACACAGAACCCACACTTTAAAAAATCGTTCGCAAATTTGTAGCCATCCAAAATTTCTACACCTAAAAATTCAGTTGTTAAGAATTGTATTTAATTAGAATATTAAGGTATTTGAAAAAGTATTTGGTAGGTCAAACAAATATATATTTTGTAAAATTGGAGTTATAAAAAAACAAAAACAAAGAAAATGGATACTAGAAGTAACTTTATATGATGTTATATAGCTTTTAGCATGTCACTTGGAAGGCCAATGTGACCAACTAGTATATTAATAATATAGAAGAATGTAAGGATGATAGAGTGAATTTCATAAATGAAACTTATAATGTGATATACAGATGCAATCAACATTATACGTACAACATGGAACTAACTTCAACATCAATATGCTGGATTTCTAAATTGGTCGACCAAGTTAGAGGTGCACAAATCGGGTTTTTTTTGGAACCGGTTCCGGTTCCAATCGGTTCCCGTTCCGGTCAACAAAGTCAATACCCAGTTCCGGTTCCGGGTTTTAACCGGTTCAGGTTCAGGTTCCGGTTTTGGCCGGGTACAGGTGGAACCAGTTCCGGTTTTCCCGGTTCTGGTTTTGGTTTTAATTTGTCTAAAAAACCGGACCCATTTGTACCTATCGGTTATGGTATGACCGGGTCCGGTTCCGGTTCCGGTTTCCGGTCCGGTTTTTTTGCCCACCTCTAGACCAAGTATTGCATCTTACAAGCTAGGGCAGAGGCCCAACTTCATTTTTTTTTATTTTCAGCAGTATAAGTTTTTCGATCGACAACTTCGGTTTCTATAACTTATAAGTATTAATTTTGTCTCGCTTTAAAATTTCCGGCACTCCTTATAAATCGTCAAGGGCCACCGCCACTTTAGTCAATGAACATATGATGAGTTTACGGGTTATTATTCTTACTAAATATAATAATAATAATAATAATAATAATAATAATAATAATAATAATAATAATAATAATAATAATAATAATAATAATACATATAAAGTTTACTATTTATTATTTTAACATTGTAACCAAATCGTTAATCAATTAAATTCATTAATTAATTATAATAATCATTAAGATAATAACATTACTTTTAGAAATGGAGACTTGGATGAAGAAACCATAAGTATAAATAAGGTTAGTTTATCTATAGATGCAATTCAACTTTTTTCTCTAAGATCATTCGTTGATCATTGGCATCATAACGGAAACAATATTCAATTAATGATCAATCTATAGATCACATGATCGATTATTTTCAACACTTCCAGTAACATAGTTATTTATAAGATTTGGAGAGATTGGATGCAAACAAATCTTACTTTCACGGCTCATTTGCGCTTATTAAATATATTATAACCAGATGTAGTGATCGTGAAAAGAGTTCACGTTTAGTGTTCGAATCATTTGTGCTTATAGATATGATTTCAATATGCCGTATTATATTCCTTTACTTTTGGCAAATATTCCCATTCGAATCAACTTTATTATGCATGTTTCCTCAAACATTTGACATATAAAAGCAAATATTGCAGTTAGAATCAACTTTATGCTTTGTGTTCCCTTATTGTGTTGTGATCTATATATATTATACACACACACTACGTTACTAATTATGTATTATGTGAAAGTTACAAAAAATATTAAATATTATATTAGTAAGACAAATTATAAAATGATATTTAAGGTAAAAAATTATTTAAATTATGTATATGGTACTTTAAGTATAAAATAATAATATCATTTCTTTTAACTTTTATCGTATGAAAAAATTGTTTTCTTAAACATTTCATTTAAAAAATATATATATTTTTGGTAAAAAATCATTTTACTTAAAAATTTCAATGTTTAAAAACTCTGTTTTTGTTAAGTTTTGTTGTTTTTATAAGAATTTTCTTTTTTAATTGTTTTATAAGAAACTTTTAATTCTTAGAATGAACAATTTAAATATTTTGTATATTTAACAAAATTCGTTGTTGCACAATTCGTGTTATTAAAATTATATTTTTTGACCTGAAAATAAATAATATCCTTAAGTAAAAGAAGAAAGACGGAAAAATGACATTTAATAAAAAAAAAAAAGAGAGGCGAAAACGTTTGCATGAAAATGCCTAAAGCATTATACCATGTGTCAATAAACATTTTAATATATTAGATAAATATATATGTAATTATTATGGGGTAATTTCATAGAATACTAAATAAATTTCCCAATTGTTTATAATAAAGTCATTAAAAGTTTTTTTTTTAACTTTTTTAAATTTACTTAATTTTCACCAGGTAATCTGATCTTATGTAATTTCTTGTATTTAATTTTTTAAAATTAATTGAGACAAATGAAACATTTATTAATATTTTTTAATTTGCAGGTTTTTACTACTAGGAATTTAGGAAACACGCATGATTCCGACGAAAGTTTTGGTCGGAAATTTGTCTAAAATCGAACTTTCCGCCAATATTCCAACAAATATCCTAGTCGGAAATAACCTGGTTTGAAAACTTTTTCCGACAAACTTCTGTGAGCTTTTTACGACAACTTTCCGAGGACACGATTTTCGACAAACTTTTGAGGAATTTTAGTACTAAAAATACGATTTTTTTTGTTGGAATTTCGTCGGTATCTACCGAGAACTTTCCGACCAAAATATATTTTGTCGATAAATTGTCGGAATTTTAACACAAAAAATACGAGTTTTTTTTTGTCAAAATTTGGTCAGAAAATCGTTGGTAACTTCCGACCATATTTTCTTGTAGGAAAATTTTGTTGGTAAATTCCAGTTTTCTAGTAGTGTTTTAGCTATTAATGTTTTCTTAATTTGAGTTAAATTTAACAATTATGAAACTTTTTATTAATTCATGAATTTATTTTTTTACAAAATCCATAAGTTGTATTTATGATAAAGTATTGAGCTTCTTTATAAACTGATGACTGGCGTGTTGATATGATTGGATGTAAGCTATTAGCACAATGATACTTTGATGATTCGTTAGTTATCCAATTAGAGACATCAATCGGAGACGTCACGAGCTCAAGTGGTTGATGGAAGGTATCATGTGGCGTCAATATTGGGGAGGTCACATGTTCAATTCCTAGCATGTATAAAATAGTGATTTCATGTTAGACTATGAAGTTTTCTCACCTATAATGGGTTTCTTTCTATTAGATGCAAATATGATCAGGTGTGTTTACGACACATCAACGATCCATATTGTCGTTCAAAAAAAAAGTTATCCAGATTACTTATAGAAAAAAGAAAAAGTAGACAATCACCTTTCTTAGCAATAACATGAACTTTCCTAATAGTAGGCTACAAGACAGGAACTTTTCTTGGCATGTGAGAGGACCTCCAATATGTGGAGCATCTTTAGAAAAGGGACACAATATTCACATACCCTAAATTTTTTTATTTTAACACTCTCAGCGACTCTATATGTTTCGTATAGGATTCCAATCATTACACCAATACCCAATAATTGGTCACGTACATGGCCGCGTATAGGACCTATACAACGCGTTTAGGTCTATAAGCCTTGTATAAGAGTCCGATCATTGGCACTGACAAATTATGACAGCCAATTATTGCCCTTATATGCCTCGTATAGACTTATACGAGACGTATATGAGGTGTGAGATGTGTGAGGTGAATGCGAGAATAACAGAACCCTTATAAACTTTTCCTGGTAGTAGACGCTAATCTTTTCTTGCATTAAATAGGAGTCTTTCCTAGCATTCGTCAGACAAAAACCTTTCCTGACAGCATAAATTAGATTTAATGTATTCGGTATAAATAACAAAGTAATTAGATTTAATGATCCAGATAAGTTGTCATAGTGATAATAGTGGTAGAAGACTCACCTTTCAATGTGGAGGTCAAGGGTTCTACTCCCACTTGAGACACTTTGATGGATCCCAGGTGAGGGGAGGAATATTGAGCTTAATCTCGGTTTTTGAACCGATGGGGTGCGCAGTTTTTACAGCAAAAATAAGCTGGTTTTTGTGCATCAGGTGCATCTCTTCCGAGGGTGGCGCCTGGTAAAACGGGCTATCGCTTCCTTGAGGAAGGGGTCTTTCGAGGCATGCTGACGTTGTGCATATGCAACGACGTTACGCTCGGTTGTTGCTGTTCAAAAAAAAATAGATTTCATGTATTGGTTTTCTTGAAGTCGAAAGTTGAACCATGTCGAAACAAATTAATGTAAAAAATTACTGTTAGAGATAAAAGCTAGCTATATCTGTTATTATATTCATATAATTTAATTTTATGATAACGCTAAATGTTGTATACAATTAATCTGTAGCATATATGAAAAACTCTAACGGGTCAAGATTAAACATAAAGCAACCCAACTATATTGTCCATCTAAAGTCAATTTAATTATATATTTCAACGACCCAGTTAGTATCTTTCATTATTTGAATTTTCTAGTCAAGGTGATCATGCACATAAGTGTTATCTAGAATTTGTGGAAACCAAATGCACATAATTTTTTGTTTCTGTTATTATTATATTTCTTACTATGTTAGAAAGCTAGCATCTTACACGATATTAGAACACTAAAATATTAAATAGCTGGCATAGATAGGAAAAAAAAGATATAATAAATATTTGAAAAAAAAATCACTACTAGAAAATAAGCCTAATGCAACATTTTTTTGTCACAAAAAGGTTGCATTAACTAAGTTGCATTAGCCTAATGCAACATTTTTATTACATAATGCAACTTTTTTTTAAAAAGTTACATTTAAAAAAGTTCCATTATGAAAAAGAAAGTTGCATTAGAAAAAAGAAAGTTGCATTAGATGTAATGCAACTTCAGCTAATGCAACCTATTTTGAATATAAATGTTGCATTAGGATGATTTTTGTAGTAGTGAATGTGTATAACGAAAATTATTCTTAAAACACATATTAACAAAGAAAATAATAAATTATTATATAATTTTTAATAATATATTTAATAATATTAACAAAGAAAATAATAAATTATTATATAATTTTTAATAATATATTTAATAGAAGAGAGAAGTGAAATTATTGTTTGATAGGAAATATATGTGAGAAAAATAAAAGTAAAAAATTACGAGTGATATGTGTCAAATATTATTTCTATTTATTAGTATAAAGATTGATTGTATTTTTAAACCAAATTGTTTGAAGTTAATTTGTTAAAATTCATACGTATCTTATTCCCTTCTTATGCTAATTAACTTTTTAAAATTATCCACACGTAAAATTAATGAAATTGAAATTATCTAATACTTGCTTGCTAGTTACGAGGAATAAAACAAATTTATTCTCTAAATAGAAAGCATCAAGAAATAAGATTAAGTTGCTTTATTTGATCATGAGGTACAATACTTTTCAGTTAACGATTCCTAATAATATTCGGAGATAAACACGAATATGTTAATGGCAATCCCTATTTAGCTCCAACCGAGTAATTGAGTTCATCCTTTTTACACTTTCCTCCTTTATCCAAATACAGATTATGATGTAGATTAATTGTGAATATACAATTAACCAAAATCTAATTTACTTACTCATGTGTAATTGAGTTGATCCTTTTTACTTTCCTCCTTTATCCAAATGTCGATTTTTTTTTGAATGACCAACTAATCAACTGCCGGGTACTTCATACGCGGCCCTAATGGCCAAAGGATGTCCAAGCTGGCCACTAGCCCAGATGGACGGAGCCCCTAACCCACCAGCCACCAATTCCCGGGGAAAACCCGACCCAAGCACCAGCCCAAAGGCACGACGGTGGAAGGTCGGTAAAACCGGGTGGGATCAATAATCAAACCCAGGACCTGGGTCTTCTATCACTTCCTCTATACCTCTATCTTACCAATAAGACAAGACATCATTGGTTATCCGAATGTAGATTAATTGTGAATATTTAAACAACAAAAAGTTAACCCTTATCATAATCTGCTACAACCATAAAACTATTTTACTCTAAAAATTGGAAACTCTTTGATTTCAGGGCTTCAGGCTATGCATCGTGGTAAAGCCCGCATCACTTCACGTATGCGCCACATACGTGCCACATAAACAACTAACATCATCACAACATGTATTATCATTACCCATCATCAAGTCCCCATAACCCACTATTTTTTTTCTTTCTTCTTCTTATTCACCTCGTGACCTCTCTCATACCACTTCCCTCACCCCCTGTTCACCCCTTTATAGTGGGGGGAGGCGCCAAAGGGACGTGACCAGCTCTTGTCATTCTTACTTCACGCTTCATTACACATGGTCTGATATACCCTTGGATGGGGCATTTTGTTTTTAATATAGAGTGCGCAAAATGACCCAAACCACAAAATCAAAGTCCAAGGTTGGGTTTATAGTTAAAAAAAAGTTCTTAGGGCTTCTAAATTCGAAGGGCCTTTAAATTCAAAAGCCACAAATTTTTGAGTTAAATTGATTTTTTTGATTGTAACGAATTTTTATTGTGATAAATTTCTTGTTTTAATATACGTAATTAGTTTTATTTTTTTTCTTTTATGATTATCTATAATTTTTGTGTGTCAATCTTAACGAGAATTTTATTTACAGTCAAATAGAGACCTTAATTTTTATTCATGCTTGAAGCCACCAAAAAACTTACAGAAAGCCTTGTCAAACTTTTAAGGTAACTACATTTGGTGTGCTTATATTTGTACCTTTACTTGATGTATTGATTCTTTTACATGATGTTATTTTTTTAGTTTTGCTTGATATTTTAAGTATCATACATGCATATACGAAAACCTGACATTATTGTTGTCAATTTCAAATTTAATCCTGAATTACTTATTTGATGATATGGATCATCACATGGATGAAATTATACACACATATATGTATGTATGTGTGTGTGTACGTACGTACGTATGTATGTGATAACAAGGCCTTAATCTAACAAGGAAATAAATTGTTAGAGCTAACCTATGTGGGCGATGGGTTGAGTTTAAATAACAACGTAATTATTTTAAAGTGTTGTTTTTCTTGACGTCAAAACTTGAATCATGTCAAAGATGGACTAATGTAAAAAAAAATAGTGTTAAAGAAAAAACTAGCAAAATCTGTTATTGTATTAATGTAATTAATTAAATTTTATGATATCATCGCTAATTAAATTTGCATACAATTAATCTGTAGCATACATGAGAAATCATAACGGGTCAAGATTAAACATAAAGCAAGCAACTCAATTATATAATTTATCCAGTTAGGATATTACAACAACCCAATTTGTATCTTTTTTTATTTGATTTTCTAGTCAAGGTGATCATGCATGCACATTAGCGGTATCTAGAGTTTATGGAAACTGCAAGCACGTAATTTTTTGTTTTTTTGTTATATTTGTCAGTACGTTAGAACCCATATATCACATGCATTACATCAATAAAATATTAAATAGTTAGCATAATTAGAAAAAAAAATATGAAAGAAATAGCTGAAAAAATATTAAATAACTAAAATTATTCATAAAATACATATTAAAAAAGAAAATAATATATTAATACTGAATTTTTAGTAATATAAATTTAATAATATTATTATTTAATAAGAGATAAAAGTGAAATTATCATTTCTTATAGTTATTTAATAAGAAAAAGATTTAAGAAATTAAAAGTGAGAAATTATGAGTAACATATGTCTAATATTATTTTCATTTATTGGTAATTGTTCGAAGTTAATTTGTTACATTCATATGTATTTAGCTTATTCTCACCAAAGGTTCTATGTCTTAGCGCAGTGACGGAGCTTGAAGGATCAGAAAGGGGGGGCGAAAAATTACGAGAGCCAGAATACATGTTAATTTTTTTACGCGAGGGGGGGCGAAACCTCTATTTTTAACTAAAAATTAACCTTTCGGCCAAAAAATTAACACTACGGACGAAAAAATAGGGGGGGCGGTCGCCCCCCCGGCCTTAAGTAAGCTTCGTCCATGTCTTAGCGGTACTCTTTGGCTTTTCAAATAGAAAGTCATGGGTTTAAATCCCTCCCAAGGCGAAATAGGGGTCCTTGAGAGGTCGGGGAGTTTTCTGGTGCGGTTTCCTCCTAGGGTGGTGGTGGGGTCTCAACGGAGGTCATGGTAATTAGACCTTGGTGACGTGACCTGAAATCAATGTTTTGAAAACCGGACCGGACCGGCAGGTCAAACCGGTCGAACCAGGAACCGGTGGTCGGACTGGTCCGGTTAGGGGCTGGGCCGTTTTTGGGTGAACCTGTCGGTCGAACAGGCGAACCGGCGGTCGGACCGGAAAACTGGTGGTCAGGCCGGTGGTTGAACCGTTTTTTTACAAAAAAATTATTTTTTTAAATTTTTTTTTGATTTTTTTATATATATATATATTTATAAAATGCAAATAAAATCATCCGGTTCAACCGGTCGGACGTCGAAGACTTCTGACTAGTAAGGAGACCGGTTCGACGTCCGGTCCGGTTATGAAAACATTGTCTGAAATTCAGTGGTTCATACGTTGAGATAAAATGCCGTTAAAAAAAATCTAGCTTATTCCCTTCTTGAAGGTCATACATGCTAATTAACTTGTTAAAATCCGCACGTAAAATTAATGAAATGAAATTATCTAATACTTGCTTGTTAGTTACGAGGAACAAAACAAATTTATTCCCTAAATTGAAAGCATCAAGAAATTAGATTAGGTTGCTTTGTTTGATCATGAGGTACACTAATTTTCAATTAACGATTCCTAATAATATTCGGAGATAATGGTTAAACATGAGGAGTTGAGGATAAACACGAATATGTTAATGGCAATCCATATTTAGTTGCAACCGAGTAATAATTACCAATGAATAGAGTTTACTTAGTCAGGTGTAATTGTGTTGATTTTTTTTTTCTTTCTGATTTATTGTGGCATTTTATATTTTCTATTAATAAATTCAACTTAATAAACCTAAAAGTATTTAAATAATTTAATATATTTATTAAAAGGAAAATGAACAAACTCTTTATACATGTGTATGTTATATATCAATATACTATACAACAAAAACATAACAATATGGCACGTTACATAATTTCAGTATATTTACAAATAAATAGGCTTTTCATATAACATATTTTACAAATTTAAAATTTAATTTCATTTAACATAATTAAACTTCCAATTTTTTTTAAAGAAAGTAATATATATTTTCTTTAAATATTAATGAAAATTAAATAATTTCAAACTTTTCATTTTCTATAAATAATTTCAAAAATTTTAAATTTCTTGATCTTATTTGTATTTTTTAAAGAAATGTTTAGAGATAAAAACGTTAAAAATTAAACGTTTTTTGTGTGTCTAATTTTTATCAATAACTGTTTAGACTATTACATATATTACATAAATCAATAGGCTACTTATATAATAAAGAGCTTAAGTTTTTGCCACATCACACCGCTTTCTATTATTTTCATTATATTTTTGCCGTTGTCATTTTTAAACCATTGCTATTTATCTCACTTATTAAGTAAGGGTTTTTTTTTAACTAAATAAGTTTCTTAACCTAAAATGCCTAAAATGTATTTTGATTCTTGAGCTATTAAATCATTAATCAACGATTATGATTAAATCAAGTTGTTGGATGTTATTTTAGTAATGACTACTTTTGTTGACTTTTTATCAAGCCCTCAATTTCTTTAAACGTACATAACTTTTACATACGGAATTATTTTTTGAAAAAAAAATATACCGTAAAAAAGAGCATTTTTTATCTTCAAAATTATTATGGTATTGGAATAGAAAAAAATTTGTTTTTTTAAGTTATTGTGTCTTTTTTACAGATCATTGTGTCTTTTGTACAGTTCTTTGTTTCTTTTGTGTTTCTGCTCAATGTTGTGTTTTACCGAATATTTTAAGACATAATGATGTCGCATAATACATGATGTCAAGCAAGGATGACACAATGATTTTTAAAAAGGCACAATTATATGCAATAAAGACACAATGACGAGTATGAACAATTTTGTACAGGTCATTATATCTTTTATTTAGGTCATTGTGTCTTTTTTAGATATCATTATGTCTTTTGTGTTTTTATTAACAATTTAAGACACAATAATGTTGCAAAATACATAATGTTAAGCAAAAATGACACAATGACGAATATGAATAACACAATGATCTTTAATAAAGACACAATTACCTGTAAGAAAAACATAAAATAGATAATTATACACAAACGTTTAAGAAAGACACAATGACGATAATTAAACATAATGAGCTGAAAAAATTTCATTTTTATAACAAAATTATATTCATTTTAAAGATAAAAAATGGTCGTATTATGATATATATATATATATTAAAATAATATCGTATATAAAGTTATGAACGTTTAAAAAATTTGGGGAAAAATTGGTTATGATTAAAGTACTCTCTAACAAGTTTCCCCTCTAAAATTTTAAATTTTCTATCTTAAATTCGATATTATGATCTAATTGTCAATAATTTTTCTTAGTTTTTTTTGGATAAAGAGACTATTTAATTTAACATAATTATATTAAGTAATTATATCATCTTATTTACTAAATAGCTATATTTTTTCTTTAATTAAATAATTACAATATTAACTGTTGTGCGCTAAAAATTCTACCCAGGATATTTCAGGAGCAGGGATATTTAGGGATATTTCAGCATATATAACTAACTGATCATTATCTCTGTTTATTCCTAATCTAGTTTGCGAGATTTCAGGAAATTACAGGTTGTTATACAGCTCAGCTTAAATCATGGAGAAGGACTTTAACTGATTTATTTTGGAACGCGGCATCTAAGAGAGATTGATGCCATTATTTTGAACAAGTCTCCCACGTTTGGAAAGTGTCGAGATATCTGAAAATTTATCTAAACATAAAGGACTAAAAGTGAAATTTACTCAATTAGTTATATGATTTTTTTAACATTTTATGATCCTATTGTGTTAATACTTAATGGTGTTAATGGGGAAAGGACTGAGTTTGAGACATTTGAAAAGCTAATGGAAAGATCTTAATATTTTAAAACATAAAGGACTATCTTTGGAATTTTGTGTAAATATAAAGGACTAAAAGTGCAATTTAATCTATTTAATATTTTTTCTTTAACCCGTAATACACTGAATATGAGCCTACTCTCCTAAGCGTGTTGCGCCGAGTTATCACAGTACACTCCAAGAATAAGTATTATATATTATTTGTAGAAGAACAATTTATATATCAAAACCAAATCTCTAATCACGAAATTTATATAATTTTTTCATAAAAGCATAAGATCATACAAAATCCTCAAAAATATGTTAGAAAAATAATTGAAAAAATTATTTACAAAATCATTCTCACAGTCAACCAATTGTTTGAATTAAAACAAAACACAAATATCTAAACAAATATTTCAAATTAAAAATAAAAAACACAAATCTCTAAGCAAATATATCAAATTTAATACCCTTATGTTCACTAATTTTTAAAGTTAAAAAAACTTTTGATGGTTAAACTCTAAATTGTCAAAACGTAATTACATGAATTAGACACCGCTGCATTAATTCATTTTACTATTCATAATTGTTTTATTATCACTATATATATATATATATTAAGGTTTGGCTAAAAAGTTTTAAAACCATAAAAAGTGTGAGAAGTAATCTAAGCCATACACGTGTATTTTCCAATGTTTACAAGATATGGGTATTAACGTAATTTGTTCTCATTATTGTTAGCGGTTATTTTGGGAAAATACCATGATTCTCACTAAAAAAATTTTAAAAATCCAAATCAATTATCGATTACAAGAAGAAATCACAGATTGTAATTGATTATATGATTCTAATTTCCTTTGGCGAATAATCGTTTAGTTTTTTTTGGGGTAACGACGTGATGGAATCGAACACAGAAGATACGCAAGGTTATGGTGTTTTTCAGATTGTATGGTGTTTTTTATATTGTATGGTGTTTTTCAGATTGTATGGTATTATTTCGTATGTTGTATGCTTTGTTTTTTTTTGATATTATGGTGTTTTTCAAAGGAAGGTTTAAGGACAAAATACAAGGATGCAAGACGAGAGGCAAAGAAGGCAGTTTCTGAAGCTAAAAACAAAGCGTACAAGGAGTTGTATAAACGTTTACAAACTAAGGAAGGGGAACATGACATGTTTAAGATTGCCAAAGCAAGGGAGCGAAGGAGGCAAGACATAGGAGTAGTTAAATTCATAAAGAGTGAGGACGGTCGGGTCCTAGTGAAGGAGAAGGGCATAAGGAAAAGGTGGCAAAAGTATTTTAGCGAGTTATTCAACAACGGTAGCACGGAAGGAAGGGACTATACCATCGTCAGAGGAGCACCAACAAATAACTGCTACTGTAGACGCATAACTTGGGACGAGGTGCAAAGAGCTCTTAAGAAGACGGGAAGGGCGAAAGCAGTGGGACCAGATAATATTCCTATCGAAGCGTGGAAATGCCTAGAAGACGAAGGGGTTACATGGTTGACAACGCTGTTCAACAAGATACTAAAAACTGGCAAGATGCCAGATCAATGGAGAAGTAGCATCTTAGTACCCCTATATAAGAAGAAGGGAGATGCCCAGAGGTGCGAAAACTATAGGGGAATTAAACTTTTGAGTCATACTATGAAACTCTGGGAAAGAGTCATAGAGACGAGACTAAGGAGAGAAACTCAGGTAACTGCCAACCAATTTGGATTCATGCCGGGGAGATCGACCACAGAAGCAATCCATGTTTTAAGGAGGCTCATGGAGAAATATAGAGAGAAAAAAAGGGATTTGCATATGGTGTTCATCGATTTAGAGAAGGCGTACGATAGCGTACCACGCCAGCTAATCTGGGATAGTCTTCAAAGTAGAGGTATTCCTTGGAGATATATAGAGATGATAAGGGATACATATGCAAGCGCTAAAATGAGTGTTAGAGCTCCAGTGGGCGACACAGACTTCTTTTCTGTACACGTGGGACTACACCAAGGTTCGGCACTGAGCCCGTTCCTTTTTGCAGTGATCCCAGATGAGCTGTCAAAGTCTATTCAAGAAGACATTCCATCGTGCATGCTGTTCGCAGATGATATTGTGCTGGTGGCAGAAACAAAAGAGGACCTAAATGCGAGGTTAGAAGAATGGCAATTCGCCTTAGAGAGTAAAGGACTACGCATCAGTAGGTCAAAAACAGAATATCTTTGTTGTAACTTCAGTGGGACCAACGACGACATAGATGAAGATCATCAGGTGGCTATTGGAGGGCGAGAGGTGCCACAGACAACAAAGTTTAAATATCTAGGATCTATCGTTCAGAGTGATGGAGAAATCGATTGCGACATAGCTCATCGTGTCCAAGCAGGTTGGAACAAGTGGAGGGCAGCTACAAGCATATTATGTGACAAGAGGTTCCCAGACAAACTAAAGGGTAAATTCTACAGAGTAGCAGTTAGACCAGCCATGCTGTATGGAAGTGATTGTTGGCCGATCAAAAAGACTCAAGAGAGGAAGCTAGAAACGGCAGAGATGAGGATGCTAAGATGGATGTGTGGCCACACGAGAATTGACCGAATAAGGAACGAAACCATCAGGGGAAGACTAGGGGTGGCGTGCATCTCTGATAAAGTAAGGGAAGGAAGATTGAGATGGTTCGGTCATGTGAGGCGAAGAGATGTGTTTGCTCCGGTTCGAAGTGTAGAGAACTTACGTGTGGATGGGAGGAGGTACAGGGGAAGACCCAGGTTGACATGGGATGAGCAGATTCGCCAGGATCTGTTAACATTGCACCTCTCGGAGGACATGATCAGTGATAGGATTTCCTGGAGACGTAGAATAAATGTTAGAGATTACTAGTTAGTTAGGATACAGGTTAGAAACCCTAGTTTTTGGTATGTCTGATATATGTGTTTTATGCTTCCTTATGTGGTGTATGTCGGAGGTAGTTGACTCTTGATTGTTTGGTATAATCTGCTATGCGTGGTTATTGTTCTAGGTTAGTCTTCCCTGTTGGTTTATTACTTTATTCCTATACATGCTTTGCTTTGCTAGCCTGTACCTATTTTGTATTGTATTCTTTTTGTTTGCTGAAAAATAAATATTTAAAAAAAAATCAAAAAAAAAAAATATTTTGAGCCGGGGGTCTCTTCTGAAGCAGCCTCTCTACCCTTTTGGGTATGGGTAAGGTTTGTGTTCATCTCACCCTCCCCAGACCCTACTTAAAAGTGGGATTTCACTGGGTATGTTTGTTATGTTTGTTTGTATGGTGTTTTTCAAATTGTATGATGTTTTTTCAGATTGTATTGTGTTTTTCAGATTGTATGCTGTTTTTTAGATTGTATGGTGTTATTTCGTATGTTGTATGCTCTGTTTTTTGATATTATGGTGTTTTTTAAATTGTATGATATTTTTTCAAATTGTATTGTGTTTTTTGAATTGTATGGTGTTTTTGAATCCAAATATTACAACTTATTTTTGTGACACCCCGTAATTTCCAGGTCAGCATCTTATTTATTTAAATGATTATTTAAATGCATTATGTACACGTGGCACTAGAATTAGATTGATTTAGTGTGACACGTGGCACGACAGTACGAACACCAGCACATGACTAGATAATTCGTGGAATTATCGACAAACAGCACACACGTGTCAAAACACACGAACGTTGGTGAACGTCAAGCACATTGTGTAGCACAACACTCGAAACTTCACGAAACACTGTCACAAGTCAATTATGGCTAATAATTGGCCAATAGAGTCCAAACGACGCTCGAATGATGTTTTACAGTCGAGAAACGGGCAAGAATAGGCCAGAACAACAAAACAAGCTTATTGGGCTTGAAATTCAGGCCAGGCGGTACGCCTGACCCGAGACGTCCACCCGGGGCGATACGCGCGAGACACAGAAGGCGCCTCGCACATCTGCCCATCCGCGCGTAACGACGGGGCCATGTTACCCCACGTCAGGCGTTACGCCTGACAGCAAATATCGTAGAAAATTTCTTGAACTCCACAAACATCATTGCTAACCTATGTATACTCATTATAACCGGTTCTATACTCCACCATGCGAGCTCATCTTCCCCAAAACACCCAGAAGCTCTCTGGTTCAGCCATTGGAAGCCATTAGAGACCTTGAGGAAGCCATTGTTGAGAGTTTTGCTATCTTGGAAGAAGGTTTGAAGCTTTACATCACCACCCTCATCATCTACACGACTAAGAGAGGGATTCCAGGGACTTAGCGTGCTGTGGATCAATCATCTCAACTCATTTGGAGCATTAGAAGGTAATCCCTTAGTTATTTTGCACAAATCTCACTCAAAGACCCACATGCAAAGTCTTACACTCACATGCAATCACCATGGACTCACATGCACGAATTTATCTTCTGGGTTTGTTGATTTTAAGGTGTTTCATGATGATCTAACATGATTAGAATGCATTTGGTGATGATCTATGATGATGTGCTTGTGTAAGAATCATGATTTGGTCTTGACTTGATGAAAAACCCACATGCATGTATGATCCATGGCATGTGGGATGATTTTCAGTAATTAGATATGCATCTTGATGTTGTTGGAAGGTGATTACATGTTTAGATAGTGTTGAAATGGGTAAAACTATGATTTTTATAGATCTTTCCATTTATAGTAACTTTTTAGTTACAAGTTGAAGATTTAGTGTATTTGACGAACATGCATGTATGTGAAATTGCTATTAGTATGATATTAGGATTATTAGAATATTTGGAATGTGATTTTTATAATGTTTATGGTCGTTTTTGGCATAGTTACTATATTTAGAAACTTTTTGAGACAAAGAATTGGTAGATAATGATTTGGACTATGTGAGTATGATTAAATGATGTTAGAATGGTTATTTTAATGATTTGTGACATAAGAATGGTTTAGAAATGTTAAATGGTCATTTTTATGCAAAAACCACAAAGTTACTATTTATAGTAACTTTATTTTTAGAAAAACCGATGTGTCAACATATTGTATGATTTGAGCATGCTAAATGACTTATTATGCTATAATATGCGTATTAGATGCTAAGTAGATGGTTTCCGATGTCACGTATGCTAAAAATGGAAACTTTCCATTTTAGGAAACTTTTATGTACAACCATGATGAACACGACTTATGTGATATTGCATGATGATGTGTTATGTGTTAACATGATCACGTAGGACTAACAAGCATGCTAGAACTATAAAACCGATATGCTTTGTGAACTTTCCATAAATGGAAACTTACTATAAATAGTAAGTTGTCCATAGACGCGATTTACGTGTTTTGCACACGACAAACACTTACACGATTGCTACACGATTCACAACCGTCACACGGATCACCAACGGGTCGTTGACTTGACACGGTCAACTTTGGTCAAACACGGTCAACTTTGGTCAACTCTAGTCAAACACGGTCAATGTGGACCAACACAGTCAAACACGGTCAATATAGACCAACACGAGCAAACACGGTCAATGTGGACCGACACGGACAAACATGAACAACCAAGGGTTGTTGGACACAAACACGAGCACTAACACGAACACTAGCACAGTCACTTACACGAACTCACGTTCAGTATACGATATAGGTTCCCGGTGACCAACGTGCTACTTCTTCAAGGAGCTTACGCTTGATCTACTACTATCATCACTAAAGTGAGTTTACGGCCCCTCTTTACTCTTTTTCAAACGCTTTTAAATAGGGGGAGAATACTAGTTGCATCGAGTCAAACATCTATTACTGTACAAACATTTTTGTGTATGCTGGTTTATTGGACAAACATTAAGTGTTGAACTCGTATTAAGTCCTCACAAAGTCTTACCGTTAATGTACGAACAACGTGGTAGGTTTGGATGGATCCATTAGGGAATGACTAACCCCACGGGGCACTATGTTGACTGGATGTCATAACCCGTGCAAATTCTGACCTAACTTGCTATGCATACGAGGCATAGCGGAGGCAAGGACAAACAAGTCTAGTTCGGTAGTGACGCACTGACACTTTGGGCCTAGGGCTCGGTACTAACATTTGATAAACAGCATGACACACTTTTATTACTATATGTATATCAAAACCTGTGAACTCACCAACCATCGTGTTGACACTTTTTCTAACTGGTATTCTCAGGTAACTAGCTGCACATGGAACAGGATGCACGTTAAGGGATGAGCTTTAGGAACCGCATGCATTCTGTTGTTTCTTTTGAAAACAATTTAGTTCTTAATGTTCTAAACAATGTTGTATTAAACTATTTACATTTCCGCTGCATGCTTTCAAACATATTTGTTTCCGCTGCTATGAAATACTTTTCCGCTGCAAACTATTTTGTTATGTGTATGTGTCAAACTTGGATTTGTAAACGCATATAGAGGCGTTCTATATGACCTTGAGCTGTGATTCTGGACACGTCACATCCACGTGGACATACACCACGAGTGGGAATTTGGGGGTGTGACAGACTGGTATCAGAGCCTTGGTTATAGAGAACTAGGTTTGCATATAGTAAGCTTAGACTATAGCCATTGCTCAACTTTAGACACTACACGTAGAACTTGCACGTTGATAATGTTTTTGCTTATATTGAACTATTGCTTACTAACGTGAAACTTACAGGATGGCCGACAGCAACAGCAACGCTAACAGGAGCGCAGCTAGACCCACGGGCACAGATGATTTGGCGGCAGAGAGTCGGCGACGGATCGACGATATAGTATCACAGGTTGACGCCGAGATGGATCGGCGGGCGAGGGACGCAGCACGGGCCAGATATTGGGGATGGCTTCCCACCATACTCCAGAGTTGGATCGTCGAGGAGAGTGTACCTCCATATCGATATCCCGGCGACACCACTCCAGGACACCGACTACCACCGTTCGGAGTGCCGATGGAGCAGGCCTTCGCGGCACATGTTGCTTGCACACGACGGGAAGTCTGGAGGGGTAGGGAGCTAACAGACGAGGTCCGAGTTCTTCGCGAGAAGAACGATCGATTGGAGAGGCAGAACGAGAGACTGGAGGGACGCAACGACAGACTGGAGGCACATGTGGAGACTCTACGTCTCCAAGTGTCTCAACTGATGACCCAGCACGGACAGATTGTCGATGTCATGCAGGAGCATGATGCACGCATCACTGAGAATCGGACAGACATAACCGAGACTCAGGCGATGGTGCAGGCCAGTGACGCCATGCTTAATGCATGGGCTGCACAGTTCATCGAGGAACCACCACAGGATGATGGACCTGAGTTCGAGGCCGAGGACCTCGAAGAAGAGGACCTTGATGAGGATCCTAATGAGGATCCGGAGGAGGATGATGATGACGGAGACGCTGCTAGCGATATCTCACACGTCTCTATGGATTCGGATTAGAGGACTGTTGTATTTTGTATTTTCTTATTTTGGCCTAGACGAGCGGGATGTGCTCGAAGAACTTATTATGTATTTCCTTTTGAAATCATTGTACTTCAAGCTTATTATTAATGAGAATTATGTTTTGTCTTACTTATTACATGTTGACCATGATTGCTTGATAACATAACCTCTGACTTGACAGCTAACATGACATCTGATCTGACATCTGACATGACATTTGACTAACACTCTAACATGTGCTGATTAAAACTCTATCCCTTATGTATAGAACCATACATGGCGGGAAGAGGACCGTACGCGCGTCCTGCTAAACGGACACTAGATGCCGCTGTGATAAAAATGATGGTTGACCGTCGGGTCAACAAAGCAATCGCTGACTACGAAGCCAGTCGCCAGCATAGCGAAACTAGCGGAAACAACAACGGTACTAACACTTGCCTGACGCGACTAATATAGTGTAGCTAACACAATACTAACACACGACACTGGTTTCTGACAAACAGGGTCAAACAGCAGCAACGGGAAAGGATGTTCCTTTAAATCTTTCCTAAACTGCCACCCACACAAGTTCAAGGGAACTGAGGGAGCTGTCGGAATGCTCCGCTGGGTGGAGAAAGTGGAGTCTGTATTCGCCATGTGCGAATGTGCTGAAGAGAACCGGGTGAAGTTCGCAACTGGTACACTGGAAGGACCAGCACTCACATGGTGGAATACCCATGTACAAACCCTGGGGTTGGACGGTGCCAACTCCATGCCATGGGCTGATTTCACCAGACTACTGCAGGAGGAGTATTGCCCTCGTGATGAGATTCGGAAACTGGAAGCCGAATTTTGGGTACACAAAATGGTGGGATCTGAGATCGAGCAATATTGCACTCGATTTCATGAGCTATGTAAGTTATGCCCGGCAATGGTGACGCCGGAATACAAGAAGATCGAGCAGTTCATCAGCGGGCTGCCCGAACAAATCCAAAGCATGGTGACTGCTTCTGATCTCACCACCATCCAACCACTGATCCGACTGTCCCACAAACTAACCGACCAAGCGGTAGCACAAGGCAAGCTACCCAAACGAGGCGAACATCTGAAGCCTCAAGAAAGCCAGAAGAGGAAATGGGAACCCAGCCACCACCAATCTCATCAACCTCAGCAACAACAAAGATCTGCACCAGCCAGAGCCTTTACTGCCACTCAACCCGACGACAAGGGGAAGGGTGTGTACCAAGGGAAATACCCCTTGTGTAACCGATGTTCATACCATCACCTCGGGCAATGCGAACGATACCGTTGCCTGAAGTGCGGAAGGCATGGCCATATGGCCAAAGATTGCAGATCAAGATTTCCAACCAACAACAGCAACCCCAACCACAACCAGAACAACAACCAGAACACCTCCAGAGGGTGTTATGAATGTGGAAAACCAGGCCACATGAGGAGGGATTGCCCTCAATTGAAGAAGGTCGGAGGAGGAGCGGCCAAGGGGAGAGCATTTGTGATTGGCTCGGGAGAAGCCAAGGATGACCCAAACATCGTAACCGGTACGTTTCTTTTAAATAATGTCTATGCTAGCATATTATTTGATACCGGTGCCGATAGGAGCTTTATATCTAGTGAGTTTAGCAAATTACTAGATATTAGCCCAACACCACTAGACTACAAGTATACCGTAGAGCTAGCCGACGGCAAGCTAATTGAAACACAACACATCTTTCGAGGATGCGTCATGGTATTGGCGGATCATGAACTCGAAATCGATTTGATGCCGGTGACTCTCGGAAGCTTTGATGTGGTCGTTGGAATGGATTGGTTATCCGCTAACCAAGCTGAGATCGTATGCAACGAGAAGATCGTACGAGTGACGTTGCAGAACGGAGAACAGATCTCGATTCAGGGGGAAAGGCGGGGAGTACCTCTGAACATCATATCATGCATGAAGGCGAACAAGTACCTACAAAAGGGATACACTGCCATACTAGCCCTCATCGCCGAGCAACCCAAGAAAGAGAGGAAGATTGAGGACATCGCCGTAGTCCGCGATTTTCCCGAAGTGTTTCCCGAAGACCTACCTGGACTACCTCCGAAACGACAAGTCGAGTTTCAGATAGACCTTACACCAGGAGCAGCACCGATCGCCAAGGCTCCATACCGACTAGCACCAACGGAGATGCAGGAACTGTCTAACCAGTTACAAGAGCTGTTAGACAAGGGATTCATCAGACCGAGCTTCTCACCTTGGGGAGCACCGGTCTTGTTCGTAAAGAAGAAAGACGGATCATTCCGTATGTGTATCGACTACAGAGAGCTGAACAAGGTGACGATCAAGAATCGATATCCCTTACCGCGAATAGACGATCTGTTTGACCAGTTGCAAGGGTCAAGCTACTATTCCAAGATCGATTTAAGATCGGGTTACCATCAATTGAGGATACAGGAGAATGATATTCCTAAGACTGCCTTTAGAACCCGATACGGACACTACGAATTTTTGGTTATGCCCTTTGGACTGACCAACGCACCAGCAGTATTCATGGATCTCATGAATAGAGTGTGCAAGCCCTATCTTGACAAATTCATGATAGTGTTCATTGACGATATTCTGATTTACTCGAAGAATCGGGAAGAACATGCTGAGCATTTGAGGCTAGTCTTAGAGCTATTAAAGAAAGAGCAGTTGTACGCCAAGCTTTCAAAATGCGACTTTTGGATACGTGAAGTCCAATTCCTTGGACACGTGGTTAATGAGCAGGGAATACACGTAGACCCAGCCAAGATTGAAGCCATCAAGAACTGGGAAGCGCCCAAGACTCCGACTGAGGTGCGACAATTCCTAGGTCTGGCCGGGTACTACCGAAGATTCATTGAAGGATTCTCGAAGATTGCTCAATCACTGACATCCCTGACTCATAAAGACAAAAGGTTCGATTGGGGAGACAAACAAGAAGCTGCTTTCAACCTGTTGAAACAGAAACTATGCACTGCACCCATCCTATCCTTACCGGAAGGATGTGATGACTTCGTGGTGTATTGCGACGCCTCGAAACAGGGACTCGGTTGTGTGCTGATGCAACGCGAGAAAGTGATAGCATACGCTTCACGTCAACTGAAGGTGCATGAGAAGAATTACACGACTCATGACCTTGAGTTGGGAGCCGTGGTGTTTGCCTTGAAGATCTGGCGACACTACTTGTACGGCACAAAGTGCACTATCTTTACCGATCATAAGAGCCTACAACACATCTTCGACCAGAAAGAGTTGAACATGAGACAACGAAGATGGGTCGAGCTTATCGGCGATTATGATTGCGCTATCAAGTATCATCCAGGCAAAGCCAATGTAGTGGCCGACGCGCTGAGCCGAAAGGAAACAACGAAACGCGTGCGTGCCCTACAACTCACGATCCATTCTGAACTACCGAATCAAATTCGGATAGCACAACAGGAAGCTCTGAAAACTGAAAACCTTACTCTCGAAGCCATGCGTGGCATGGATAAACAAATAAAGGCAAAAGACGACGGAGCTTACTATTTAACGGATCGAATCTGGATTCCACGCTACGGAGGATTGAGAGAAGTAGTGATGGATGAAGCTCACAAGAGCCGGTATTCCGTACATCCGGGCTCTGACAAGATGTATCACGATTTGAAGACAACCTATTGGTGGCCAAACATGAAAGCTGAGATAGCAACTTACGTAAGTAAGTGTTTAACGTGCTCAAAAGTCAAAGTTGAGTACCAGAAGCCATCAGGGTTACTTCAACAACCGGAATTACCAATGTGGAAATGGGAACAGATTTCCATGGACTTCATCACTAAACTGCCTAAGACGGCAAGTGGATGCGATACCATCTGGGTTATCGTAGACCGACTGACGAAGTCTGCTCATTTCCTACCCATTAAAGAGACTGACAAGCTAGACAAACTCACTCGGATTTATTTGAAGGAAGTGGTCACTCGACATGGAGTGCCAATCTCAATCATATCTGATCGCGACAGTCGATTCACGTCGCATTTCTGGAAGTCCTTGCATAAGGCTTTGGGCACGAGATTGGACATGAGTACCGCTTACCACCCGCAGACGGACGGGCAAAGTGAGCGAACGATACAGACACTGGAAGACATGCTCCGGGCATGTGTCATTGACTTTGGTAGTAGCTGGGAATCTCACCTACCGTTAGTTGAGTTCTCATATAACAATAGCTACCACACTAGCATTCAAGCTGCACCATTCGAGGCACTTTACGGACGTAAGTGTCGATCACCCATCTGCTGGGCGGAAGTTGGAGACAGCCAACTGACTGGTCCAGAACTGGTGCACGAGACAACTGAGAAGATCGTGCAAATACGCAAACGAATGGCAGCAGCTCGGGACAGACATAAAAGCTATGCCGACAAGCGACGCAAACCGTTGGAGTTCCAAGTGGGGGACAGAGTGTTGCTCAAGGTCTCGCCCTGGAAAGGTGTCATTCGGTTTGGCAAACAAGGAAAGTTGAACCCTCGTTACATCGGACCTTTCGAGATTACAAAGCGAATAGGCCCTGTAGCCTATGAACTAAACCTGCCAGTTGAACTGAGCAGTGTGCACAACGTATTCCACATCTCGAACCTCAAGAAGTGCCTATCTGATGAAACACTTGTTATTCCTCTCGAGGAAATACAAATCGACGAACAATTGAACTTCGTTGAGGAACCGGTGGAAATTATGGACCGGGAAACCAAGAAGCTCAAACTCAGCAAGATTCCAATAGTGAAAGTGCGATGGAATTCGCGACGCGGACCGGAATTCACGTGGGAACGTGAAGATCAGATGAAACAAAGGTACCCACACCTGTTCGCGGAACAGACAAACACTAGCAACACAAGTTGAATTTCGGGACGAAATTCTTTCTAACATGGGGAGGATGTGACACCCCGTAATTTCCAGGTCAGCATCTTATTTATTTAAATGATTATTTAAATGCATTATGTACACGTGGCACTAGAATTAGATTGATTTAGTGTGACACGTGGCACGACAGTACGAACACCAGCACATGACTAGATAATTCGTGGAATTATCGACAAACAGCACACACGTGTCAAAACACACGAACGTTGGTGAACGTCAAGCACATTGTGTAGCACAACACTCGAAACTTCACGAAACACTGTCACAAGTCAATTATGGCTAATAATTGGCCAATAGAGTCCAAACGACGCTCGAATGATGTTTTACAGTCGAGAAACGGGCAAGAATGGGCCAGAACAACAAAACAAGCTTATTGGGCTTGAAATTCAGGCCAGGCGGTACGCCTGACCCGAGACGTCCACCCGGGCGATACGCGCGAGACACAGAAGGCGCCTCGCACATCTGCCCATCCGCGCGTAACAACGGGGCCATGTTACCCCACGTCAGGCGTTACGCCTGGCAGCAAATATCGCAGAAAATTTCTTGAACTCCACAAACATCATTGCTAACCTATGTATACTCATTATAACCGGTTCTATACTCCACCATGCGAGCTCATCTTCCCCAAAACACCCAGAAGCTCTCTGGTTCAGCCATTGGAAGCCATTAGAGACCTTGAGGAAGCCATTGTTGAGAGTTTTGCTATCTTGAAAGAAGGTTTGAAGCTTTACATCACCACCCTCATCATCTACACGACTAAGAGAGGGATTCCAGGGACTTAGCGTGCTGTGGATCAATCATCTCAACTCATTTGGAGCATTAGAAGGTAATCCCTTAGTTATTTTGCACAAATCTCACTCAAAGACCCACATGCAAAGTCTTACACTCACATGCAATCACCATGGACTCACATGCACGAATATATCTTCTGGGTTTGTTGATTTTAAGGTGTTTCATGATGATCTAACATGATTAG
Source organism: Mikania micrantha (assembly GCA_009363875.1). NCBI lineage: Eukaryota > Viridiplantae > Streptophyta > Magnoliopsida > Asterales > Asteraceae > Mikania > Mikania micrantha. Next base: position 58,117,525 of record CM018684.1, read on the forward strand.
AATGCATTTGGTGATGATCTATGATGATGTGCTTGTGTAAGAATCATGATTTGGTCTTGACTTGATGAAAAACCCACATGCATGTATGATCCATGGCATGTGGGATGATTTTCAGTAATTAGATATGCATCTTGATGTTGTTGGAAGGTGATTACATGTTTAGATAGTGTTGAAATGGGTAAAACTATGATTTTTATAGATCTTTCCATTTATAATAACTTTTTAGTTACAAGTTGAAGATTTAGTGTATTTGACGAACATGCATGTATGTGAAATTGCTATTAGTATGATATTAGGATTATTAGAATATTTGGAATGTGATTTTTATAATGTTTATGGTCGTTTTTGGCATAGTTACTATATTTAGAAACTTTTTGAGACAAAGAATTGGTAGATAATGATTTGGACTATGTGAGTATGATTAAATGATGTTAGAATGGTTATTTTAATGATTTGTGACATAAGAATGGTTTAGAAATGTTAAATGGTCATTTTTATGCAAAAACCACAAAGTTACTATTTATAGTAACTTTATTTTTAGAAAAACCGATGTGTCAACATATTGTATGATTTGAGCATGCTAAATGACTTATTATGCTATAATATGCGTATTAGATGCTAAGTAGATGGTTTCCGATGTCACGTATGCTAAAAATGGAAACTTTCCATTTTAGGAAACTTTTATGTACAACCATGATGAACACGACTTATGTGATATTGCATGATGATGTGTTATGTGTTAACATGATCACGTAGGACTAACAAGCATGCTAGAACTATAAAACCGATATGCTTTGTGAACTTTCCATAAATGGAAACTTACTATAAATAGTAAGTTGTCCATAGACGCGATTTACGTGTTTTGCACACGACAAACACTTACACGATTGCTACACGATTCACAACCGTCACACGGATCACCAACGGGTCGTTGACTTGACACGGTCAACTTTGGTCAACTCTAGTCAAACACGGTCAATGTGGACCAACACAGTCAAACACGGTCAATATAGACCAACACGAGCAAACACGGTCAATGTGGACCGACACGGACAAACATGAACAACCAAGGGTTGTTGGACACAAACACGAGCACTAACACGAACACTAGCACGGTCACTTACACGAACTCACGTTCAGTATACGATATAGGTTCCCGGTGACCAACGTGCTACTTCTTCAAGGAGCTTACGCTTGATCTACTACTATCATCACTAAAGTGAGTTTACGGCCCCTCTTTACTCTTTTTCAAACGCTTTTAAATAGGGGGAGAATACTAGTTGCATCGAGTCAAACATCTATTATTGTACAAACATTTTTGTGTATGCTGGTTTATTGGACAAACATTAAGTGTTGAACTCGTATTAAGTCCTCACAAAGTCTTACCGTTAATGTACGAACAACGTGGTAGGTTTGGATGGATCCATTAGGGAATGACTAACCCCACGGGGCACTATGTTGACTGGATGTCATAACCCGTGCAAATTCTGACCTAACTTGCTATGCATACGAGGCATAGCGGAGGCAAGGACAAACAAGTCTAGTTCGGTAGTGACGCACTGATACTTTGGGCCTAGGGCTCGGTACTAACATTTGATAAACAGCATGACACACTTTTATTACAATATGTATATCAAAACCTGTGAACTCACCAACCATCGTGTTGACACTTTTTCTAACTGGTATTCTCAGGTAACTAGCTGCACATGGAACAGGATGCATGTTAAGGGATGAGCTTTAGGAACCGCATGCATTCTGTTGTTTCTTTTGAAAACAATTTAGTTCTTAATGTTCTAAACAATGTTGTATTAAACTATTTACATTTCCGATGCATGCTTTCAAACATATTTGTTTCCGCTGCTATGAAATACTTTTCCGCTGCAAACTATTTTGTTATGTGTATGTGTCAAACTTGGATTTGTAAACGCATATAGAGGCGTTCTATATGACCTTGAGCTGTGATTCTGGACACGTCACATCCACGTGGACATACACCACGAGTGGGAATTTGGGGGTGTGACAATTTTGAATCCAAAAGCCCTAATCATCATGATATTTTAAAATTTTGTGGTGCTTTTTTTAAAAAATAATGCTATGTTTTTTGATTTTATACACATGTATGGTGTTTTAATGGTGGTTATATACGTAGTTTAGAGTTTATTGTAACACCAGTGCCGGAATCGTAACCGGAACAGTAACTCAAACATAAACTACGTGTATTAACTGTATGCTAAAATCATAGGATGCTTGACACAAGACTATTACGCAATGGATTCAGTAATCTGATTCAAACTCACAGTTTAACAGTCTGAAACATATCAGACAACACTGAACTGACACATGAATGCTTGTGAGGATTTTACTATGTATAAACGTATGTGAGGCTTTACACAACAAAACAACAACGGATGTCGTTAAGTGAATGCTAAATTGACGGATTATTCGTATAGGTGACGATCTGTACGAATACATCTGAAAGTTTAACGTTCCGAATGATATCCGATAATTAGAAAACCATATTGAAAAGTATAGTTATCATCGTATTCGAACGAATACGCGCGACGACTGTACGATTCGATTTTAAACGTTAAATTAAATATTTCTGAAAATTTAAAAATAAACAAAAGATAATTAGATAATTTACTAGGAATAACCGGCTAAATTAATTTATTTAGATTCTATCCTTAAAACCGAGACGATTGTCGCGAAAACAACGCGCATAACGTTCCAGAAACGCAACGAAGACGCAAACCGAGCAACCGAAACGAACCCGAACACGCTCGGAGTATAAATACCCTAAATGAGGGCTTTTTCCTCATTTCCCCCTTCACTTTCTCTCTCTAAACCCTCATTCCCGGTTTTCACTCTCTCTCTAAAATTTGAAACTTCAAATCCTTGTATCTTGCTCAATATTTGATGAAATCAAGTGTTCTTGGTGTCCAAACATAGCTACAATCATCCTCTACAAGGAAGTACAACCGATCTGGAGTAAAACCCACCACAAATCGAGGTATTTGAGCTGGAATGTCTCGAAAATTAGGGTTTTTAACCCTCTTTGTTCAAACCAAACCCTAATCGGTTTTAGGACTTTCCCCACTTAAACCTTACACCATGAAAACTAGCCCTAGCACTCACTAACACCGAAAACCTCCATGGGCTTTGGCAGCAGAGGGGTTGGGACCATCTAGTTGAGCTGAACAGCAACAGCAAGCCGAATGGCTGCTTCGGCCGAAAGTGAGGCTGGCCTGGCCGAAGGGCCATGGGCCGCATGAGCAGTCGACCGAACCAAATCATTCGGACTAACCCACAGGCGCAGATCTTCTTCGGCCGTTCAAGACTCATTCGGCTCAGCTATGGGCGAATGTGGCTATCCATTCGACCACCTTCATTCGCTGGACCACATACATTCGGCCGAAGCCTACTCATTCGGTCCCAACCGCCTCGTACGGCCATGCTTCTTTCATTCGCCAAACCCATTCGGCATAGCATCTTCATGCGGTCAAGGGCCTCATTCGGCCACCACGATTCGCCTATGCTGATGTCATTCGGCCAGGCTACTTGATCCACCCCACGCGACCAGATTCATTTAGTGGGCTTAGGGGGCTGCTTGGCCCAGTCCTGCGGCCCAACTTTACCTTAAGACTCCCTGATTTGGCCAAGGACTTTCGGTCTAGCTGATTTGGCCAAAGACCATTATGCTAGATGTTAACCGAACCAAGGCACGAGGCTTAAACAAGGTAGAAGACTAGAACAATAAGGATTTTATGGGATGCTTAAACCCACACACTTCATGCATGCATGCATGGTGTGTGTGTGTGTATGGAACTAATTAGGGTTTCCTAATAAGAAGCTAATCTAGTTTTAACTAAGGGTGATAAGTAATAATCTTTTCATGATGAAGATTAAATCACCAACACTTTACTAAACAAAGGTTGGACATATATCGTGTCCTTCACATGGGATTGAAGCTGAACAAAGACTAATGCAACCACCTCAAAGGTTTTACATATTCGATCATGAATCAATGATTTGCAAAGAATTTAACTAAATATTAGTGTTGATTATTAACACATGATATTTAGTGAATGCTATACTATATACAACTAAGTTGGATGGTTTCGTTGAACTTTCTAATCTAAGTTGTGTACACAAGAGATCTAAGAAATGAAGAAAGCTAAAACAAAATCTTGGGCTTAGAGTTAGTTAAGTTGGATTAACTTAAGTCTAATAAACTAAACTATGATTTTCTTAAAATACCGTATGTTTTAGAAAATAAAATCAATGATAAACTTTCTTTAATTAATTAAATGATTTATAACTTAAGGTTTAATTAAAATAAATTACATTACAAATACTTAATTAAATCTTACGGGTTCACGGATTTCATCTATGGGTAATGTATTAGACTAACTAGAAAGATTTCTAGAGAACACCGTAGTAATATAGGACACTTAGTTGCACACCGAGACCAAAACCCTAGTTGGGTCTATCATACGTACTTATAGAACTCAAATCTCTTAAAACAACTCAGGTGTTGAAGATACTTAAGCTACAATCAACGAGCGCGCATTGTACGTGGTAACTTATACTTAGCAACACATGAGAGTTCATTTGTCGCTTTTTAAACTATTTTGATTTTACTTCGGGACTGAGAAGCATGTTATACATTTTAAACAAATGTTTTAAATGATTCATAAATGCTTTTATACTGCATCAAAATGCTAACACTAATGCTTATTACACTTATTCTAAATGCTAAAAACTAAGGCTTTATTTGAAATTCTAATGCTTGATACACTTAACCTAGATGCTATATGCTAATGCTACATGCTAATACTATAAGCTAATGCTACATGCGAATGCTAAGTGCTTATGCTACAATGCGAATGCTGCAATGCTAATACTAAATGCTAAGGCTACGTGCTAATGCTAAGGCTACGTGCTAATGCTAAATACTAATGCTACAATGCTAATACTAAATGCAAAAGCTATATACTAATACTAAATGCTAATGTTATATGCTAAGACTACCTGCTAAAGCTACTGACTTTTAAACTAGTTTGCTTAGAACACCGGATGTTTTTCAAATGCAAAGAATACAAATACTAACAAATTGAAATGCTTTTATAAACTAACTTTAAAGGCTTGAATGCTCAAACTCAGAAAGATGGATATGCTTGATATGCTTATTATGCTCGAATGCTCGGAATGTTTGAAATGCTCAGAATGCTATAAATGCTTATTATGCTTGCCATGCTAAAACAACGGTTTGGCCTCTCAGTGCTTGCCCTACCGGTTGTGAAGCTAGTACTTGTGTACAAGATACGTGAATGCTATATGAATGCTATAAACTTGTATGCTAAAGCTATCGACTATGGTAGAACATACTGATTTGGCCTCTCAGTGCTTGCCATAGGGTGTTCTCCATAGTCGGGACTTGAAGGAACAGACCGTCGGCCTCTCAGTGCTTGCCATAGGGTGACCTTCATAGTCAGGACTTAGAGGAACAGACTGTTGGTCTCTCAGTGCTTGCCATACAGCCTCATTGTCCACTCGTGTGTAAACTTAATCCTCATTGCCATAGGGTGTTCTTTGTAGCTAGGACTATTATAGAACGGACCTTTTGGTCTCTCAGTGCTTGCCAAAGGGTGTTCTTCATAGTCGGGATCTTGGGGAGCAGACTGTTGGCCTCTCAGTGCTTGCCATACAGTGATTCCTCATTGTCCACTCATGTTGTAAACTTAATCAAAAGGCAAAAGCTATGACGGGAATGGATGGTTGGTAAAACGCTTAATTATCATTAACAACAGTGTCATATGTGGATTAGTATGTGGTGGGATGGCGTCTGGGCGGGTTGTAGGCTCGACCCTTTCGTATGCCCTATATCTAAGCATACCGATCGGGATATTACATGTGATGTTAATGAGATTAAGGTTGTTACCGAAAGGGTTGGTAAATGCTAATGTGTGTGCGACTTAAACTTTTAAACAGAATGCTAAAGCTACGATGGGGAATGAATGGTAGGTAAAATGCTTAATTATAATTAACAACAATGTCCTATGTGACTTAGTATGTGGTGGGATGGCGTCTGGGCGGGTTGTAGGCTCGACCCTTTCGTATGCCCTATACATAAGCATACCGAGTTGGATGATACATGTGATGTTAATGAGGTTAAGGTTTTACCTAAAAGGTTTGCAAAGCTATTTTCAAATAGTAAACTATATGAACTCACCAACCGTTGTGTTGACCTTGTTTTCTTACATGCTTTCTCAGGTGACGTACAGGATTAAGCTAAGGCTCAGGAATACATGCTAGGATGCCCAGTAGAGGACCTAGTAGATTTTGAGAAGCATATATTTCGTTCACTTTTGTGAATCACTTTTGATATCATGTACAGTTACAAGATAGTAAACATTTGATTCATTTGATAGGTTTACTTAGTTAAATTATCAAATACTAACAGTTGTAATTTAACTTTGTAATCCTTGGTTAATGCTATATTGTGTTTTAGTTATTCTTAACATTGATGCTACGCAAACAATCTGATCATTCGATTATCACTCACGATATCGCGCCCCGAGAACCTTCCGCCCGGCGGGGAAGTCGATCCGTCCCGCCGGCTCGGGGTGTGACATTGATGGTGTTTTTCAGATTATATATTTGTTTGGATGAAGTCTTTTATAAAATAAGTCAAATATTATGTATTTCAAATAATTTTACGTGTTGCGGTGTTTTAACGTGAACTGATAAGTCTAAAACGCCATAAAATTTAAAGAATGTTCAACACACCAATAATCTCACAACTAAAATTTAACGAAGTTCAAAACACCATAAAATATAAAACGCCATAAAATTATACAGATGTTCAACACCATATATCGGGATAGATCAATAAGAAATACATTATAACACCATAATTTGACAAAAACACCACAAAAAAAACACACCATACAACTATGAAGGTTGCGGTTTCTGTTTCATTTTCAAATAACACCAAATTACGTTTATGCCCATCCCACGACTTTCAAACACTATACTAATTACAGAATGCCACCGCGCAATTCTGACCGTAAAACACCACAGATCTACATTCAGGATTGCTTCTCACGCTTCTCACGGTTTTTATCCTTTTTAAAATATCCCTATATATATATATATATATATATATATATATATATATATATATATAATTTTAAGCATATGAATTCAATTTACACGTGTGTGCTTAAAACCAAATCTTTAACTTATAAAAACTTAAACAGAGAATTAATAATTAAAAGTGTGTACATTATACATAATTTCATACATATAAACATAATGTTACAAATGTGTATCCAATCAAGTGTTACGTAAACAGGAGAAAAACTATAAAATACTATACTTAAATTAAAAATGATAAAATTTCTCTATTTTAGAGTGTAATTTAAAAAAAAAGGTTAAACATCTAAAATTACTTATTTTTAAAGGTATAAGGGGTATCTGAGAAGAGAAAAAAATGTAAAATTAACATAGTATTCTTATAGATTTAAAATAAAAATAAATAAATAAATAAATAAATAAATAAAGAGCTCATAATGAGTTTTAGGTTAGTGCTCTAAGATTAGATTAACAAAGGAAATAAATTATATATTTATACTATTAGACTCTTTAATAAATAAAATAGTATTCGTTACTATATTCTGTTTAATTACATTTTAAATATTAATCTATACTGTATTATAATCATGGAATAATTTATTAACGTTTTACAAGAATGCAAAATATGCATATGTCAACTGTGTACATTATGTTACAAGTTATAAACAGTTTTATAAGAAAAGGTCATTTAAAAAATAGAACTATACTATACTCAAATTAAAATAATAAGATTTTTATTTTATAACGCAACTTTAAAAACTTAACAATTTTTCAATTTTATTTAAGTGAAATTTGTGCAACTAAAATTTAGGAAAAAGTAAAATAATCAACAATAGATGTCTTTTGTATCTTGCGATTTACTCTTTTTTATCTTTTGTTATTTATCATTTTATCAGCTAGCATCTTTACCTTTGGGATCGCAATATAAAATTAATATTTTTTTATCAGAATACTATGGCATTGCAACGTGTCTTTTTATAGCCTAAATTGATCATCGAACCCAATAACTCACGTGATACGATCATAGTCTGTTAAAAACCCTTTGGTATCCAATGCTCATGTGTTGTCAAACACTAAATCGAGCAAATCCACCTGCCTCTCAGAAATAAACCACTATATTGTAAAATCATACTGACCGCTTTGGTTACGATTTGATCCCATGATCTGACAAATAATAAGCCTTATTATGAAACTCAAGAAGTGTCAGTTAAGCTAGAAGTTCTTTGACTAATATAAAATTAATTAGTGGAAACTTCGTACACTTCACAATTCTCACCAACTAAACTTACTAATATGTATATTTTAAACCCACAGTTATGTTAGAAACCTATACACTTCGATTGATTTTAGGCCATGTATGAGACAAACTTTTCATAATCAGGCTAGAGGTTAATTGAGATTATAAAAACCTCACTATTGGCATCCTTACATAATTAAAATTAGTTGTGAAAGACAATAGTCGATTAACTGACACGTTTTCAAAGGAAACTCGTACATTAGTCGTACTACCTATATCTCACCAATTTAGGACACTCAATACTGGAAAAATCACTTGCTCATCTAAGAATAATTGCTTACAAAGAAACTCGAACCCAATATCTTACATAAGAGAAATCAAGAGGGTAATATGAGGCTAGAAGCTCTTTCGTCCTTATTTAATTAAATAACATGTATATATATATGACAACAAGTGCTTAATGATTTCGAATCTTCTAAGTACGTACCAAAAACATATAAAGTTAATAATTCATTTCACTTTTTAGCTTGAAACCGTCCAAAATCTCCATGCAAATATGGGTAGGTGCATGGGTTTTATAATTTATTCGTCGACAAATATTCGAGAATATAGATGACATCTGTATCAAATCAATCAATGCATTTAATTACCTCGGATATTACTCTCACTTGAATTATTAAATCGTATTATACCTTATAATCAATCATTAATTGTTATGTGTCTTCAAGTGCTTCGTTTAAAAGTTTCAATCATACAGAGGTATGAGAAGTGGTGGGAGACCCAGGTTCGGGGTTTAATTCTTGATCCCACCCGTTTTACCGGCCTTTCACTGTCGTGTCTTTGAGCGGATACTTGGGTCGGGTTTTCCTTGGGAATTGGTGGCTGGTGGGCTAGGGGCTCCGTCTATCTGGACTAGTGCCACTACTATGCCAGCGTACGTGGGCATCCTTTAGCCATTGGGGGCCGCGTACAAAGTACTCGACAGTTGATTAGTTAGCCGTTCAAAAAAATATATATGTCTCACTAAACAAACTCATTTTTAACATTCTAAATCCCAAAATTGAGAATTCAACTCCCTCAAAATAAAGTTTTGAATATTACATAAGCACACACTTTTAAAAAGTTAAAATTTTTGAACAGATTTTATAGCACATATATACATTTTTCAAAATAATCTATTTATCTAATAGTTTCATTAAAATAAAAAATATTATAACAAAGGCATTACAAATTTTCAAATCCTACAAGAGAGTTATCTCAAAGAATTGAATTTTTTTTGTAAACTAGTGACTTGGAGGTAGATATGATCAGATGGTACCGTTGGTGGCATAATGATACTCCAGTAATTCGTGAGTGATCGTAGTTGTTCAAAAAAATAATATGTGTAACACTGTAACAAACTAGGTGTGTCGTTCAGGTTGGTTCTTTGGGTTTCAGGTTTCTCGGGTCAGGTTATTCGGGTTTTCAGAATACAAAATTGGAACCGAGAACCAAACCAAATAACCAAAGTTTGTTTGGTTCTTGGGTTTCGGTTATGAGGTTTAATCGGGTTGGGTTAAAATGTTCTCGGTTTATACTTAAATAACTAATTTTCTATTTTCAAACAAATGATAGCCATATATACATATATGCAACCATAAATAAGGAGTAAGACAAACTTAAACAAGTAAAAAATATGTTTAACAAACAAAAAATTACAACCTAAACAAATCTTTAACAAGCAAAAATATGTTTAACAATATCAAATGTTTAGCAATCTCAAATGTTTACAACCAATTAGGGTTATTTGGGTAGACCCAAATTGCTCCTAAATATATAGTTAAAGACTGAACCATGTATAATTTCCGGGTTCAGGTTTATTAGTTTATCGGGCTGGGTTTTTCAGGTTTTGGGTTTATTGGGTTCGGATAAGTTCTTTCGGGTTGGTTCTTCTGGTTCAGGTAAAACACACACCCCTATAACACACTAACAGTGTTTTTGGCTTTATGGATCACATTATGCAAAACGGTCTTTGTTTTTCAGTGTCATGCATGTGTTTTAGGCTTTGTATGCACAAAGATCGAGCCACACCTTTGATAATTTGTGCGCCATACGTGTTTTAGGCTTTCTGTGTCATACACTTCTATTTTAACTTTTACCAATGCGTCAATTCTATGTTTTAGGTCATGTTATACACACACATCCACACACTTCACACATCTTATACGTTTTATATAAGCTTATACGGCGTATAGGGACATTCATTGTGTCAGTGATAATGATTAGACTCCTATATGCCTCGTATATATGTCTATACACGTTGTATATGTCATATATGTGCAGTATACATAACCAATCATTGTCAAATTGGGTGTCAGAGACGTATAAGATCGGTGGAGTGTTAAAATAAAAAAAATTAGTGTGTTGTTATGAACAAGATAGATTACAAACAAGAACAACCATGAAAGGAAATTGATTTTCTCATTCAACACATAACTATTACATACATCACATATATATACAAGTGTTATTCGTAACAGACAGTGAATCATTAATAGGATAATGATGATAATTTATGTCTGTTACTTATGATTATTTATGACTTATCATTAATAAGAGAATGATGGTAATTTATGTCTGTTACTTATGAATATTTATAACACTCCCCCTCAGACATATTACCTCTCATTATTCACCATGAACATTATACTACTGGATAATGTTGTTCGATGCTTCAGGATCGATAAAATAATTGATACTGCTGGATCAATTATGCTGCCTCATTAAAACCTTACCAAGAAAACCCAATGGGACAAAACTTAGTTAAGGAAAAAGAGTACAGCGTGTATAATGCTCCCCCTTAATTTAATAAACGTCTTTTAATCTACGAAGTCCAATTTTATGTGATAGTTGCTCGAAACTGCTTCTAGGCAAAGACTTTGTAAATAAATCTGCAAGATTTTCACTTGATTTGATTTGATGGACATCGATTATTTTATCCTTTTGTAAGTCATGCGTTGAAAAGAACTTTGGTGAGATATGCTTTGTTCTATCACCCTTGATAAAGCCTTCTTTGATCTGAGCTATGCAAGCAGAATTGTCTTCATAGATAATTGTCGGGTCTTTCTTGATCTCTTCCAATCCACATGCTTGTTGTATGTGGTTAATCATTGATCTTAACCACACACATTCTCGACCAGCATCGTATAGTGCTATCAACTCAGCGTGATTTGATGAAGTTGTTGTTAGTGTTTGCTTTGTCGACCTCCATGAGATTGCTATGCCACCGTATGTAAATACATAACCTGTTTGAGACCGTGCTTTATGTGGATCTGATAAATATCCAGCATCAGCATAACCAACAAGCTGATATTTTTCATTCTTCTGATAAAAGAGACCTAAATCTCGTGTCCCACAAAGATATCTGAATATATGTTTTATTCCAGTCCAATGCCTGTGAGTTGGATTCAAACTATATCTTGCTAGCACATGTACCGCAAATGCAATATCATGTCTCGTGTTATTTGCAAGATACATAAGAGCACCAATCGCACTCAAGTATGGTACTTCTGGACCAAGTACTTCTTCATCTTCTTCTTTAGGGCGATAAGGATCTTTATGTGCTTCTAGCGATCGGACAACCATGGGTATGCTAAAAGGATGAGCTTTGTCCATATTAAAACGTTTTAACATCTTTTCGATGTAGTTTGACTGATGAACAAATGTACCACCGCAAAGATGCTCGAACTGTAAGCCGAGACACAATTTTGTGGTACCAAGATCTTTCATTTCAAATTCTTTTTTTAATAGCTCAACAGTTTTTTCAATCTCATCAGGAGATCCAATTATGTTTATATCGTCAACATATACTGCTATTATAGTGTATTTTGAGATAGATCTTTTTATAAAAACACACGGACTGATTACATCAGACTTGTATCCCTCATTTTTAAGATATTCGCTAAGTCTATTGTACCACATACGACCCGATTGTTTTAGACCATATAAAGATCTTTTGAGTTTTATAGAACACGTCTTTAGGTGTTGATTTTAATGCTTCGGGCATTTTTAATCCTTTAGGGATTTTCATGTAGATGTCATTTTCTAGGGTCCATATAAATATGCAGTGACGACATCCATAAGTCTCATTTTAAGTCCTTCAGAGACTGTGAGACCAATTAAAAATCGAAGGGTTATCGCATCCACTACAGGGGAATACGTTTCCTCATAATCAACTCCAGGGATTTGGGAAAACCCTTGGGCCACTAGCCGGGCCTTATATCGTACAATTTCGTTCTTTTCATTTCGTTTTATTGCAAATACCCACTTATAACCGACTGGTTTGACGTCTATGGGTGTTCGAACTACAAGTCCGTAAACATTTCTTTTTTCAAGTGAATCTAACTCAGCCTTCAAGGCTTCTTGCCATTTTGGCCAATCATTTCTGTGCATGCACTAGAGTTTTAGGTATGTAATCTTTTTCATTAATTACATATGTTGCTATAGCAAAAGCGAATATCTCATCAACACATGTTTTATCTCGGTTCCATATCGAACTATTCTGTACATAATTTATAGAGATCTCATCTTTATTTGGTGCCAATGTTTCTTTTGGAAATTCATTTTCTTCTGGGACATTTACCTCTGCTGGGGTTTCATTTGTAATGATTTCTGATCTTTCACCAACCATGTTATTTTGCTCTTTTCGTTTGCGTGGATTCTTATCTTTGGAGCCAATTGGTCTTCCACGTTTTCTTTGTATGGTAATCGCTTCAGGGATTACTTCAATTCGAGCAGGTGCATTTGATGCTGGTATATGTGATTTTGTGACTTTATTTGTGTCTTTGAATGTATCTGGTAATTCATTTGCTATTCTTTGCAAATGTATAATCTTGTGAACTTCAGATTCACATTGACCACTTCGAGGGTCGAAATTTGATAACAATGACGCATTCCATGTTATTTCTTCTGTTACTAGTTTTTCTTTATTCTTATCTCCCCCTAAGACTGGGAATATTGTCTCATCAAAATGACAGTCAGCAAAACGTGCTGTGAACATGTCTCCTGTTAGTGGTTCTAAGTACTTAATAATGGATTGGGAGTTAAAGCCAATATAAATTCCCAATCTTCTCTGGGGTCCCATTTTGGTGCGTTGTGGTGGTGATATTGGAACATAAACCGCGAAACCAAATATTTTCAGATGAGACAGACTTGGTATTCTTCCGGATACCAACTGTAAAGGAGAATATTCATGATCAGCAGTTGGTCTTAATCTAACCAGTGCAGTAGCATGCAAAATAACATGACCCCATGCAGAAGATGGTAATTTGCATCGCATCAATAGTGGTCTAGCGATTAACTGCAATCGTTTAATTAAGGATTCTGTTAAACCATTTTGTGTGTGAACATGTGCTACCGGATGTTCAACATTGATCCCAATTGACATACAATAGTCATTAAAAGCTTGGGATGTGAATTCTCCAGCATTATCCATTCGGATAGCTTTGATTTGATGTTCAGGGAAATTTGCTCTCAATTGTATGATTTGGGCTAACAACCGAGCAAATGCTACATTTCAAGTAGCCAGAAGACTCACATGTGACCATCGTGAAGATGCATCAATTAAGACCAAGAAATAACGAAATGGGCCACACGGGGGATGTATAGGCCCACATATGTCCCCTTGAATTCTTTCCAAAAATGATGGATTTTCTTGTGATATTTTGGTTTGTGAAGGTCGAGTAATGAGTTTTCCAAGAGAGCATGATGCGCCTCATTTTGGTTTGTGAAGGTCAAGATTTTTAAGCCATTAAGAGGGTGTCCTGTCGCACTTTTGATTATGCGCCTCATTATTGTGCTACCAGGGTGACCTAGTCGATCATGCCATATGGTGAATATGTCCTTATCTTGTGATTTTTGATTATTCACCATATATGACTCAATAGGATTGATATTGGTACAATATAATTCAGAGGATAGAGCATTTAATTCTTCAACAATGGTATCTTGACCATTTTTGTTGGTGATAATGTGTAGATATTCAATATTGTTTTTAGATGTTGTTTTGAGGTGATAACCGTTTTTTCGAATATCTTTAAAACTAAGTAAATTCCTTCTTGATTTACTTGAGTACAATGCATCATTTATAATCAGTTGGGTACCCGAAGATAGGATAATACATGCTCTTCCCGAGCCTTCAATGAGGTTACAGATACCAGAGATAGTAGTAATAGGTGTCTCTCTAGGAGATAACTCAGAGAAAAATTTCTTATGTTTAAGAATAGTGTTAGTTGTACCACTATCTACTATACATTCATCACCAATAATAGCTTTGTTGGTGCTTGGAGACATAATTCAGAAACCAATTGATGTGGCGATGTCGTAGCAGCGTAAATTGTCGGCACTAACCTTGACTCTTCACTCCTTGTTTGTATGCCTTTTTTTTTCTTTACCAACTCTTGTCATTCATCTATCGATCATAGAGAAGAGATGAGATTTTGTGAATGGATTCATGTATGAGATTAGAGGCATTCGTGCTGATAACGTGTTATGAACAAGATAGATTACAAACAAGAACAACCATGAAAGGAAATTGATTTTCTCATTCAACACATAACTATTACATACATCACATATATATACAAGTGTTATTCGTAACGGACAGTGAATCATTAATAGGATAATGATGATAATTTATGTCTGTTACTTATGATTATTTATGACTTATCATTAATAAGAGAATGATGGTAATTTATGTCTGTTACTTATGAATATTTATAACATGTGTAACCAATACCCAATGTTTTTCGCTTTCTATGCTACCCTTACACGTGTGTTTTAGGTTTGTGAGCCACACATTTTATAATTAACAAATGTGAGATGCATTACGTATATTTTCAATATTAATTATTAAATTTTATGTTAAAATAAAGTTTATTTAAAAGTACCAAGCATTAATTTACTCCAAAAAAAAACTAGATTTTTTATGCAAATTTATGTCTGAAATTTGTAACAATAATTAATTTCCGATGTTTTTCTAGCAAAAGGCCGATGTCAGAAATTTCTTAGTCTGAAATGTGATTCTAACCAAATTCCAACACAAATTGTAACAAATTTACGATAAATTAAAAAACATCGGAAATTCAGATTCTTTTCTAACAAAAGTTAAATATTTTTAATAATTTTAATTACATAAACAGGCGCAGATGTATAGGTCAAGATTAAATATATCTAAAACTTGAATTTCAAAGTTAGGAACAATAAAATCATGTCAAAATCATATGGTATTTTTCTTGAAGTTCCAAAACGAATCAATCGTATGCCCTCAATGGCTAAAGGATGTCCAAGCTGGCCGCTAGTCCAGACGGACGAAGCCTCTAGCCCACCAGCCACCAGTTTCCGGGGAAAACCCGGCCCAAACACCCGCCCAAAGACACGACGGTGAAAGGCCGGTAAAACGGGTGGGATCAAGTTTAATTGGTAATGCTTGGCTTGATTACTTCACTTCCCACATACCTAAATCTTACCACTAAAACAAGACATAATTGGTAATGCTTGGCTTGATTACTTCACTCTCCATAATACTATAAAGTTTATATGGCTTGTAGTATTATTAATTTAAAAAAAAATAAAAGGATACATTGCAACCGATAAAAGAGGTCCAGTTTAAAAACCAGAAAAGCAGTC
The DNA here is from genome assembly GCA_009363875.1 of Mikania micrantha. Classification (NCBI taxonomy): domain Eukaryota; kingdom Viridiplantae; phylum Streptophyta; class Magnoliopsida; order Asterales; family Asteraceae; genus Mikania; species Mikania micrantha. The sequence continues at coordinate 58,133,564 of CM018684.1, forward strand.
GTCTATCTATGTTACAACTTATAAGCGTAACTAACTCATAGAATTGTTATTTTAATAAACTATTCTATAATATAGTACATTATATCAATTAAAGGCTTTAGCGATAATGTCGTTAGACTTTGATTCTTGTAAAGTAGGTTAAATATATATATTATACAGGTTAAATAATTATTTTTTAAAAATATATATTTTAAATAAAATATCATAGATTTTCTAAACGTTTTATAAAAAAGTAAAGTATATTTATTATACAATAATATTATTTATCAAATTAAAGTAGGTCTTTAATATTTAACAGAAGAGAGATGAAAAAATTATAATTTTTATTTTATTAAAGTCAATATGTGACATCCGATATTTAATAAGACATAGAGATAGAAAAATCCATTTTTTTATATCCTTTAAAACTGATGTGTGTATGTCAATATTTTTATTTATAAGATATATAAGATAGAAGATTTAGACTCATTTTACCATAAAATATTAGTTTTGAAAACTCTTGCAACAAAGAGTCAACCAACACATCCTAATCGTGAAGAGGGAGGGTTATCCGTTAGTAAAACATAATTAGACATCCGAAATACACTTCGATCCATCCCCACCACTAAAGCAATTTGTCTTTGCTCAATATTTATCACGAAAACTAACCGAGTAAAAATTATTGTTCGTGTTCGTTTACTAACGAACTAAACTTGTTTGCAAACCCGTAATATTTAAAAAATCAACATTTTTAATTTCAAGAATTAGATATAATACATAGTAAAAAGCTAAATATTTGATATGAAAATAAAAAATATTGTTATCTTAAAATAGTGAAAGTTAGAAATAATAATCACAATTAAAATTATCTTAAATTAATGTTTCAAAATTTTAAATATTAGATTATTGTATTTTTAACAAGATATAAATTCAAAAGTATTAAATTTATATTTTAAATTTAATTGTAATAAACTAAAATTTAAAATTTAAAATTTAAAAATATAAAACAAATTTTACCTAAAATAAAATGGTGAAATAATAATATGATATATATTCTAATATGTAAAACATAAATATGAAATAGCAAATATTTATAAAATATATAAAAACACCAATAAAATAACGAATTTAGCCAAAACAAAAACTAAATAATAAATACTCATTACAAAATGACATAAACGTAAAATAAAATAACAAAAATGCATTTTTATATTTAAAAGGATTATACATGTCAATCTCACAGCTTTTGTTAAACTTTTTACAATAAAGAGAATTTTTATTAGTACATAATAATAACTTCATATTCATACTTGTTTTGGTATCTTTCAATTTTAAACTTTTTTAGAACTTTTTGTTCTTATTTTGAAGCCATGTTCATATTATCAAAAATTTCTTTTTTTTTAATATATGCCTAAAATTAAAATAATAAAAAATAGAGTAATAGTTTAATATATATCACATATATATTGTTTTCGCTTATCAATTCTTTGAAAAAAATAAATGAAGTGTCAATTTTAGATGTGAATGAGAGTGGCAGTGGAAGAAAAAACGATGAACCTGTTTAGACGGCAAGCCTCTGAGTCGCAAAAAAAGAATCTCATCACTTAAAAAGGTGAGGGAGGGGACCAAGACATGGGTTGAGTCAATATAAATTTCCTTTGGCATTATGCTGTTGTTTTTGTATGAGATTGTTTTTATTTTAATAATTATTGATATATCAAATCAATAATATTTATGTATTTAATTTGAAACTTATTCTACCTAATACCCGTTTTCTAAAATATACTTGATAAAAATATTTTATTTTACATTCTTTGAAACATGCTACACTCACCTAGGGATGATAATGTGTCGAGTTTGGGACGAGTTTGAGTAATCCAAACCCCGTACCTAATTATAAAAGCTTATCTTATACTCATCCCAAAACTTACCAGGTATTTACTCATTGGGTATCGGGTATACCCGCAGATTTCATGTATACATGTTAGTTAGTTAAATATACTCGTTGAGCATGATTGACTTAAAACACGTTGGGTATGTATCGAGTAACTAATAATAAATTTATTTTTTTATAACCGAAAAATATATATTAAATATAACCAAAAAATATATATTAAATATGCCAAGAAATAATGTGAAAATTATAAATCATTTATATACTAAAAACAAAAATAAATATAGGGAAAAGAAAATTGGATATACTTATTAGGTAAATGGCTATTTATGATTGGATACACACGACACGTAGGAGGGATGGGTAAATGGATAAATATAATCAGGTAATCGCGTTGGGTAAATGGGTGTATGGACGAATTCCATATCCTTCCGATACCCACAAAAGTTTTGAAAATTAATCACATCTCCGACCCAATGCCCATTGGGTTCAGGATTACCCGTCGTCCATGTTACAAGTTTCGGGTAAACCCATCGGACGCGTGTTTTTCTTTTTGCCATCCCTACTCACCTTTAAAATCTCATGGATCATTATTTACACCTCTTTTCACAAATATAATATTTTACAACAGTGAAATTCAAGACAAATAATATATGAGATGTAAATAAACCCAAAGTAAAGTATACTAAATGGTATGGTTGTAGAAGGGGATAGATGATAGTCAGTATTGAGGTACCACCTAGAGGATTAATCGGCACTACTCGGATTGAAATTTTTATATGTAATTTTACGAGTATATATTATATATAACCACATCAATATCAATAATTCAATATAATACTTCAAATATTTTAAAAAATAAACTTAAACACCAGAACAACAAAAGAAGATCGAAGCTGAGTTCAAATGAGCGAAGAACCAGTTTGTTGCATGAAAAGTAAATTACAGAAAGTAGAAAATTTTGAAGGAAGTGGTCTAGTGGTTAGAGTGAAAAAGAGATAACCTAGAGGTTTCAAGTTCAATTCTCATTTGGATCAATTTTTCTTGAATGCCATCAACCTGGTTGCTTGTAGCCGCGATATGATTTACATGTTCCTCTTGATTAGTCGGGTATTTGAGGGACTTGGGGGTTTACCAGGCAAGTGGGTTCCGACGGTTATAACAAAAAGATTTTCAAAGATGGTAGAAAAAGATGAACTTCCTCTTGCAACAATTACACACCTTGTGAAGAAGAATACATTGGAAAAACTAGGAGATCGAAGTGGGAGAATGAGGTTCGTATATGTATTAACCATATACTTGATGATGTGTCTGGTTTTTTGTTGATGTTTACTATAAGGGAAAATTGCCATAATGATCATTGTTGACGACATGTTTACCAAAATGATTACACTGATTCCGGCGTCTAAGACGCCCATTTGGACGCCCCTTTAGACGTCCATTTGGACGCCACTTTAGACGCCCATTTTGTGTACTTTTTTACAACATACGGGCCCACATGTCGCCGGCTTTGTCGGGGTGTCTAAGACTCCTTTTCTACCGGCGTCTTAGACGCCAACTTAGACGCCGACTTAGCCGCCTTTAGACGCCCTTTTTTTGTAATAAAAAAAGAAAAATGGCGTCTAAAGGCGTCTAAGTTGGCGTCTAAGACGCCGGTAGAAAAGGAGTCTTAGACACCCCGACAAAGCCGCCGACATGTGGGCCCGTATGTTGTAAAAAAGTACACAAAATGGGCATCTAAAGGGGCGTCTAAATGGGAGTCTTAGACGCCGGAATTTGTGTGATCATTTTGGTAATTTTTTGGTCAACATTGATCAAATTGGTAATTTTCCCTTACTAAAATGTAGAAGCCTTAGGGTCTATTTCATTCAATAGTATCGAAGTATACGTTAGAGGATGCTCTAAATAAGAAGCTCCTTATGTTTAATTTTTAATAGTTACAAAATGGTAGATTCTAAACCTGTCATCATGAAAGAGTACATTGAACTTTTGTGTATCCTTGTGTATTTTGAACAACATACCACAAAGATGGATCCATCTTAGTTTCAAGTATGATTCACCAATTGCCCTCATACTGGAAAGATTTCATGCATGCAAAATGATGAATCTGAGCTTGAGTTCTTAAATGACTCATTTAATAAAGATTTCATACAAAATGATGAATCCTGAACTCGAGCTCAAAAAATATGACTCATTTAGTTGTTGACCTAAGCTCAAGCTTCACATATCTAACTCGAGCCGACTAGCATTTCTATTTCATTTATATTACATCAAATAAGTTTACACTTATTTTTAATATAAATTGTGATAGAAATAATTAAACTATATATTATGTTAGTACATGAAAAGTATAATTATAAAAATACACAGAAAATTAGTAATAAAAATATATAAATTTAAATAATTAAATAATAAATGAACCGAGTTATGCCTAAAAATTTGTTTACAAGCCGAGCTCAAGCTATCTTACATTATAACAAGCCAACATTAAGACTTAACAAGCTAGGTACGTTTCATAAGAAAAGGAAAGATTTGACATCGTTTTATATAATATTTAATTAGTATGTTTCTCTAGGTAAGTTTCATGCTTATCAAGTAATTAAGAGTTTAGATGATTATTTGTTTAGTATTTTAACCGTTTACAGCTTTATGAATTATTTGAATTTCCAAAAGGTTTGTGTTGAGTTTTAGTTTATTAATGTTTTTATTTAGTTTAAATAGGGTATGGGTCTTTGGTTTTAAATAAATATGCATATTAATTGAATTAAAATGCAAGTTTCATATTTGTTCTTAATTGTGTTTGTGTTTTTAGACCTAATTTTCAACATTTATTACACTACCACACAAATGGGCAAAAGCGACCAAAAATTGCGACTATCAAAAAAAGGTCGCAAAGTTAGCGACCGTGTTTGTGACGGAATTCTAAAGTTACCTTCTAATTCATTTGTATTATTGTTCCAGCTATTGAAGTAAACTATAATTTCTTATGAAATCTCAATTAAATAATTATTTCGTAATTAGTTTTCCCTCTCACGATCCTCTCAGAAGTTGTTAACAGTTTGATTGGTGATAAATCATGAGAAGCCATAGTTAACTTGACTGCTTTCTTATATTTACCAGCTTTAAAAAATGCATTTCCTTCTTTCTTTTTGCCAGCAGCCTCTATCTTTTCTTGGGTGGTGTTCATGTCCCAAGTAGGGGAGTTCAAAATATCCGAAACTCGAAAAAATTGGAAATCCGAATAGTATCCGAAACCTGAAAAAACTTATCCGAAATCTTTTTCGGGTCGGATAATATGATTTTAGATTCGGGTCGGGTTTCGGATATCCGAATAACCTGAAAAAAACAAGGTTATTCGGATGTGAGAATTCGGGTTTTTCGGGTCGGATAATATATTTTGAAATTTAGGTTCTTACAGTAAAGCATATCAGAGAGATGTAGCTTCCTGTTGTAAATAAAGCTTAGCAGCTCACAACTCAGTTTTAAAACCTGGACACCTCAAAGCACCCAATGTTTTTTTAAATCAACATAAATGGTTGTCTAAAAGGTTAAATGGATATAACATAAAAAAACAGCTACAAAAAAATGGATTGAAAGTTTCAAGTGTGGTTTAAATGCACAATTTTTGGCAATACTGACTTCAAACTAATTAGTTTTTTTGTGATCTGTGAGGTAAAACTATTAACTCTTTATTTCTGTTCAATTTTTTACTCTAGCTTTGTTATTTGTAGGCCTGGAAAAATGGGAGGGGGTTGGGTAACGGGTTATAATGGGTCCGGTTCAGAATGGTTATGGGTCATGATAGATTTTAAGCAAAATTAATTTGGGTATAAATGAGTTGTTTTTTAAAAAATTCAATTTAGTTCAAGTGAAATTGAGTTATAGCTAAACAAATAATCTATTTAAATAATTCTTCAGTGATTTTTTCAACAAACATATTATTAACCCATTTATATCCAAAATGCAATACTTGTTCACCCAAACCAACTCATTTCCCTTGCTTTGTGTTACGATTGCCAGGTGTAGTTATTTGTTAGTTTGTTTGAAGTTGTATTTCCTGAATGTGTGTTTGTGATGATGTTAGGAACAATGAACTAGTCTGCTTATTTATGCTGATAATTGAAAAGTAGCTGGTCCTAGAATTAAGGTGCAATTGATCATAAAATTATGATAATTGATCCCAGTTGAGATAACCAAATGGGTTAAACATGAATCACTTGAGCAAACAATGGTTTAACTTACCATGAGTTTGTTATGTTTTCCCATTATAAATAGGATAGGGTGTTTAAATATTGCATATCTCTTGTAATTCTCTTTGAACTAATATACACTGAAAAATTTTTCTACACTTCTAGTTGTATGTCTTTAGTGTGTTGTGTATGCGTATAACCAAGGTCTGAACCAACATTTTAGGTCTTGTTTGGTTGGATGGAATTAGTTTGTTGAAATGAGTTATAGTTGATATAATTTGTTGTAATGTGCTGCTTGGTTTCAACGTGGTATATTAATTATAGGTACAAAGGTTGAATGAGGAAATAACTAAACTACGACAAGAGAAAGAAACGGAATGACAAGAGAAAGAAAAAGAAAGGGCAGAAAAGCTTAAAATGATGGAGCAAATTGAGGAAAATAGGAATGCAAATGCCGAAATGAAAGAGCAAATTCACATCCTTTCGAAGAACATATCAAAAAATCGTTCTAACTAGTTAGGCGTTTGATCTTTTGTTAGAGATTGTCATATATTTGTTATCATACCTATGTTTGGTATTTTTTTATTGTACTTGCATTTAGATACTTTTTTTCATATTTGTTTTGAATGTTTATTTAATTAATGAACTAATACAATCTTATCAATTCATTAAAATATTTGTTGTGATTTCAAGTGCTACTAATTTGGTCCCAAAATTTGTCGGAAAAGGTTTGGACGCGAAAAATTGCGGTCGCAATTGTGGTTGCCAACACTTTCTGAAGGTTCGGTCACAAAAGCGGTTGGAAAAATGAAACGGTCACAAATTCGGTCATTAGTTTAGCCACCAAATCTTTTGTCACAAAAGTGGTCACAAAAAAAATCGGTCGCAAATTCGGTTGTTAAATCTGGCACCAAATCTTTAGTCGCAAAATCGGTCGCAACAATATATCGGTCGCAAAAATTGGTCGCAAAAATAAATACCGACAAAGGTATAAGCGACCACCAAAATTGGTCGCAAAATGGCATTTGCGACCGTTTAGTGACAGTTTTGATCGTCGCAAATGGTCTTTTTTTGTAGTAGTGATTAGTTTTGTATAATAACAAAATACTAATGGGATATTGTGTTACAATCAGAACTCAGAAGATATTGCTTTCGTGTATCAAGACTTTTTGGCCTTCGGTCATTGTGGAGTGTGGAAAAAAAACACTAAAAGGGATATATGAATATGGGAGAAAGATCAAATAAGAAGGGATTTTTGCCTAAGAAGAGTAAGAACCAATATAAGTTTGACACATGGCATGTCTAAGAAGAGATTTTTGTACTGATTTTTTTTTGTTCTGTATTTTTATGTACTGTATTTTTTTGTGCTGGATTTTTATGTTTTTTGTACTGTATTTTTGTTTTTTGTACTGTTTTTTTGTACTGCATTTTTGTTTTTTGTACTGTATTTTTGTTTTTTGTACTGGATTTTTTAATTTTTGTACTGCATTTTTTATTTTTTGTACTATATTATTTTGTTTTTTTTGTACTGAATTTTGTTTTTTGTACTGTATTTTGTTTTTCGTACTGGATTTTTGTTTTTATGTTTTTAACATGCCACGTGTCAAATTCTTAATGGTTCTTACTCTTCTTAGGCAAAAATCTCTTCTCACTGGATCCAACCCCTATTAATATGTCTTCCGCAACGATATGGAACAGAATATGACAAGAAAACAAAGTTTACCAGTGTCACAATGCATGATTTGGGTTTTTAATGATCGATAAACTTTTTATCCAGACACAACTCAAAATCAGCAAAGTTCCATATAATGTAACATGTAGGATCATGAAACATATCATCATCGTACTTAGTACATTATATCATTAGCAAAGCTAAGATTAACTGATCATGAAAACATGTAATGATAATTAATCACATAAACATAATGTTGATAAAGATTAAAGAATTTTAAAATATGTACTCCACTTAATGTTGATAAAGATTAAAGAATTTCAAAATATGTACTCCACTTCTCTTTCACTACAAGAATCAAAGCTATAGTATCAAAATGTATATCGACAACAAGCATCGTCTTCGTGATAAATAGAGGTATAGTCATGGCAATATATTAGGCAAGAAGACCTTAATTTTTCTGTGGTTTCTTGAAATCCTATAGCAATTAATTGTTGTTGTTATAGCTTTATTTCTTTTTCCAACAATTTTTTTAATTCTAAAACAAAATTAAGGAATAATTAAAGAAAATAGTATAACGAAAATTTGAAAAACCCTATAGTGATTATCAGTCGTTACTATAGGTTTCTATATCTTTTAATATACTTCCTATGACACTAAAGTAAACAATTAACGTCATTTTTTTTTAATTTCAATGTTGATTATTTGAACGTAACATGAAAATATAACACATAAAAGTTAGGGGTGAGCATAATATAGCCATAACCGAAAAATAACCGGTAACCGCTCCGAACCATAACTGATTTAACCGAAACCGAACAGAATAATGTATATTTGTTTTTCAATATTTATATCTTTGTATGTATTTTTATGAAGTTATGGTGGAAATCGAATATAAAAAGTGAATCTTCGCTTTAGTATATGAAAATATTATGGATCATATCTGAGACTAAATATATTTGGAAAATAAATCAGAGTTCACGTGGTTTTATTTTTTATTCACACATTCTTAGTCACTACAAAGTTTTACAAGCTTCATTCATGAACATTTTCATCATGAATATATCTATAATTTACAAGCATATTTACAAGTTTTTCTTAGTTTTTCAACAATTCCGTTATTAACCTAATTTAACCGAAACCGAACCGTAACCGGTGGTTAACCGATCAATTGGTTATGATTATGGTTATGGTTATGGTTATGGTTATGGTTAAGGATTTATAATTATCCGAAGTAGCGGTTTTGGTTATGGAAATGATCATAACAGCACCGAACCGAAACATGCAGACCCCTAATAAAAGTTACCACTGCCCTTTCAGTAACCATTGCCTCGGTCTATCAAATGGGACATGGTACTTGGAAGTATCCCATATATGTGGAAGCTAGAGCCAACATGACTTGACCCATCAAGGCTCGTAAGTACGATCGACAAATAAACATAACACTTGGAAAATTAACCTGAGTTAAGGTCGATATTCTCATAATGAACACCAAATCTTAGGGTCCCAGACCGAACATGATCTTTAGTACCGAGCCGACTTAAAGTTTGACTACAACCACTAGCTAGCTAGCTGTCTCGAACCGGTTTATAACACGTTTTCTATGTAATCAAAAGTTCCATGAACCTGTAAGGGCTGTCAGTCACTATCCCTACAACTTTATGGTGATCATCATGCGTAATGGGAATTAAAGGTTGACTTACAATTATATTCTTGGTTGAGAGTGGTGAAACGACGTGGAAGAACGAATGAAATCAAGGCACTATGAGCATGGAGGCAGCTTTTTATAAGGTGGCCATGATTCAATTAATATATAAATAGTCGTTTTGAGTTATCTGAAATGGTAATGATGCGAATACCCACAGACAACAGATCTGGTTTAATTTAATTTAATTTATTTATTTCTTTATTTATTATATTATATTATAATTATATATAATATTTATAAACAAAAATATTGTCAATTAAAGAACCCTTGTTGCCTAACTAGGAGCCTTGAATTAAGCATGAGTATATTGTAGAAATATAATACATTAAACCGTGAGTATATTTTTTTTATTAGGTGAATGCATGACAATCGACATTCTAGAAATATTTTTAGTTTTGTACGCAAAACATTATCTCAATATCAATATTTTTAAAGACTTTAGAATAATTAATCACAATATACTTGGTAAAAGTTTTGAATGTTATTGTATTATAATAGTAAAATAATTAAACATGGTTGGAAAGAAAAAAAATAGTTACAATTAGTTTTGCATTTTTTAAATGATGTTTGACATTTTTATTCTTGAATATTTTGCATGTGCTTTAGTGTTATTTTATAAAAATCTTACCATATATTTCAAAACGAAAAAAGTTATATGTGTGCTAAGCAAATTAAAGCGTATGATTGAAACATGTGTGTTGAAAGTAGATATAAATAATATTATGCTTCATATGTTATGAAAAAAGAATTAAAAAAATAATTTAACAAAAAAAACATGTGTAATACAAAAAAAAGACATCTGAATACAATGTAAGGTTCTACAAAATTTATTAAGCACATTGCATTTTTGAAATTGTTAGGGTTAAGTCCTTAAAAACTTAAAATTCGTACATCCATTTTTTTTAAATTCTATGATGTAATGAATTTTGACCAAAAGAAAATTTTCCATTGTTTACACAAACCGTACATTGTAATGTACAAATAAACCATCATAATGGTTAGTTAAATGCAGGCAAAGAAACCTTTTCTCCTAAAAATTCAAACTAGTACATATGTGATATGTAGTGTCATGAATGGAAAGAATCCTACACTTTCTAAGTTTTACATCACCCTCGTGAAAATCACTAGAACTATTCAAACGATATGTTAAAAACTAATTAAGGATTAATCAATATCAATTATGATTAATCAAAATAAACTATTCTTTAAATGTAATCTTTCAAAATTATAAATATACATATATAATTATATGATAACTCAACCTTAAAAAGTTAACCTTTAAACTCATTTTTAATACCTTCATTCATTTTAAACACTAAAAAATATGTAGTTTATATTATAGTTAATATTTTCTGTAATATAAATCAATATGAACTACATATCTAATGGAATGTTAGTATAAGTGAAAAAAATAAAATAAATAATTGAAATATATATATATATATATAATTAAAATATTTATAAAATACATATTATCAAAAAAATAATAAATTATTATTTAGTTTTCAAAAATATAGTTTTTAATACCATCATTAGTTAATTGGAGAAAAAAAAAGATAAATTACTATTTAGAATAATTATTTAATAGTGAGAAAATGTTTTTATCATTATATTTTATGTTTTAAGTTGTTTTGTGTCATTGTTTTATATATATACGTTAAATTAATTTTTGTTATTTATTTTTTATATATTACATATTAGAAGCACATGATTATGTTATTTTACCATTATATTTTTCAGAACTCATAAGTTTAAAAAAAATATATATTAATTTTTTAATAATTATATTTTCGGCATTGTGTTTTACGTTCAATTCATTGTGTAATATATATTCATCATTATATTTTACATTCAGGTTTTTTGTAATATGTATTAATAATATATATATATATATATATATATATATATATATATATATATATTAAAAACCAAATGATAGCTTATCTCACAAAATAACTGTTCCTTTTTGTATTACTATACATGCATGTAGTACAATCCTTTGTTGCCTATATTTTCCTTTATTTCTTTGCTTCTAGTACGTACCCTTCATTTGCGTTGTGATACACATAAGGCAATCTACTCTATCTTCCTTTATTATGCCTCTCTCTCAGCCGATAGCTTCATTCAGAGCACCTCTTTCAGCCGATATCTTCATTCAGAGCACCTCTCTCAGTCGATAGCTTCATTTAGAGCAGGTATGTTGTCTTTTGGTATGGTTGTTACCTTCACTCCATATATGTATGCTTACTTAGGCCACTTTGATTTGGCCATGATGAAATTAGGGTTTTTTTTTATGCTTCGTTGACATATAAGGATTAAGAACCCTACGTTTTTTTTTATTTATTGCAACTATTTTCATGTTAGTCCTGATTAGGGTTTTGGATTTCCTTTCTGTTTATTTAGTTTTCAATGGATTGGGTTGTTACATGTAGTAGCAGATTTTGTTTTTGGATGGTATTGTCTTCCTCTTTTGTCCTCCTCATATTTGATTGTTCCATATGCTTCATCAGTTGACTGAGCAGCTCTGTGCAGTTTCGTTAGTACTGTTGTTGCCTTGCCTCCATGTGTCACACCCCGGGCCGGCGGGGTTGGATCGGAGTCCCCGTCGGGCGGAAGGTTCCCGGGGCGCGATATCGGGTATGATAATCGGGTTGATCAGATTGTTTACATAGCATCAATGTTAAGAATATCTAAAGCACAATAAAGCATTAAGATAGGATTACAAAGTTAAATTACAATGTCAATGTTTGATAATTTAACCAAGTAAACCTATCCAAAAGAATCAAATGTTTCTATCTTGTATCTGTACAAGATATCAAAAGAGGTTCGTATTAACTACAAAAGGTGTGCTTTCCAAAAGTCTGCTGGGTCCTCTAGTTGGGCTACCTAGCATGCAAAATTTCCGAACCTTAGCTTATACCTGTGCGTCACCTGAGAAAGCATGTAAGAAAACAAGGTCAACACAATGGTTGGTGAGTTCATGTAGTTTTAGTATGTGAAAAGTAGCTTTTGTTTATTGAATCAAAGTTTCCAAGTCTATGTTATTTGTATGTATTAGTTTCAATATGAGTTTAACAAGCATCGTGTTTAGAAGTTTATGATAATCCCCCAAAAGCATTCTAGTATTCCCCTAGGTAACAACCCTAATCTCATTAACACCACCTGTATCATCCAACTCGGTATGCTTATATATAGGGCATACCCCTGGGTCAAGCCTACGACCCGCCCAGACGACGTCCCACCACATACTAAGTCGAATAGGACATTGCTGTTAATGATAATTAAGCATCTTACCTAACATTCCACCTGCACAAAGTAGTATATGAGTATCAAGTTTGAGAGGCACCATTAGGGACAGCTTAATACCCTAGGGAATTTAGCATCCATCCATAACGGTCCTGATGATTAAATCAAGAAGAACACTGAATGACTAGTAGGGCTTGACCACTGTCAAGGCGCGGCGGTCAATCAGTCTGTCTTACATGATTTTAACACCGAAGAGCACTGATGACTAGTAGGGCTTGACCAATGTCAAGACGCGGCGGCCATCAGTCGATCTTACGATGTCCGACAAGGAGGAACACTGATGACTAGTAGGGGTTGACACTTAGGTCAACACGCGGCGGTCAACAGTCTGTCCTATAATGTCCTATAGCTTAAGCATACAAGTTAAAGCATCCCCATAGTTTTACTGATGACTAGTAGGGCTTGACCAATGTCAAGACGCGGCGGTCAATCAGTCTGTTGTCTGAGTCTTCCCAAGTATATCAAGCATTCACATTAGCATCATCAGATAGCAAATACCCTTAGCACTTGGTATTAACACATAGCTTTAGTATTAGCAAGTAGCTTATGCCTTTAGCACTTGGCATAATCATTAGCATTTAGTTTTAGTTGTGTCTTATGCCTTTAGCACTTGGCATAATCAATTGTATAAAAGCATTTTGCTAAGTTTAAAACAATTGTTTCAAGCATTTAAGTGCTTTAAGAATTCTAAGCATATAAGTCTTTGTGAGTTAAGTTTCCAAGTTTAAGTTTAAGCAAGTAAGTATAAGTGACAAACTGAATTGACACCTAGATTAAGAGTGTAAGAGATTAACCTTTAGAATAATGATATAAAGTATTAGTGTTTAGGATATGCGTTCATAGTATTTGTTTCCGGAACGAGTGTATCAAGTGTTAGCATTTAGTGTCAGTGTTTCAAAGCCTTAGCATCGAGTATGTTGTTTAAGCATAAAGTTTATGGCACAATCATCCAGCGTATAGTTTAAGCACGTAGCCCCTGGCATAGTCATTTAGACTTTAGCCTATAGTTTAGGAATAAATGTAACACCCCGACCGATGGCGGAAACGTCGGGATGCCACGAGGGATGTGTAGATTGTTCAAAAGCTCGTGGGCATCTAATTTAATCATCATATATCATTTAAGCAAACAACATAATTACACAAAAATCATGTTCGTCATGAATCAATTACATCAATTACACAAAAGAATTAGTTAAACTAACTAAACTCTAATCGCCAGAAATTTAGTTAATTAACTAAGTCCAAGAATCCTATATGATGATGCTGTCCAAAATAGAAGAGATCATCCTCTTCATCCTACTTGTCTCCATCACCTGAAACATGTAAGAAATCAAGTGTCAACTACAAAAGTAGTTGGTGAGTAATCATAAGTTTTTATACTTAAAAATGTTTTAGTAAAATGAGTTTAAAAGTTTGTGTTTTAAAAATAGTTTTGTAAAATGCTTTGTTTAAAACAAGTATAAGACTTATGATCTTCTTGGGAAACTCCATATGAATACCTGTATGAGATAATCCAACACACATCCATCCATTCAACAACCAAACACATACACAATCACATAATCACATAATCAATCAGTCATAGTCATTCCCACATAATCATAATCAAACATAGATAATCAATCCATAAACAAATCAACCAATCTCATCATTTATATTCTCAAATAATGTTCGTGACTATACATGATCATTATGTAATTAACATAAGTTAAATACATGATTCATGGAGTGGTCGCTAACCACGTGACAATACATGAAGTCAAAGCGATTAACCGAAGTCAAAGGCAATGATTCACGGATGTGGAACTCATCCACGTGACAATACATGAAGTCAAAGCAATTAACCGAAGTCAAAGGCAATGATTCACGGATGTGGAAATCATCCACGTGACAATACATGTAATCTTTGTTATTGACCGAAATCAATAACAATATTTACACGGATGAATAATAATGACAATCAGTGATAATTCATAATAAGAATATCATAATGATAAACAGGTATTATCCTTGTGTTATCAAAATAATATTTAAACCGGTATACATGTTTCACCTCCGAGTTTTAAAACTAAAACAGTTTAAAGAAAGGGAGGTTATGAGAACTCACCTGAAGTCCTTAGAATTCGTGTTCTCGAATTATGCGCGCTCGCGTATGTAACTCAAGTCAGCGATCTGTAGTTAATGGGTATTTGTATTTATAAGTGTATGTGTCTACATTTAATTAAATAACCATAAGTGTTTCTATACACCCTTAGATGTGTGGTTACCTGGTTGTTAAATCCAAAGTAGACTAGGTTTACAACACTTTATGCGAATGTTCATCGTTGAATATAATTTAAACCCATTATAATCACCTATCTTTTAAGAATGACTTATTATAAGTTAGTATGGGTTATTCACATAGATAACCCTAATCCCACCCTTAACCAAGCATACATATCCCATGTTTTTGCATGTATGTTTGAATAGGTGGTCATCATAAACCTTAATGAATAAAATTTCAATTTAAGCTGAAGAAATCATACTTAGATTAATCTTATGAGTGTTCATCATTAAAGATAGTTAGATTAGCTAGTTACTAACCATCCTAGTATGATGCACTTATTATGATATCATGGATATATCCTCACATGCAAAATTAATTACCTTAACCACCTTAATTTGAGTTAGTGATTCTTTAGATCCAAATTTAATAATTCCTATACACTAAGTTAATCCCAATTCAAATTTAAGGTATAAATATGTTTATTAGTTTCTTAATTTCAAATTTGGAATAAGAAAGGTGGTGGTTAAGTTCATTCACACATGCATGGATACATCCATATCTATTTACACCCATATTATTGCTTAAACCCTCTTAATTACTTAGTTTAAATAAATTGAACTCAACTAGCCTCCTAGACCAGCGAACCTATGAGGTTTATGGGCCAAGGTTCGGCCCTCATAATGCATGGTTCGTGGTCCATGGTTCGTGACTCATGCATGGCAAGGGTTCGGCCATAAGGGTTTCGCCCAAGGGTTCGCTGCATGACAGAAATGATTCGGCTGAACACAAGGGTTCGGGACCTAAGGGGTTCGTTGCTAGGAAGAAGGGTTCGCCTAGACTTATGGTTCGCCAGCTAGCTAAGTTCGTGAGCCAAGGGTTCGCTAGGGTTCGGCTGGCCAGACTTGCTGTCTAGGGTTCGCCTAAAGCTAGAGCCCATCAAGGTTCGGCCATGGAGGCCACGAACCCTGCGTGTTTCTAGATGCTCATTATCATCTTCTTCGTCCCAATTGATGTCAAGCTCGTTCGTGGGTTCCAGAGGTCGATAATGGTTCGATTAACACATGTAAAATCCAAAATTCTTATACGAAATGCTAGCTAGATCCGAATAGGGTTTTCTACCAAAAACCGAAAGGTAAAGGCTCAGATTTACCTCGAGTTAGCTGTAAATCTTGGGATTTCTTTGTAGATTCTTGTTCCTCTCGATCTTGTGGTCGTTTTGGCGCCGAAATCTCTCGAATCGGTTAAGAAACGAGTTCAAGAAGCTAGAGAGAAGGTGGAGAAGGGGTGTGTGTGTGTTTTTAGAGAGAGAGTGTAGTTGGGTGTTATGAGGAAGAAGAAAGCTTCTTCTTCCTTATATCGCGTATTAATCACGCGCTCCCGGTCTCGTTTTTATCGCGATATTATACATTAAATGTTCGGTTTTTACGCGTGACACACATTTAAACATAAAGTGTTTAAATAATAGGTGTCATTAATTAAATTTATTTTCAAAACAAATCTTGGTCTCGAAAAAGATTCTCATTTAATACTTGTGAACTGTAACAACATGCCCAGTTTTCTTACTGTAATATATTTAAAACCATAACTCATTTTGAATAAATTGGTTTTGCATAAATAAAATAAGTTTAAATAAATTGTTTCGTAACTTGCTTTCGTTTTATCATCGTTAAATAATTGTTTAATAAAGTAAATTATTCCAATTTGATTTAAGTTGTGATTCCTAATAAATATTTTTAGTTTTAATTTATAACTTTAATATCGTTAAATATTATTTAATTATCTCGTCGAAACGCGTTACTCGCGTACGTATTCGTAAAGATCGTCACCTTTGCGAATCCAACGCTCGTATCGTATTTCGATTCGATTTACCATTTATGGAATATCGTTTCAGAATATTATTCCTAATAATTATATTCGTGTGAATCGTCACCCGCGCGAATACATTATTAAGTTAATATTTCTGAATTAATATTCGCGATTAAATAATGTTCGTAACCTCACTTCGCGTAATTAATTCCCAATATTTATTAACTTTAATATTATCATTTCCCAAACCAAAACCCACTAAACCCTAGTCACTGACACATCCATGATAAACCGAAATATGCATATATATAGGGCATATGTAAGGGTCAGTCGCAACTGCCCTAGCCACCGTCCCACCGCTATTTCGATAAACCATGACCATGGGTCCTTGACTACGTTTAGTAACCAGACTCAAACAAACTCCCAATTCCATCACAAATCAATTCTCAACCGATAATCCTTCATCATCAGTAACAAGTAACTGCAATAAACACTACGGGTCCGTGTAGTTGAATTACAACTAAACTTCCCGTGGTTTACGCGTATAATAAATTATAATCATGTATACCAGCAACAGGGATAATATCAGTAATGTTAATCAATAATCTCATAATCATTAATAATTATAAATATCCAGTCGTAACAGTACATTCGTACGGAAGTACGGACGTACGGACAACCGAAAGTACAGTGATGTTACAGTCTCCCCTAGTTAAAGGAATTTCGTCCCGAAATTCAACTTGGAGTGACCGTAGTAAATAAATGTGGGTACTTAAGCTTCATCTGATCTTCCCGCTCCCATGTGAATTCTGGATCCCGCTTCGATTCCCAACGTACTTTGACAATTGGAATTCTACTGCGTTTGAGCTGTTTAACCTCACGATCCATTATCTCCACTGGTTTTTCAACAAAGTGCATGGTATCATCGATGCGAATGTCATCGAGTGGTACCTGAAGATCCTGATCAGCTAAGCACTTTCTTAGATTGGACACGTGGAATGTCGGGTGTACGTTACTAAGTTCATTAGGAAGTTCTAATTTGTAGGCAACCTTCCCGATCCGTTCAAGGATCTTAAAAGGGCCAACGTATCGTGGGGCAAGCTTTCCTTTCTTCCCGAATCGCACAACACCTTTCCAAGGCGACACTTTAAGTAAAACCATATCTCCCACTTCAAACTCTAAAGGTTTTCTTCGTTTATCCGCGTAGCTCTTCTGTCGACTGCGAGCAGCTAACAGATTGTCGCGGATCTGGCGGATCTTGTCAGTCGTTTCTTGAATAATCTCAGGACCAGTAATCTGCGATTCGCCGATTTCGGTCCAACAAATAGGTGACCGACATTTCCTGCCATACAGAGCTTCAAACGGTGCCATACCGATGCTCGCGTGATAACTGTTGTTATACGAGAACTCAACCAATGGTAAATGGCCATCCCAATTGCCACTGAAATCGATGACACAAGCTCTTAACATGTCTTCCAGTGTCTGAATCGTTCGCTCCGTTTGACCATCCGTTTGAGGATGATAAGCGGTGCTAAGATCCAGTCTTGTTCCAAAAGCTTCATGAAGTGATTCCCAAAATCGTGCCGTGAAACGAGCATCACGATCCGATATTATGCTTAGGGGAATACCATGTCGGCTAATGATTTCATCAATGTAGATACGTGCTAACTTCCGCACAGGGTAAGTTTCGCGTATCGGTAAGAAATGAGCCGACTTAGTCAATCTATCAACAATAACCCAAATGCTATCTTTACCGTTTGCAGTTCGTGGGAGTTTAGTAATGAAATCCATGGAGATATTCTCCCACTTCCACATCGGTATCTCTGGTTGTAATAACAATCCTGAAGGTCGCTGGTGTTCTGCCTTGACTTTAGCGCAGTTAAGGCACTTAGACACATATTCAGCAATTCCCTTCTTCATTCCAGGCCACCAGTACAAGCCCCTAAGGTCTTGATACATCTTATCCGAGCCCGGATGGATTGAGTAACGAGACTTGTGAGCTTCATTCATAATCACCATCCTGAGATCACCTCTGTTTGGTATCCACAACCGATTCAAATAATACATCAAACCATCATCCTTAGTTTCCAATAAAATTTCAGCCCCACAAGACATCTCATTTTTCAAGTCATCTTGAGCTAATGAGTGTTGTTGGGCTGTGAGAACATCATTTCGGAGGTTAGTGTGCACTCGGACACTATGGATCTGAACTTGACTTTTGCGACTAAGCGCATCTACTACTACATTCGCTTTACCAGGATGGTAGCGAATTTCACAATCATAATCATTTAACAGTTCAACCCATCTCCGTTGTCTCATATTGAGCTCCTTTTGATTTAGAATGTGTTGCAAGCTTTTATGATCAGTGAACACTACACACTTAGTGCCATAAAGATAATGTCTCCATATCTTCAAGGCAAACACGACTGCGCCAAGTTCCAAGTCATGTGTGGTGTAGTTCTTCTCGTGAATCTTTAGTTGTCTTGATGCATAAGCCACAACCTTTCCCCGTTGCATGAGAACACAACCGAGACCTAGGTTGGATGCATCACAATAAACTACAAAATATCATTTCCATCAGGCAACGTTAAGACAGGAGCATCACAAAGTTTCTGCTTCAAAGTCTGGAATGCCTCTTCTTGCTTTGGTCCCCACTCATAAGGTTTATTCTTTTGAGTCAAAGAAGTGAGAGGGACAGCAATCCTGGAGAAATTTGATATAAACCTCCGATAGTAACCGGCAAGTCCGAGAAACGATCGAATCTCCGTCGGTGTCTTCGGTGTACTCCAATTCTTCACCGCATCAATCTTTGCAGGATCCACGTGAACACCGTATTCGTTGACTATGTGACCCAGAAATTGAACTTCCTTAAGCCAAAATTCACATTTGGAGAATTTGGCATACAGTCGCTCCTCTCTTAGGATCTCCAAAACCAACTTAAGGTGCTTCTCGTGTTCTTCCTTGGTCTTTGAGTAAATCAAAATATCATCAATGAATACTATTACAAATTTATCCAAGTATGGCCTGCAAACACGGTTCATGAGATCCATGAAAACCGCAGGTGCATTGATAAGGCCGAAGGGCATTACCAGAAATTCATAATGGCCATATCTTGTTCTGAATGCAGTCTTGGGAATATCATCATCATGTACGCGAAGCTGATGATACCCAGACCTAAGATCGATCTTTGAAAACCATGCCGAGCCTTGAAGCTGATCGAAGAGATCATCGATGCGCGGCAGTGGGTATCGATTCTTGATAGTCAACTTGTTCAATTCGCGGTAGTCGATACACATCCGGAATGACCCGTCCTTTTTCTTGACAAACAGGACCGGTGCACCCCATGGCGAATGGCTCGGGCGAATGAATCCTTTATCGGTGAGTTCTTGCAGTTGACTCGCCAATTCTTGCAACTCCGATGGCGCAAGTCTGTAAGGAGCTTTGGCGACTGGGTTCGCACCAGGTACTAAGTCGATTCGGAACTCAACTTGACGTTCTGGTGGAAGACCCGGCAAATCGTCTGGAAAGACTTCTGGGAAATCTCTTATCACTGGAACATCTTCTGTCTTCTTTCCTTTCTCTTTCTTCTCCACAATATGAGCTAAAAATGCTATACATTTCTTCCTAAGGTACTTGTGTGCTTTAGTGCAAGACATTAGCTTAAGACCTTTACTAGCAGTTTCTCCAAATATTCTCAAAGTTTCACCCGAAGGTAAGGGAATACGAATATACTTTTCATGGCATACAATCTCCGCTTTATGGGTGGCTAACCAGTCCATGCCTATGATAACATCAAAGCTACCAAGATGCATAGGTATGAGATCAATTGGGAAAACGTGATCATTTAAGTTCACCGTACATCCAACGATAATAGTGTCAATATCAATAGTGTTTCCGTCAGCCACTTCCACGTTAAACGGTTTATCTAAATATGTACGTGTTCTACCAAGCAAGCATTCAAAATCATATGAAACGAAACTCCTATCGGCACCAGAATCAAATAAGACAGATGCATAAGAGTTGTTGATCAGAAATGTACCGTTGACGACGTCCTGGTTGGCTTGAGCAGCTGGAGCATTCAGTTGGAAAGCCCGGCCTCTTGCCACTCTCTGATTGTTCCCGGTCAACTTTGGGCATTGATTTCTGAAGTGACCCACTTCACCACACTCATAGCAGGCTCTTGCCTGTGCTTGAGGTACCTGGCGAACGGGTACAGCTGGAATAGGTTGTGCATGCGGAGCTGGCAGTGCAAGCGGTGCCTGTTGCATCCTTTGTGCTTGCGGTGCACTCCGACAAACATTAGCAAAATGACCAAACTTGCCGCAGTTGTTGCAGACGCGACATGGCAAATTTGGTGCGTGATGATATCGGCAGGTATTACACTGAGGAGTGTTCCCAGTGAAATTCCTGGCAGTTGAATTGTTTGATGATTGCTGCGCAGACTTGGCAGCAGGAGTAGCGACCATGAAGTTTCTGGTCTTTCTCTTCTTGTTGCTGCTTTTGGATGAGCTAGCAGCTTCAGACTTGACTTCGGTTTTGACTTCCTTTGCAGCAGTCTTGGTGTCAGTCTTCTTGTATCCTTTCCTAGTGAGTGTTCCATTCCTCACATGATTGTCAGTAAGAGTTGCAGATAATCGGATTGCAGCCTCAAGTGTTTTGGGATTGCTCCCGTAGACTGTATCCTGAATCTGTACCGGCAGTCCGCCGATATATTTCTCAATCGCCCTTTCCAAGGGTGTCACCATGTGAGGTACCAGTAAGCTATACTCATGAAACTGAGTATTATAGATGACGTTCTCGCCACTATCTCCAGTTTCCTCATCTCGCTTCGAGGCCAGAATTCAGTAGTCATCAAGTTCTTGACCTCAGTCCACGTCAGTGCAAGTGCAGCATCCACTCCCCTAGTTCGCTTTTCCCCATTCCACCAAGTCAGTGCTCTCTTTTGAAAAACACTGGTGGCATAGCGGACTTTCAGATTCTCGGGACATTCGCTGTTGATGAAGGTGTTCTCCATACTCTCGAACCACTGCAGCAGACCAGTGGCCGATTCAGCACCCGTGAATTTCAGTGGGTTGCAGGAATTGAAGTGTTTGAATGTGCAAGTTGGTGGCACCACCTCTGTTCTGAGTGAGAGACTGATTGGCCTGTGTCAGTTGATTCACCAATCCAGTGATCAGTGTTGCTAACTCTTGTATGCCGGAGTTGGCATTACCGTTGTTAGCATCCCCACTGTTTGAGTCATCTTCGTTGTGACGGCGAGGCGGCATGTTTCTGAGAAATTAGAAACATGTTACTACCGTTTACAACGTAAGTCATACAAACAATGGTCAATTGAGTTTATTTTAAACAGTTAGGATTACATATAGGAACTATATCTCTCTCCTATCTGTCATTAAACTCATAACATTTATAAATTTCCCAACATTATACTAAGTGTCCTAGTTGGTCATAACTAATATTAGCTAGCTATTCCTAAGTCCTATACATTTCCCACCCTATACCAACACTGACAACCTCCCGATGCAACGCAACAAGCTTATACATAGGGCATATGCAGAGGTAGATCGCAATCTCCCCTACACCGTCCCACCACCGTTCCGTTGCACCACGATTATGCCCTTGTTAGTGTTTAGGGTGTATCATGTATTTCACCATATTCTCACTTCACAAACCTTATCCGAGATAGGATAATTTTGAGTGAAATGATCTTTAGTTCCCTTGGAAAATTAGGTTCGCCTAATGTCTAAGTTCACCTGACATTAGAGTTCCCCTAATTGTCTAAGTTCACTAAATTCCATGCTGTTCTCAATGTCCATAATCATCAATAAGGGTCCATATCATCACTAAGTGCTCTAATTGTCACTAAGTGTTCATATCCCCCCTATGATTCATCCTCATCAAGTGTTCATACTATCACTAAGTGTTAGTATCATCACTATGCGTTTATATTATCACCAAGTGTCTATATCATCACCCAAATCCATATTTCATCACTAATCGCTCATACTGTTCATTAATCCTATGCACCCTACGTGTCCAATCATTATGGTTCATAAGTGAATTTAATAGTGTCCATCAATGTGATCATCAAAATGTCAATCCAACACATTCTCAACCAACATATCATCACCAACCATCAATCATAACCTTGCAGGAGTTCCTAATAATATCCTAAGTTCCTGACACTGACAGACCCCCAATATACTACAAATGGTATATGTATAGGGCATATGTAGGGGTCAGTCGTAACTGCCCCAGCCACCGTCCCACCACCTTTGTAGTATACCACGAGTGTGTCCTTGTCTGGAGTTTATAGATCAAACAAATAATTCCTAAAGCAGATAATTCCTAAGCATTTAATTTCCTACGCAGGTAATTTCCCAAACGGGTAGTTCCCACATTCTTCAATACTGACATCCACCCAATGTACCGTAAATGGTATATATAGGGCATATGTAAGGGTCAGTCGCAACTGCCCTAGCCAACGTCCCACCACCGTTACGATACACCACGTGCATGTCCTTATCGAATCATTAGGGCACACGTAAGCAAGAAATACATGCGAATCAAATATATAGCAGGAGTTCAGTTAACATGTAATAAACACATAAGCATGAAATCCTGAATATATACTAACTAGTGTATGAAATTACTTCATACTAGCGTATCCTACAGTTATAGACTAGGTCAACCATTTCTAGTAACCTAATTCCCTATAACCCAGGCTCTGATACCAATCTGTAACACCCCGACCGATGGCGGAAACGTCGGGATGCCACGAGGGATGTGTAGATTGTTCAAAAGCTCGTGGGCATCTAATTTAATCATCATATATCATTTAAGCAAACAACATAATTACACAAAAATCATGTTCGTCATGAATCAATTACATCAATTACACAAAAGAATTAGTTAAACTAACTAAACTCTAATCGCCAGAAATTTAGTTAATTAACTAAGTCCAAGAATCCTATATGATGATGCTGTCCAAAATAGAAGAGATCATCCTCTTCATCCTACTTGTCTCCATCACCTGAAACATGTAAGAAATCAAGTGTCAACTACAAAAGTAGTTGGTGAGTAATCATAAGTTTTTATACTTAAAAATGTTTTAGTAAAATGAGTTTAAAAGTTTGTGTTTTAAAAATAGTTTTGTAAAATGCTTTGTTTAAAACAAGTATAAGACTTATGATCTTCTTGGGAAACTCCATATGAATACCTGTATGAGATAATCCAACACACATCCATCCATTCAACAACCAAACACATACACAATCACATAATCACATAATCAATCAGTCATAGTCATTCCCACATAATCATAATCAAACATAGATAATCAATCCATAAACAAATCAACCAATCTCATCATTTATATTCTCAAATAATGTTCATGACTATACATGATCATTATGTAATTAACATAAGTTAAATACATGATTCATGGAGTGGTCGCTAACCACGTGACAATACATGAAGTCAAAGCGATTAACCGAAGTCAAAGGCAATGATTCACGGATGTGGAACTCATCCACGTGACAATACATGAAGTCAAAGCAATTAACCGAAGTCAAAGGCAATGATTCACGGATGTGGAAATCATCCACGTGACAATACATGTAATCTTTGTTATTGACCGAAATCAATAACAATATTTACACGGATGAATAATAATGACAATCAGTGATAATTCATAATATGAATATCATAATGATAAACAGGTATTATCCTTGTGTTATCAAAATAATATTTAAACCGGTATACATGTTTAACCTCCGAGTTTTAAAACTAAAACAGTTTAAAGAAAGGGAGGTTATGAGAACTCACCTGAAGTCCTTAGAATTCGTGTTCTCGAATTATGCGCGCTCGCGTATGTAACTCAAGTCAGCGATCTGTAGTTAATGGGTATTTGTATTTATAAGTGTATGTGTCTACATTTAATTAAATAACCATAAGTGTTTCTATACACCCTTAGATGTGTGGTTACCTAGTTGTTAAATCCTAAGTAGACTAGGTTTACAACACTTTATGCGAATGTTCATCATTGAATATAATTTAAACCCATTATAATCACCTATCTTTTAAGAATGACTTATTATAAGTTAGTATGGGTTATTCACATAGATAACCCTAATCCCACCCTTAACCAAGCATACATATCCCATGTTTTTGCATGTATGTTTGAATAGGTGGTCATCATAAACCTTAATGAATAAAATTTCAATTTAAGCTGAAGAAATCATACTTAGATTAATCTTATGAGTGTTCATCATTAAAGATAGTTAGATTAGCTAGTTACTAACCATCCTAGTATGATGCACTTATTATGATATCATGGATATATCCTCACATGCAAAATTAATTACCTTAACCACCTTAATTTGAGTTAGTGATTCTTTAGATCCAAATTTAATAATTCCTATACACTAAGTTAATCCCAATTCAAATTTAAGGTATAAATATGTTTATTAGTTTCTTAATTTCAAATTTGGAATAAGAAAGGTGGTGGTTAAGTTCATTCACACATGCATGGATACATCCATATCTATTTACACCCATATTATTGCTTAAACCCTCTTAATTACTTAGTTTAAATAAATTGAACTCAACTAGCCTCCTAGACCAGCGAACCTATGAGGTTTATGGGCCAAGGTTCGGCCCTCATAATGCATGGTTCGTGGTCCATGGTTCGTGACTCATGCATGGCAAGGGTTCGGCCATAAGGGTTTCGCCCAAGGGTTCGCTGCATGACAGAAATGATTCGGCTGAACACAAGGGTTCGGGACCTAAGGGGTTCGTTGCTAGGAAGAAGGGTTCGCCTAGACTTATGGTTCGCCAGCTAGCTAAGTTCGTGAGCCAAGGGTTCGCTAGGGTTCGGCTGGCCAGACTTGCTGTCTAGGGTTCGCCTAAAGCTAGAGCCCATCAAGGTTCGGCCATGGAGGCCACGAACCCTGCGTGTTTCTAGATGCTCATTATCATCTTCTTCGTCCCAATTGATGTCAAGCTCGTTCGTGGGTTCCAGAGGTCGATAATGGTTCGATTAACACATGTAAAATCCAAAATTCTTATACGAAATGCTAGCTAGATCCGAATAGGGTTTTCTACCAAAAACCGAAAGGTAAAGGCTCAGATTTACCTCGAGTTAGCTGTAAATCTTGGGATTTCTTTGTAGATTCTTGTTCCTCTCGATCTTGTGGTCGTTTTGGCACCGAAATCTCTCGAATCGGTTAAGAAACGAGTTCAAGAAGCTAGAGAGAAGGTGGAGAAGGGGTGTGTGTGTGTTTTTAGAGAGAGAGTGTAGTTGGGTGTTATGAGGAAGAAGAAAGCTTCTTCTTCCTTATATCGCGTATTAATCACGCGCTCCCGGTCTCGTTTTTATCGCGATATTATACATTAAATGTTCGGTTTTTACGCGTGACACATATTTAAACATAAAGTGTTTAAATAATAGGTGTCATTAATTAAATTTATTTTCAAAACAAATCTTGGTCTCGAAAAAGATTCTCGTTTAATACTTGTGAACTGTAACAACATGCCCAGTTTTCTTACTGTAATATATTTAAAACCATAACTCATTTTGAATAAATTGGTTTTGCATAAATAAAATAAGTTTAAATAAATTGTTTCGTAACTTGCTTTCGTTTTATCATCGTTAAATAATTGTTTAATAAAGTAAATTATTCCAATTTGATTTAAGTTGTGATTCCTAATAAATATTTTTAGTTTTAATTTATAACTTTAATATCGTTAAATATTATTTAATTATCTCGTCGAAACGCGTTACTCGCGTACGTATTCGTAAAGATCGTCACCTTTGCGAATCCAACGCTCGTATCGTATTTCGATTCGATTTACCATTTATGGAATATCGTTTCAGAATATTATTTCTAATAATTATATTCGTGTGAATCGTCACCCGCGCGAATACATTATTAAGTTAATACTTCTGAATTAATATTCGCGATTAAATAATGTTCGTAACCTCACTTCGCGTAATTAATTCCCAATATTTATTAACTTTAATATTATCATTTCCCAAACCAAAACCCACTAAACCCTAGTCACTGACACATCCATGATAAATCGAAATATGCATATATATAGGGCATATGTAAGGGTCAGTCGCAACTGCCCTAGCCACCGTCCCACCGCTATTTCGATAAACCATGACCATGGGTCCTTGACTACGTTTAGTAACCAGACTCAAACAAACTCCCAATTCCATCACAAATCAATTCTCAACCGATAATCCTTCATCATCAGTAACAAGTAACTGCAATAAACACTACGGGTCCGTGTAGTTGAATTACAACTAAACTTCCCGTGGTTTACGCGTATAATAAATTATAATCATGTGTACCAGCAACAGGGATAATATCAGTAATGTCAATCAATAATCTCATAATCATTAATAATTATAAATATCCAGTCGTAACAGTACATTCGTACGGACGTACGGACAACCGAAAGTACAGTGATGTTACAATAAAGTTTTTAGTATCCTCATCAAGAGTAAAGTTTAAGCCTAAAGTTTCGTAGCATAAGTATCAATCATGAAGTTTAAGTATAAACCATAAGTCATAAGTGTCAAGCATACAGTATAAGCACCAAGAATAAGTGTAAAAGCATTTCTTTAAAACATTACAACGTTTGTTTAAATTGTATAACATGCTTCTCAGTCCCGAGGTAAAAACAAATATGTTTGAAAAGGGACAATGAACTCACCTTGTAGTTGTTAGGTTGACTTAGCTTAAACAAAATGCACGCGCTCTTGATTGTAGTAGTTGTGTATTCACGTTCCTGTATTGATTTCACGTTGTTGTAACTTATAAGTATAAGTCTTTGGATGTGTGTTTGTGCGTGTGTTTGTGTTAGCCCTTAAGTTGGCTAACACTCATGAGTCTTGGTCATGATCTTTGTTCGGTCCAGTATATTTGATTAATCCTTGAAATTTGCACATCTTGTCATTAGTCATAGTCCATTTGCTTTGATAAAGGCTTAGTGCTTATATTCAAATTCCACTGTGTTGATCTTGTACATTTTGAACATTTATTACATAATCATGAATTAATTAACAAACATTCTTTTGACATATATTGTTTTGATCTTGTGAAATGTATTAAACCCATGCGGGCCTAAAATGGAATGTGGACCGAACAATATTGTAACATCAGTGCCGGAACCGTCACCGGAACAGTGATCGTAACAGTGCGTGAACAGTAATCAGGTACAATTTTTATGTAATTCAGTGTATTTCATGTTCATATCAAGTCTCAGTATCATTTCATGTTAACAAAACAGTGAATTCACAGACATTTCAGAGAAATCAATTCAGAACAATGATTCTTGAGTCAGATAATTATCTGGTAACACAGAATTATCATGTGATTTATTTGTTAGGATTTTATTGTGTATAAACGTATGTGAGGCCTTACAGGACAAAACAACACGAATATCGTTAAGTGAATGCTAAACCGACAGATTATTCGTATAGGTGACGATCTGTACGAATAAATCTAAAAGTTTAACGTTCTGAATGATATTCGATAATTAGAAAACAATATTGAAAAGTGTAGTTATCGTCGTATTTGATTCGAACAAATACGCGCGATGATCGCGCGATTCAATTTAAACGCTAAATAAATATTTTGTAAATTAAATAATTAATAGATATTTAGTTAATTTATTAGGAATCACAACTTAAAATAATTTTATAAATTCTATTTTATAACCGAGTCGTTTCGTAACGAAAACGACGAGAAACCGGCGTTTTTACGCGAAATCACGCGAAACCGAACGAACCCGAACGAACCCGGGTATTTTAAACACAATTAATGGGGCATTGAATACCCCAACCACCACACCAAACCAGCCCCAATCCCTCATTCTCGTTCATCTCCTTCTCTCTCTACTCTCTCTCTAAAACCCACAACATCTCTCTAAGCTTTCTCCCTCATTTCTCCATGAAATCAACCCATCTTGGTGCCTAAATGACCACCAACACTTGTAGATCGTGAAAGTACAACCGATCTAAGCTATCATCCATCTGAATCGAGGTAAAATCACCATCTTAGTTCGGTTTTAGGGTTTTCAAAAACCCTAGGTTCGAACCCCTTGAAACCGAGTAACCATTCTCAAAACCTTAGGAATACCCTACCACCAACACTTAGAAAAGCTGTAGAAACAAGTAGCAACTAGTTCGAGGTCGATTGGTGTGAGTTGTGGTCTGCTATGGTGTCAAGGTTGGAAGGCCGAATGAATTCGGTTCAGACCACCGAATGTGCACAGGCCGAAAGGCCACATTCGGCGAATGGCCTTGGGCCACATTCGACAGACTTGATCTCATTCGTCCCTAGCTTCATTCGACTCACATACGGCACTCATTCGACCATAGCTCATTCGACCTAACATGCGGCGAATGAACACCTTCGACCAAGTTCCCATTCGGCAATCACCCTTCATTCGCCACTGCCATTCGACTTGAGCAGCCATTCGACCAACACCTAGTCATTCGGTCATGGTTTCAGTCGTTATAACTCATTCGACCAGCCCTTCGCCAAACCTATTCGGCCAAAGTTGATGGGGTGGGTGATGAATCACATGAGTTCAGCCGAAGTACGTGTGTGCATGGGATGCATGAGTGGGTACGTGAGCATGCATGGGGATGGGATGGGAATGAGTGTGTGTGCATGGGAAGAACGTAGAATTTTATAAGGACCTAGGACCATTCCACAAAATGTTGAGAACTACTTTGAGTTCAACACTGGTGAACTCGAAACTCTATGATGTGTTAACACTTTAGAGTAATCAACAATTCGAACGTCTGGGTTATCAAGAAGTCATATGGGTCAAACAATAGTCTAAAGGTTATGGGTTGAATGTAAGTAGCAACATCTAAACCTTCTATAAAAATTTTAAAGACAAGTGATTAACTTAGATGGTTTATTAAAACTATCAAGGATTTAGTTCATCAAAACCCTGAAAGGAATCAAGTGAGAAACAAAGTTCAACTCATGGGCCCAAGGGTGGACCAATGGGTTTAATATAAGCCTATCAAGTTTAAATACATTTTCCTTAAATTAAATGTTTTCATAAAAGAAATTAAACCATAGATTTTAGTAAAATAATTAAATGATTTTCTTAAATAAATGTTAACTTAAAATAAAGAAATTGAAAATGTTTACTTTAAGTTTTTAAATGATTAATGTGGGATTTTGGTTATGAATGGGTAATAAGGTTAGCTTAGTTAGAGAAAACCATAGTAACACATTAGTAATCTAAGACACGTAGTTGCACACCGAGACCAAACCCTAGTTAGGACGTTTATTATAAATACTTATCGTCTGCGAATTCTCTAAAAACAAATTCAGGAACCGAAGATACTTAGACTACAACAACGAGCGCGTATTCTGTGGTAATTCAATACAAAGCAGCACAGGTGAGTTCATTGCCCCTTTTCTAAACATTTTGTTTTAAAACGCGGGGCTGAGAAGCATGCGTAAACTGTTTTATTAAACTGTTTATTTAAATGCTTTTATTTATTATATGTTTTACATATATATGTTGTTGATACTCCTAGACTCCTGTCTAGGAAATTATTACACAGATCAAGTTATCAAATAAATTTAAGTACTCTCATGAGTAATACCTTAAATTTAAATTCTAAATCGACCTTTAGTCCATCAAGTTCAAATTCAAGAACCTAAACTCAAAGTGAAATCAAATGAACAAGATCAATAAATCATATTCAAGGGAATCATAACTCAGTGTGTGATCTGAGGCCCAAGAATCATAAATCAAATCAATTATCATTGTAAATCATGGAAATTCTAAAGATCAAGATCAAGAGGCTCAGGAAATCATAAATCATAAATGTGTGTGAATCATTGAACTAATGAAATCATTATGATCTAATGAACTCATTAATACTCATGTTAAGGTGGATGTCAGTTGTATATGGAATCAAGATCACGTGTAACACACATATAAAGTCCCACTCAGAAGCAGAAGACCTTTGGGTCAGGCTGTAACGGGCAATAACATGAACGATCAAATGGAATCATTATCAAAGTCAAAATCATGAGAATCAAGAGATCAAGAATCACAGGATATCCTTAAAGTCCCACTCAGATGCAGAAGATCATTGGGTCAGGCTGTAACGGGCAAAACATTAAAGTCCCACTCAGATGCAGAAGACCATTGGGTCAAGCTGTAACGGGCAAATCATTAAAATCCCGCTCAGTTCAGGTGTACTCCTTGTGAGTTATGCCTGACATGGGTCACGTGTGAGAGGTTACAACTTGGACAACCACCAACAACTAAGTCTAACTGATTGAGTAAAATCATACCCAATCATCATGTCTTGGTTGTATTTAAATGTTTTATTTAATTAATAAATTAAATATTTGACATTTTACTATTATCACTGTCTTTTTGGGAAATCATATATCTATGAGGAACCCCATAAATCAAAGGCATATCAGATTTCAATATCATGATCTAAATCAGAGGTGTTGGGTAAAAATGCTTAATTATCATTAACAACAGTGTCATATACATATTAGTATGTGGTGGGATAGCGTCTGGGCTTGACCCTTTCAGGATTCCCTATATATAAGCATACCGATGTGTATATTACATGTGGAGTTAATGAGGTTAGGGTCTTTACCAAAAGAGGTTTTCAAATCATTATCAAGTCATTTTCAAATCATTATCAAGTCATTTTCAAATCATTATCATACCATTTCCAAATCATTTTCAAATACTAAACTATATGAACTCACCAACCATGTGTTGACTTGATTTTTGCATGACTTCTCAGGAGACGAACAGGTCAACTAAGGAGTTATTCCTTTTGGACTAGGACTTCAGATAGAAGGCTTAGCATTTTGGACCTGCATTATTTTGAAGACATCATTATACAATTGATTTTGTATATCTTGTGTAAATACAAGATAGAAATATATGATGTTAATATTAGATTTACATTGTTAAATTATAAACAATACTGATGTAATTTAACTTTGTAATTCTATTATGTTTAGCATTTCTCATTTGTATCATGTGCAATGTAAACAATCTGATCATCACGATTATCACTCACGATATCGCGCCCCGGGAACCTTCCGCCCGACGGGACAACCGATCCTATCCCGCCGGCTCGGGGTGTGACAGATTGGTATTAGAGCCATGGTTATAGAGAAATATAGGTCATTTATTTAAACGGTTTGACCTAGACTATAACTTAGGGACCCTGCATGTAGAGAACTTAGGATTTAAGACTTATTGCATTGCGTCTTCTGCATTCGATCATTGCACTAACCAATATTATTTTGGTTATGATCAGAATGCCGCCGCGAAGACAGACTCCCTCGTTACCACCTCTAGACTTGGCTCCACACTCCTCAACGCCATCGCCAAATGACTCACCACCGCCACCTCCTCCACTGCCTCCACCTCCTCCTCCACTGATCACCGAAGCATCAGGTTCAGGCACAACACCCATACTGGATCCTACCACCATCGCTTTGGTGACACTACTGAGCAGTCAGATGACCAATCAGATGAAAGAGGCGATACCGGAGATGTTCAACCTCCTCCGTAATGAGATGAACAACACTGGCAACTCATCTGGAGAAGCCAGTGGGAATACTGGTGGTACCTCACACTACTCCTACAAGTCATTCGTAGGATGTAAGCCGCCTAGCTTTAGCGGATCTGAAGGAGCCGTTGGATTAATCCAATGGATTGAAAAGATTGAGGCTACTCTGGACCTCTGCAGCTGTCCAGAGCACCATAAAGTCCGCTACTCTGCTGGAACATTCAACAAGCGGGCTCTGACCTGGTGGAATGGTCAGATCAACGCCCGAGGAAGAGAAGAAGCTATGGCAATGCCATGAGAGGATTTCAAGACACTGCTGCGAACAGAGTTCTGCCCCAAGAATGAGTTGCAGAAACTGGAGGTTGAATTATCCAACCATGTGATGAAGGGGGCTGATCACATGGGGTATACTACTCGTTACCACGAGTTAGTTGCTTTGGTGCCCGACATGGTACCTACTTTGGAGAAGAGGATTGATAGATATGTAGGTGGACTTCCCGCCTGCATCCAGGGCATGGTTGTTTCAGCCAACCCTACCACTGTTGAATCTGCAGTGAGACTGTCTGGAAAACTTACTGATTTGATGGTTGCCTCTGGAGTTCTGAAGAAAGAGACAGACACCGGCAAGAGAAAGGAAGAGACTTCAAAGAAGCCACAACATCAGCAACACCCAAAGAAGAAGCAGAAGTTCATAAAGAATTACACTGTGGCTACTCCTCTGAATCAAGTAGCAGTGGCACAACAAAATGTGCCCAAGAGGCAGTATACTGGCCCACATCCTTTGTGTACTAAGTGCCAGTATCATCACATTGCTAACACTCCTTGCAAGCAATGTACGGGATGTGGAAGAAAGGGCCATTGGGTCCAGCACTGCCGGATGACACCTAACCAAGCAGTCAACAATGCTGCTTTGGCTATTCCTCCACCAGCCAACCAGAACAACGGTGGATGCTTCAACTGTGGTGAACAAGGCCACTTTGCAAAGAAATGCCCGAAGAAGGCTCAACAAGCAGTTCAAGCTCCTCGTGGAAGAGCTTTTGTTATTGGAGCACCAGCTGCACGCCAGGACCCAAATGTGGTCACTGGTACGTTTCTCTTACATGACTTTTATGCATCTGTTCTATTTGACACTGGTGCGGATCAGAGTTTTATCTCTGCTGATTTTGCATGCCAACTAGATGCGATAGAGGAACAGTTAGATTCCCCTTATATTATAGAAGTAGCTAACGGAAAACAGATCACGGTTAGTACAGTTCACAGGAATTGCCCATTGACACTTAACGGTCATACATTCTCTATCGGTTTGATACCGATGGAGTTGGGTAGTTTCGACACCATTGTTGGAATGGATTGGCTTTCCTCTAACCGGGTGGAAGTTGTCTGTTCTGAGAAGCTGCTTCGAGTTCCATTGCCCGATAATCGTGTAGTGGAAGTCAGAGGGGATCAAGCAAAACGAAGTGTCAAAATCATTTCCTGCATAAAGGCGCGTAAGTGTTTACAGAAGAAGTGTGTAGCTTTCTTGGCTCATGTAGTGGAAAAAGAGAAAGACAAGAAGAAGATACAAGACGTACCAGTAGTAAGAGAGTATCCAGAAGTATTTCCTGAAGACCTACCAGGTTTGCCTCCTGTGCGACCGGTAGAGTTCCGAATTGACTTAGTTCCTGGAGCAACTCCTGTTGCTAAATCTCCTTATCGGTTAGCACCTTCGGAGATGCAGGAATTATCGAATCAGTTGCAAGAGTTATTGGACAAAGGATTCATTAGACCGAGCTACTCGCCTTGGGGAGCTCCGGTCTTATTTGTGAAGAAGAAAGACGGATCGTTCAGAATGTGCATAGATTACAGGGAGCTAAACAAACTAACCATCAAGAATCGGTACCCATTGCCGAGGATTGATGATTTGTTTGACCAACTGCAAGGAGCTCAATACTTTTCGAAGATTGATTTGCGGTCTGGTTATCATCAGCTCAGAGTTCAAGACGAAGACATACCGAAGACGGCTTTCCGAACCAGATACGGGCATTACGAATTTTTAGTGATGCCTTTCGGACTGACAAATGCACCAGCGGTTTTCATGGATCTCATGAACCGAGTGTGCAAGCCGTATTTAGATCAGTTCGTTATCGTCTTCATCGATGACATACTGATTTATTCCAAGAGCAGAGCAGAACATGAACAACATCTCAGGAAAATCTTGGAACTGTTGATGGAACAGAAACTTTATGCCAAGTTCTCTAAATGTGAATTTTGGTTAAGAGAAGTTCAGTTTCTTGGTCACGTAGTCAACAGTGAGGGAATACATGTAGATCCAGCCAAGATTGAAGCAATAAAGAACTGGGACACTCCGAGGACGCCCACGGAGATACGGTCTTTTCTGGGATTGGCGGGTTATTATAGAAGATTCATCTCGAACTTTTCTAAGATAGCCTTGCCTCTCACTAAGTTAACTCAGAAGAGTGAACCGTTTGTCTGGGAGCAGAAACAAGAAGATGCCTTTCAGACACTAAAGCAGAAGTTATGTAATGCTCCAATCCTATCACTTCCGGAAGGATGTGATGACTTTGTTGTATACTGCGATGCCTCCCATCAGGGACTTGGTTGCGTACTGATGCAACGGGATAAAGTCATCGCTTATGCATCAAGACAGTTAAAAGTTCATGAGAAGAATTACACTACTCATGATCTTGAACTGGGAGCAGTGATCTTCGCACTGAAGATCTGGAGACATTACTTATATGGCACTAAGTGTACCATATTCACTGATCACAAGAGTTTGCAACACATCTTTGATCAGAAGGAGCTCAACATGCGACAACGTCGTTGGGTAGAACTTCTGAATGATTATGATTGTGTGATCAAGTACCATCCGGGAAAGGCGAACGTTGTAGCGAATGCCTTGAGCCGGAAGGAACGGGTCAAACCCTTACGCGTTAGAGCTATGGGGATGACTGTGCAGACCAGTTTACAGGACAGGATCATTCAAGCACAACAAGAATCAGTTGATAGAGGAAATCTGAAGAAGGAACTTGATTGCGGAGCAGAGAAACATTTAGAGACCAAATCTGATGGAATGATCTACTACCAGGATCGTATATGGATTCCGGCGGTAGATGAATTGAGAAGACTTATTTTCGATGAGGCACACAAGACTAAATATTCGGTTCATCCAGGCGCCGATAAAATGTACCAAGACTTGCGTGGATTTTATTGGTGACCGGGAATGAAGAAAGACATCGCTGAGTACGTTGGCCGATGTCTAACGTGTGCAAAGGTAAAGGCGGAACACCAGAGACCGTCTGGTTTATTGGAACAGCCTGAGATTCCGCTCTGGAAGTGGGAACAAATAGCTATGGATTTCATTACCAAGCTACCCCGCACTTCCAGTGGTCACGATACGATTTGGGTGATCATTGATCGTTTAACAAAATCTGCTCACTTCTTGCCGATGCGTGAAACCTTCACGATGGATAAACTGGCGAGATTGTACATTAATGAGATAGTGGTACGTCACGGTGTACCATTATCAATTATTTCTGATAGAGACAGCAGATTCACTTCAAGGTTCTAGCAATCACTGCAGAAATCTCTAGGAACACAGCTAAATCTGAGTACAGCTTACCATCCACAAACGGACGGCCAAAGCGAACGTACGATTCAGACCCTAGAGGATATGTTAAGGACCTGTATTTTAGATTTCGGTGGGAATTGGGATTCTCATTTGCCACTGATTGAGTTCTCCTACAACAACAGTTACCACAGCAGTATCGGATGTGCACCATTCGAGGCTCTCTATGGCCGGAAATGTCGATCACCGATCTGTTGGACTGCAGTGGGAGATAATCGAATAACTGGGCCAGAGCTTATTCAGGAAACCACTGACAAGATAGCTCAGATTCAGAGAAGATTGCAAGCAACAAGGAGCAGACAAAAGAGCTACGCCGACAAACGGCGCAAGCCGTTGGAATTTCAAGTGGGAGACCGTGTTATGTTAAAGGTCTCTCCCTGGAAAGGCGTTGTACGTTTTGGAACAAAAGGCAAACTAGCACCACGGTACGTGGGACCGTTCGAAATCATCGAACGTATTGGTCCTGTGGCGTATAGACTGAGGTTACCAGATGAACTCAGTGGTGTGCATGACGTGTTTCACGTCTCGAATTTAAAGAAATGCCTTGCTGACGAATCACTCGTCGTTCCACTCGAAGAGATTCAAGTTGATGATCAGTTGCATTTTGTCGAAGAACCTTTAGAGATTATGGATCGCAAGGTCAAACAACTGAGACGAAGCCGTATTCCGATAGTAAAGGTTCGATGGAATTCAAGACGCGGACCCGAGTTTACTTGGGAACGTGAAGATCACATGAAGTTAAAGTATCCCCAACTGTTTGAAGAGGAAGCTGTACCCGATAACAATTCTTAAATTTCGGGACGAAATTTCTTTAACAAGGGGAGACTGTAACATCAGTGCCGGAACCGTCACCGGAACAGTGATCGTAACAGTGCGTGAACAGTAATCAGGTACAATTTTTATGTAATTCAGTGTATTTCATGTTCATATCAAGTCTCAGTATCATTTCATGTTAACAAAACAGTGAATTCACAGACATTTCAGAGAAATCAATTCAGAACCATGATTCTTGAGTCAGATAATTATCTGGCAACACAGAATCATCATGTGATTTATTTGTTAGGATTTTATTGTGTATAAACGTATGTGAGGCCTTACAGGACAAAACAACACGAATATCGTTAAGTGAATGCTAAACCGACAGATTATTCGTATAGGTGACGATCTGTACGAATAAATCTAAAAGTTTAACGTTCTGAATGATATTCGATAATTAGAAAACAATATTGAAAATTGTAGTTATCGTCGTATTTGATTCGAACAAATACGCGCGATGACCGCGCGATTCGATTTAAACGCTAAATAAATATTTTGTAAATTAAATAATTAATAGATATTTAGTTAATTTATTAGGAATCACAACTTAAAATAATTTTATAAATTCTATTTTATAACCGAGTCGTTTCGTAACGAAAACGACGAGAAACCGGCGTTTTTACGCGAAATCACGCGAAACCGAACGAACCCGAACGAACCCGGGTATTTTAAACACAATTAATGGGGCATTGAATACCCCAACCACCACACCAAACCAGCCCCAATCCCTCATTCTCGTTCATCTCCTTCTCTCTTTACTCTCTCTCTAAAACCCACAACATCTCTCTAAGCTTTCTCCCTCATTTCTCCATGAAATCAACCCATCTTGGTGCCTAAATGACCACCAACACTTGTAGATCGTGAAAGTACAACCGATCTAAGCTATCATCCATCTGAATCGAGGTAAAATCACCATCTTAGTTCGGTTTTAGGGTTTTCAAAAACCCTAGGTTCGAACCCCTTGAAACCGAGTAACCATTCTCAAAACCTTAGGAATACCCTACCACCAACACTTAGAAAAGCTGTAGAAACAAGTAGCAACTAGTTCGAGGTCGATTGGTGTGAGTTGTGGTCTGCTATGGTGTCAAGGTTGGAAGGCCGAATGAATTCGGTTCAGACCACCGAATGTGCACAGGCCGAAAGGCCACATTCGGCGAATGGCCTTGGGCCACATTCGACAGACTTGATCTCATTCGCCCCTAGCTTCATTCGACTCACATACGGCACTCATTCGACCATAGCTCATTCGACCTAACATGCGGCGAATGAACACCTTCGACCAAGTTCCCATTCGGCAATCACCCTTCATTCGCCACTGCCATTCGACTTGAGCAGCCATTCGACCAACACCTAGTCATTCGGTCATGGTTTCAGTCGTTATAACTCATTCGACCAGCCCTTCGCCAAACCTATTCGGCCAAAGTTGATGGGGTGGGTGATGAATCACATGAGTTCAGCCGAAGTACGTGTGTGCATGGGATGCATGAGTGGGTACGTGAGCATGCATGGGGATGGGATGGGAATGAGTGTGTGTGCATGGGAAGAACGTAGAATTTTATAAGGACCTAGGACCATTCCACAAAATGTTGAGAACTACTTTGAGTTCAACACTGGTGAACTCGAAACTCTATGATGTGTTAACACTTTAGAGTAATCAACAATTCGAACGTCTGGGTTATCAAGAAGTCATATGGGTCAAACAATAGTCTAAAGGTTATGGGTTGAATGTAAGTAGCAACATCTAAACCTTCAGAAAAATTTTAAAGACAAGTGATTAACTTAGATGGTTTATTAAAACTATCAAGGATTTAGTTCATCAAAACCCTGAAAGGAATCAAGTGAGAAACAAAGTTCAACTAATGGGCCCAAGGGTGGCCCAATGGGTTTAATATAAGCCTATCAAGTTTAAATACATTTTCCTTAAATTAAATGTTTTCATAAAAGAAATTAAACCATAGATTTTAGTAAAATAATTAAATGATTTTCTTAAATAAATGTTAACTTAAAATAAAGAAATTGAAAATGTTTACTTTAAGTTTTTAAATGATTAATGTGGGATTTTGGTTATGAATGGGTAATAAGGTTAGCTTAGTTAGAGAAAACCATAGTAACACATTAGTAATCTAAGACACGTAGTTGCACACCGAGACCAAACCCTAGTTAGGACGTTTATTATAAATATTTATCGTCTGCGAATTCTCTAAAAACAAATTCAGGAACCGAAGATACTTAGACTACAACAACGAGCGCGTATTCTGTGGTAATTCAATACAAAGCAGCACAGGTGAGTTCATTGCCCCTTTTCTAAACATTTTGTTTTAAAACGCGGGGCTGAGAAGCATGCGTAAACTGTTTTATTAAACTGTTTATTTAAATGCTTTTATTTATTATATGTTTTACATATATATGTTGTTGATACTCCTAGACTCCTGTCTAGGAAATTATTACACAGATCAAGTTATCAAATAAATTTAAGTACTCTCATGAGTAATACCTTAAATTTAAATTCTAAATCGACCTTTAGTCCATCAAGTTCAAATTCAAGAACCTAAACTCAAAGTGAAATCAAATGAACAAGATCAATAAATCATATTCAAGGGAATCATAACTCAGTGTGTGATCTGAGGCCCAAGAATCATAAATCAAATCAATTATCATTGTAAATCATGGAAATTCTAAAGATCAAGATCAAGAGGCTCAGGAAATCAGAAATCATAAATGTGTGTGAATCATTGAACTAATGAAATCATTATGATCTAATGAACTCATTAATACTCATGTTAAGGTGGATGTCAGTTGTATATGGAATCAAGATCACGTGTAACACACATATAAAGTCCCACTCAGAAGCAGAAGACCTTTGGGTCAGGCTGTAACGGGCAATAACATGAACGATCAAATGGAATCATTATCAAAGTCAAAATCATGAGAATCAAGAGATCAAGAATCACAGGATATCCTTAAAGTCCCACTCAGATGCAGAAGATCATTGGGTCAGGCTGTAACGGGCAAAACATTAAAGTCCCACTCAGATGCAGAAGACCATTGGGTCAAGCTGTAACGGGCAAATCATTAAAATCCCGCTCAGTTCAGGTGTACTCCTTGTGAGTTATGCCTGACATGGGTCACGTGTGAGAGGTTACAACTTGGACAACCACCAACAACTAAGTCTAACTGATTGAGTAAAATCATACCCAATCATCATGTCTTGGTTGTATTTAAATGTTTTATTTAATTAATAAATTAAATATTTGACATTTTACTATTATCACTGTCTTTTTGGGAAATCATATATCTATGAGGAACCCCATAAATCAAAGGCATATCAGATTTCAATATCATGATCTAAATCAGAGGTGTTGGGTAAAAATGCTTAATTATCATTAACAACAGTGTCATATACATATTAGTATGTGGTGGGATAGCGTCTGGGCTTGACCCTTTCAGGATTCCCTATATATAAGCATACCGATGTGGATATTACATGTGGAGTTAATGAGGTTAGGGTCTTTACCAAAAGAGGTTTTCAAATCATTATCAAGTCATTTTCAAATCATTATCAAGTCATTTTCAAATCATTATCATACCATTTCCAAATCATTTTCAAATACTAAACTATATGAACTCACCAACCATGTGTTGACTTGATTTTTGCATGACTTCTCAGGAGACGAACAGGTCAACTAAGGAGTTATTCCTTTTGGACTAGGACTTCAGATAGAAGGCTTAGCATTTTGGACCTGCATTATTTTGAAGACATCATTATACAATTGATTTTGTATATCTTGTGTAAATACAAGATAGAAATATATGATGTTAATAGTAGATTTACATTGTTAAATTATAAACAATACTGATGTAATTTAACTTTGTAATTCTATTATGTTTAGCATTTCTCATTTGTATCATGTGCAATGTAAACAATCTGATCATCACGATTATCACTCACGATATCGCGCCCCGGGAACCTTCCGCCCGACGGGACAACCGATCCTATCCCGCCGGCTCGGGGTGTGACAAATATGACCAAGTTACTTGTTGGGCCTCCGTGTAACAAGTTGGGCCTTGGGATGACCTTGAACAATTGAGGTTTGTGAGGCCTATTGGAATGTGTGGGCCAAGGATATGGGCTGTTGAAATACAAGGGCCCAGGCAAATGTTACAAGGCCTAGAATTCAAGTGGCCTTGTGGGCCTCTATTGGGCCACGAGGGCATTGCTGGGCCAGAGGTGGGCCCAGGCAAGATTTGTTGGGCCTTTGGTTATAATGGGCTGTAGGAATCATCATTGGGCCAAAAGTAGGCTATTGGCCAAGCCAATTGCAAAGTGGCCACAAAGTTAGAACAAGGGCCTTAAAAGTAGGCCTTGGGTCAGTTTATGTGGGCCTCGGCTGAATTTTGCTGGGCCCCTTGGATTCCATAAAGGCCCGAATTAAAATAGGTCTTGGGCCAACCTGGGCCTGGTTCTTTTGGGCTGAATTCGATCGTGGGCCAATTTGTCCTTGGTTACCTAATGGATGTGGGCCAAACAAGGTTTTTGGTCAAACTTTCTGGGCTTACTAGGGCTACTGGGCTGGAACAGAAGAATTGAGCCAAGATACCCTTGGGCCTAAGCAGTATGATGTTGGGCCCATCCTGGGCCAACCAGAATGCACTTGGGCCTACTGTTGGGCCTGTTGGGTTTTATTGTAACTAAGTGGCAGGTTATACCCTCTTGGGCCTTATCCTTCCTAATGGTCTAATTCAAGAAATTGTGGGTCAACAGTGGGCTAATATAGAAGTTGTTGGGCCCTGACATAGTGGGCCTGAGTATTAGATTATTAGACTGTAGTTGGGCCAACTATTGGGCTGCATCCCTACTGGGCCAATAAAATGTGGGCTTAGCGAAAGAAGGTTCTGGCTCCTTGATAACCACTCTAGCCGTCTGGTTCTTGAGTCACATGTGAACCGCAAACCAGAGGACACATGAAGGTTGGATGATGGTCGCATGGTGATGGCTGTCAAGTGACTGATGGCTGAGGGTAGCGAATGAGGTGTGGCTGCCAGCTACAGTTTCTGTCGACTGAGTCTCCGAATGAAGATGAGAGTATGAGGGGCGAATGAGTCATGGGAGTATGAGTGGGTCGAATGGCTGGCGAATGGTGGTAGCCGCATAACCCACGAATGGAGTCATTCGGCCTAGAGCCTTTCGATGATGGCCTAATCGGCCTGCCATTCGTCGGCCTGCATGGGGTCATTCGGCCGATCCTGACCCACTCTCCCAGAATCACCAATTCAAGGTCAAGGATGGATTCGATGATGGTATACACTAAGCTAGCTGTTCATGGTCGTAGGGTTCAAATCTAAGGGTGATTGGTCGGCTAGATGAGAGGTTAGAACAAAAAGGTGAAAACCCTCTTTTTCGTGATTTTTAATCTTAGATACCTCGATTTTTAGAAATGTTTGGCTCCGATCTGTTGTACTTTCGTGTAAAGGATGATGAGAGCTTCGAGTAGGTTCAAGAATGGCTCGATTTCGTTGAGAATTGAGAGAGCTAGAAGAGTTTGAAGGTGTGAAAACCCTAAAAATGGTGGTGGCCGGGTTTTGAGTGTAGGAGAGAGGAGGAAGATGAGTAAAATGAGAAACACTCTCATTTTAGGGTTTTTATACCCCGTGTGGTGTCCGGGTTCGTTTTGGTTGCTCGGTTCGTAATTCGGTCGCGTATCCGGAAATTACGCGTATTTTATATGTTATAAATAAAAGAAAGTTAAATTTAATTATTTGATGAGTTTCAAAATTGTAAAATGTTATTTATTTAATTTAATTAAATTTATTATCGTTCGTGTCGGTTTTCGCTTTCGTTTCGTCAGATCGCGTCACCTACGCGCGTTTTCGTACAGAGCGCTAACTGTACGAACACGATCGTACGTTTCACTTTCTGATCTTGTTTTCTACTTTCCAGTCATCATTTCAGATCATTAAACCTTCAGATTTACTCGTACAGATCGTCACCTATACGAATAGTTCGTCTGTTTAACATTCTGTAACAACAACTGTTAAGGTTTTGTTTTGTTTATCCTCGCATACGTTTATACATACTGTCATCAAATCAAACATATGTGTACTTGTTCATTGTTGTCTAATGTGTTTCTGACTATTAAACCCTAAGGTTTTAAATCAGATTTCAGACAATCGCGTATTAGTTTAGTGTTAATCCTCCAGTGTACATAGTATTAACATAGCCTCGCGTAGCGTGTACCTGAGTTACTGTGCACTTCACTGTGCAAATTACTGTTCCGGTGACGGTTCCGGCACAGATGTTACACCATGCGACTGGATGTCACAAGGTCCAGTCGTGGAAATAAATTTATGCAGTAAGGAATGACACTTGAACCCACGTATATGGGGGGCCATATGCACGAGTTTGTTTAGCATGATCAGCTAAGCAA
This sequence comes from Mikania micrantha, assembly GCA_009363875.1. NCBI lineage: Eukaryota > Viridiplantae > Streptophyta > Magnoliopsida > Asterales > Asteraceae > Mikania > Mikania micrantha. The sequence continues at coordinate 58,176,852 of CM018684.1, forward strand.
ATGCACAATTTGTATGATCATGTAATGTGCACAAAGTAGTTCAATTAAAAGTAACAAAATCACAACTAACCTAAGCACTAAGTAATACTCTAGACTCTCTAAAACTAAACTACTAACAAGCAAGTGAACCTATCGAAACTAGTAAAGCAAAAGCAAGTCCGGATATTGAACCCACAGACTTCTACAGAAAATACTAACTAGACTCTATGACTTTTCTATACAAGTTCATTTAATTAAAAGTATTATTTGAAAAGGGGTTTTGCTGAATAATTAAATTTAAACTAAAACGAAATAAATGACCTAAAACCGATTTAAGACTAAATAGCAAAAAGTGAATCAAGAAGTAACAATGATGAAGTTATTACCTAGGGGTTAATCATATACATGCTTAACACTTTTTAGATAGATTATGGAACTAATTGTGAAACCAGGATCTTGAATTATTAACTTACAAACAACATAGAGTATCTTCAACCTTTCTCAAAGATGTCAACTAAGATGCCTACAAGTTGTGAAACTACCGGTTTTATGAGTTTCTTTCATAAGTTACCCAAACCATCAATGACATATCCTAAAGACAATCTATCTCACAAAAACGAAAATCTCAAACATATAAATGTGCAAGGGATAATAAGGAATCTTAACTTGGATTCGGTTAGCAAAGAAATGTCCAATCAACTAGACTTAGTCTTTTCACAAAAACTTTAACTAGAAACCAAACATTCAAGACAAACCAACAACCTCTCACCTCACGGTTTTCAAGATTGGTTAAACATTTAGAACATTTAAAACATCATCATCATCATTCCTATGAACTACTACGTCTAGCAATTCATTCACTAATCAAAAACACAAAATAATTGATCTAACATGTACCTATGTTATGAAAGACATTCATCAAAGCACATGAGGAATAATTGATCATATCAAAAACGTATCTAAACATTCATACACATCCAAGATTCAAAACCAAATCGTTATGTCATTACATAATCACAAACATTGTTCCACAATCAACCAAAACAAATGTCAAACATGCATAATCATTCAAACCCTAGGTAGTTCTAATAGTTTAGCCAACAATCATTTCAAACAAACTGAAAGATCTAGTCCAAAACCTAATACCAAACATCATTCAATGGACAAAACAAGAAAGGAATAGAAACCGATCATTGTACACCTTTCGATAATCGATCCTAGGGCTTCCGACTGATGATTGTTGTCTTACTTGTCTTCCAAGCCTTCTTGGTCGCCTCCTATGCTCGTCCCAGATCGTGTCTAACCTAGAAAAGAAGTCTACAGCCGTTTTAATCAATCAAACCCGTTTTTTTTTCTGAAAAATCCTTCTCGTCGCGTACCGCGACGGCCACAACCACTCCCTTCGCGTAGCGCGAAAGGTTCCGGAAACCGACAAAATAGTCGGGTCAACCCAAATGATTAAGTTGAGGGTAAAATGGTCATTTCCACCTGTCAAGTAGCGCGACTGGGTTTCCTTTGATCCTCACGGTACGCGAAGGGTTTAAAACATTTGTTTTGTTGTTCTCTTCAATTCCAGACCCGTCCTCGCCCTACCGGGGGCTTGTTTCTTTGCATTCTTGTGCCAAATATGTATGTTTGTGACCTGCAAGCACCCATTTACAATATTGTGAAGCCCCCAGCTAAAAATAATTACAAAAGTGAATAAATATGTACAGAAACTACCAAAATCAACCAAATAAAATGATGTGTTTTGCCACACATCATCATGCTACTCTAGAGTGGTCAATGGAGGTTTAGGAAGATAATAATAGTGGTGTGCCTAGATTGGTTTCCTGATGGCAAAAATAAACTCCAACAGTGACTGTGATAAGGTTTTAACTTTGCACATGTATGATTTTTGTTTAAATAGTTTATTAAATTTGTTGATTTTTGTTCACTTTTATTTTTATCGTCAAAGTTACTGCAAATTATGAAGAGTTTTGTTTCTTCTATGTATCCAGATTACTTTTGCTTGATGATAAAAGGATTTCTACGACATTTGTTTATTTATGTTATTTGATGATCAACGTCTAGATACTTTATTTTAGGTCTTCAAAGCACTCACGATATTGCAAGCTTTATATCTTTAATGGTTATCTCCTATTGATTTCTAGAAATACCTAGAAAGATTTCTGTCAAAAAGAGCTTGAAAAACTAAGTCTGGATGCTTTCTACAATTCTAGATAATCTTTGATTTCGTTTTGGTGTTTTCTCACCTTTGAGTAGATAATGACAGGAAAGTTCATTGGCCAACGTGTCTACATACCAAAGATCAACTTGATTCACAAAGACAAAGAACTTCCCTTTGCATTCAAAAGGAGACAATTTCCAATAATACTATGTTATGCCATGATCATCTACAAGAGCCAAGGACAGTCACTTGACAAGATAGGAGTCTATCTCCCGAAGCCTGTATTTAGTCACGGACAACTTTACGTGGCACTATCAAGAGCAACCACACCAAATGCACTAAAAATTCTCATTAACTCAACTGAAAATAAAACTCCAAATAAAACTAAAAATATTGACTACTCTGACTTCATTGCAAGTAAAAATGAAAGACAATGATTACCACATGTTTTCTTTTTCTTTTATATACTTATCATATTTGTACATGCAAACTTTTATCATTATACAATACTTACATTTTCACTCACCCCCGTCAGACACATGCTCAAAGAATACCCACTGTAATAACCGGAAGCTTTCATTCTACATTTAAGCAGTCATCAGGTGTGCTGTGATGATGCAGCCAACCCGTCTTTGCGATATAAAAAACATCAAAGGCATGTGCCTTTGCAAATAAGGGTCTTAAAGAGATGGATATTGTGAGGGAACAAAGAAGAAGTATGCTATCTGTTTGTAGACAACCATGTAAGTACAATTATACTATGTCACCTTTATTCTTAAAACTCATAAAACCATTTTATGCATTGCAGGGAGATGGTATTGAGGCTAGAGCATATATAGATATGAAGAAGTACTTTGAGGCTATCATTCAAGTCAAATCATGCTACACAGTCACAAAGTACGTTGTTGTCGAAAGCACTAGCTACATGCCCGTGCTTAAACATGAACCATCTCTAAAGATAGGAAAAAAAAGACCAATTTGAACCACTTTCAGATGACAACATACCACATTACTTCTTTCAGTTTGCCTCATATTATGATCTTGATAATAGAATGAAGCCACCAAAACAGTTAACAGGTCTGTTTTGTGCCACACTCCATTTTTTTTTACTTTACAATTTATTAAAAAATAATATACTAAAGCCAATATTGACATATTACATAGGCATTGTTGAACAGAACTTTGAAAAGACCACCAACACAGGAAAAACACTACGGGAAGTCAACCTAAAAGACATCAGGTCACAATGATTACCCTCTACAACCAAAACCAATACTTATCGTGGCACCTAATTATTTGTTTATATCATTTACAGCAACAAATCGGTTCAGATAACATTATGGCCTGACAAAACACACTTGATAGTAAATGATGTCGTACAAGGTGATGTAGTTGCAATCACTTCAACCAAAGTTACTCAGTTTGACAGTATGTATACAAGATGATTGATTAATTTTAGTTGGCTTAATTTTCTACATCTAGAATTTTTTTAACTCTATAAAATATTTTTTTGTTTTACTACTCATCAATAGCCTTTTGTTTTACTACTCATCAATAGCTTTGAAGCAACTGGAATTTACATACTCAACAGAGGTGTTCGTGAATCCAGACTTTGATAACATTCAACAACATATCTGCAGTTATCTCTCTAATTATATACCTAACACTACTTAACCACCTAGACATACTATTTAGCATCCATTAATGTATAAACCAGGCTAAGGCAAATAACCACCACTGATGTCACACAACCAACAACAGAGAAGGCAATAACAATCCACGTTCTCTTAGGGCACCTCTCCACAGTTGGAAAGGTAATCTTTGAACACCATATAGCAGTAAACTTTACTTTTTTAAACAACAATTTCTTTTACTCTTAAATAATACTTCATATACACCCATAACATTCAAACATCCATTACTTTTGTACGAACATTCACCAAATCACTATGACACTATTATCTCTTATGCTTTGTTATACCAAAAATATTAGCAAAGGAAAATGTTGAAACTTACTATTTAACAGAATCATACACAACATTCATTATATATGCTCAAAGAAATTACAAAACAAAATAAAACCTAAAACATGTGTATAAAACACTTGAAATTTTATTTACTTTGTACCCATCTTTATCCTTAAACATACATAATTCGTTATAGCTATTTCAGTCAACTCATCAATGAAATATGCAAACTTTCTCTTCTCTTGAGTGATGCAGTTAAAATTCACATGTGCTGCACGTAACAAGGACATACATGCTTATCGTAAATGGTTCTACGTTCAATGCTCAAAATCTAGCAACACTTTGTACCCTGAACTAGGCAACCCACCATGCTATGTCTGCAAGAATCATGATGACATCGAGGCAAAATTCATGTAAGACACTACACTAACTGTAACATCAGTGTCGGAGCCGTACCGGAACAGTGATCTCAACAGTGACATAAACAGTAATCAGGTACGAATTTTACGTATTTCAGTGTATTACATATGTATATCATATATCATATTCATTTTGTGTTATCAAACAGCAAGTTCAGAATCATTTCAGAGAAACAAAACTCAGTAATATGGTTCATCAGTCAAACACTTATCTGGCAATACCGAACCATCATGAGATTATGTGTTAGGATTTTATTATGTATAAATGTATGTGAGGCTTTACAGAACAAAACACACGGATGTCGTTACGTGAATGCTAAATCGACGGATTATTCGTATAGGTGACGATCTGTACGAATAAATCTGAAAGTTTAACGTTCTGAATGATATCCGATAATTAGAAAACAATATTGAAGAGTATATTTATCGCCGTGTTCGTACGGGTGACGATTCGAACGAATACGCGCGACGACCGTATGATTCGATTTTAAACAATTAATTTAAATATTTCAGAAATTTAAAATAAATGAAAGATATTTAGTTAATTTATTAGGAATCACAACCTAATTTGATATTGTAAATCTTATTTTAATTCCGAGTCGTTTTCGTAACGAAAAGTACAAAGAAACGACGTGTTACGTGAAACCGAGCGAAACCGAACAATCGGGTATTTTTGAAACATTAAAGGATGCATTTACTCTCCCAACCACCACCACCAACTCATTCCCTCTCCAAATTTTCGGTTCCCTCTCTCTCTAAAATCTCTCAACTTCTCTCTAAGATTTCTTGGTGATTTCTCAACGAATTTGCGAATTCTTGGTGTCAAGACGATCCTCTCATCACGTAGAGCACGGACGTACAAGATATCTAAGCATTCATCCATCAATTTTTGAGGTAAATCCTAGTTTTTATTTCGGTTTGTAAGAGGATCCACGAATCCTTTTAGTTGTTGTTATTTAACCGGGACAAACACTTAGAAACCATGGGATAAACTCTTATAAACTACTAGGAAGTCCTAGAACTAACCTGCAACAGATTAGGATTCAAAGAAAACAAGGATGATGATGAACAGGGGATCGGCCGAACCCTATGGAGCTGGGCGAAGGTCTAGTCGAACCCAGGATTCCCTTGTCCGAACCCAGTAAATTCCACGAACCTTTCCTTGCTAGCCGAACCAGGAGCAACTGACACCTCCACCCACGAACCCTTGGATGCCAACGAACCTAGGGTTTCCTCTCAGCCGAACCATGGTCATGTAAACATTAGGAGTCACGAACCTTCGAAAGGGCTCACCCTTTTGCTAAGTTGGCCGAACCTGTTACGTGCGAACCTTAAAGCCACGAACATGTCCCAGTGACCGAACCTTTAGACGAACCAGGAGCACACGAACCTGAAGGCCGGAAGTGAAGTGGGTCGAACCCAATAGGTTCGCCGGACCTGCTATAGCAGCCGAACCCTAGACCACGTGAAACCCTTCTTAAGGCAACGAACCTAAGACCTTCTCGTTGAGTTAGCCGAACCTTATGATTAAATTTTGCATGGGCAGCGAACCTAGTAACCTTGACCTGGAAATGGACTACAAACCTAAGTTTTGAATGGGATGGATATGTAAATAATGCATGGGATGGATGTGTAAACCATGCATGGGTCATTAGGGTTTTATTAACCAAATTCAATACTTCACTTTTGAAGGTCAGTGTGGGTTAAACAATATAAGGTATAAGTGAGAATGGGTTAAAGAAACATGGGTTGTTAACATCTAATTAGTAGGCTTAAAACACTTGGATATTTACTCCAATTCATGTGGAAACAAAACAACAATCCAAAGGTGGGTGTTAATTTAGCTATTAACACTTAAACTTTAAGGAAAGCATTGAAATGGATAACCAATCTAGATGAGTTGTTTATCTATGTCATATTATCCACAGACATAGAATTGTGATCGTTTGACAATCAAAGACTAGCAATGGGCCGGGGTCGGCCCAATGGGCCTAACCTAAGCTCATCTTATGTTAAAAGGCATTCTAATTAAAGTTAAAGATATTTTAATAAAGGAAAATGTTTTATAAACTTAATTGAATTAAAATAAGTGATTTCTTTTAATAAATTAAATTTAAAACCTATTTATTTAGAACTTGTAATGAGTTATTGGGGAATAATGGTGACAAATGGGAAAATAAGTTAAACTAATTAGATGAAACTTTAGAAGCACATTAGTAATATAGGACACTTAGTTGCACACCGAGACCAAACTCTAGATACGACGACTAATACATATACCTATCGTATTCGAATCCTCTTAAAACAACTCAGGAACCGAAGAAACCTAAGCTACAACAAGAGTGCGCATTTTGTGATAGATCATTCGCACAACAACACAGGTGAGTTCATTGCCCCTTTCTAAACATTTTTGTTTTAAAACGCGGGGCTGTGAAGCATGCGTAAACTGTTTTATTTAAATTGTTTTACGTAAATGCTTTTACTTATTATGAATTGCTTATTATATATGCTTGTTTATACTCCTAGACTCCTGTCTAGGAAATTGCTATGTAGAAAGAACTTACAAGTTAATTAATTACTCTTATGAGTAATACCTTAACTCTAAAACTCTAAACAAACTCTTAGTCCATCAAGCTCAAATTCAAGAATCTAAATTCAAAGTGGAATCAAAAGAACTAAAGTTAAAGATCAAATGCAATGGAAACTAATCCAGTGTGTGAATCAGTAAATCAAAGGATCCTACTCATAAATCTATAATCATTGTGAAATCATGGAATTCTAAAGATCAAAATCAAGAGACTCAAGGAAATCAAGGAAATCAGAACTGTGTGTGAATCATTGAAATAATGATATCATTAATGCTTGAGTCAAGATGGATGTCAGTTGTATAGAAATCAAGACCACGTGTAACACACATAAAATCCCGGCATAAATAGTAGACTCTTGTAGTCAAGCTATATGGGCAATAATGTGAACTATCAAACAAAATCAAGAGAAATCACAGACGATCAAGAATCAAATGATATCCATAAAGTCCCGGCATGTACAGTAGACCAGTGGGTCAAGCTGATATGGGCATCATTAAAGTCCCGGCACACACAGGTAGACTCCTTGTGAGTCATGCCTGATATGGGCCATGTGTGAGAGGGTACAACTTGGACAACCACCAACAACTAAGTCTAATTGATTGAGTCAAATAAGGCCCAATCATCATGTCTTAGTTGTATTTAAATGCTTAGTTATTAGTCTAATTAAACTTATCATTTTAGAATATATATTTGTGTATATGTATGTATGTATATGTTGTGTGTTTGTATATATAGAGGAGTGTTTGTGTGTGTAGGTTAAGGTTAATGTACAAAGTGTTAGTTTTGTAAAAAGTGTAAAAAGCAAAGTGCTATTATAAAAATCAAAGAGCTATTAAAATATTAACAAAGTGTTATTATAATATTTAACAGTTTCTTGTTAATAATAGCACTTTGTTATTTATAATAACACTTTCCTTTTTACGCTTTTTACAAAACTACCAATTTGTATTTAATCCTAACATTGTGTGTGTATATGTTTGTGTGTATTTATGCGAATCGGGTACTATGGAAAGTGTTTGGGTTTGTGTTGTTCTTTCTTCTTTTTTTTCACCAAGAATATAGAATGTGAGACAAATATTTTAGGTAAAGTGGCTGTATCCATTTAATTAAAAGTGATTTTTAATGTACCCATATAATAGGTCATACCCATAATTGGAATTGCATGTATAGTTTATTCATACTCAAATAATGTAAAATTAGATACGTCATTGAAAAGTTATGCTCATCGTTATTTAATATGAGCAAATCATTGTAACTTGTATTTGATGATTGTTGTAATAGATAGTGAATTAATATTTAAAAAAATACCGTGTTTATAAAAGTGTATAACGAATTGGATTGACTAGAATATAACCAGTAATGGAATAAAGGAATATATTGGGAATATATCGAAATAATAAAGAATTTATATTTTATATACAAAGTCAAATAGTAAAAAGGAAATCAATGTATATAAAAGTTATTAAAAATTAAAAATGTTGGAAATAGATTTAAAAAAAGAGATAATAACTTGTATTTCCCATTTGTCCCTTCAGTCATATTTAACTTTCTATTGTTCTTTATAATTGAACATTTGCGATCATTAATGTTTCAATCATGATTAAGTTTAATGTGTCACGTACACGTTGTTGGTATTATAGATGAGGGATATTTTACATTTTACGCAAAATAAAAGCATAGTTGTTATAGTATAAATGTGTTGCTTTACCAATAGATCGAAGAGATTGGAAATTTAGATATATATGTGTACAACATTAAGAAAAAAAGATAACAAATCATTATATTGAAAAGGACCGTATCTAGGTTAGGAACAAGTGACTGAAAACACAATCTAAGTTGTGTGGGTGATTCTAAAGTAGTTACGTAATTTTGGTTTAGTATGCTCCCTCTGAATCGATCAAACGCTAAAACTGTTTGTTTCACTAAAAATTGCCTCTAAATGAGTCAGTCAGCCTCTTAATCATTAGGTTCTAAACAAAGTTTGAATAATTCAGCCCTCTTATAACTACAAGAAAAAGTAGCATTAGCGGCGACAAAAATCGCCCCTAATGATAGCCAAAATCGCCGCTAATAGCAATAGCGTCGACGGGTCACCGCTAATGGGTCGCCATTAAAAAAACGTCGTTAAAGGTCAAAAAATCGCCGGTAATGTGTCGCCGCTAATGGTCCCTGTCGTGGCTAATGATGTCGCCACTGATGACAGTTTCTAAAATGTAAGTGTTGATCATTAGCGGCGATTTTTTGTCGTCACCAAATAACCAGTTATTACATATATCTGGAAGATTTATTTGAGTTTGAATAATTCAACCTCTCTTTCTCTTTCGGTTTCTTCCAGAAGATTTATTTGAGTTTGCCAGTCGATAGGGGAGCTCGAGACTATGGCGAAGATAACCAATAGGTGAACCCAAGGGTGCCCCCTTCACCCTAATCTTTCTTTCGTTGCAGCAGACACCTTCAACCAAACTATTACAAACATCCGGCAAAGCACATTTGAAACAAGAAATGAGATTGTGAAGAGGTAAATAACATTGAGCAAACTAAAACATGAGATTGAAATGTTAATTAAAATATTGATTCATGATTAGAATAATATTGTAATGTTAAATTCAATGGTTGGGTGATGTGTAATTCCTAATAGACTAATAAAAAATAAAATGTTCACGAGCCGATAATAATAAAATGACAATTTGTAGGTGGTTGCCTAAGTGGGCCTAAAGGGGAATATTGGGAGCCAAGATTGTAATGATTTATTGATCTTTTATCTATGATTGTTTCTAAACGTTTTAGTCAAAAAGGTATAGAGTGCTTTCTCTTGGCCAAAACGGGCACACGATGTTTAGTGACACTTTTCACACATACCTAATTAATTACTCAATATACTTGAGTAGACACCTTGACCATGTGCACTAAATATATAATATTATATTATACTTTAGTGGCTAATAATTTCATATCAAATTTAAAACATCCCAAAAAGGACCAGCATTTTAGAAGTAATATAGGGTTCGGTTGAAATAATTAAACAAATTATGTAAATATTTTCGATAAATTATCCGATTCCAGATCTGATTCAAGACGAATTAGTGTAAGTATTTCTTAAAACCCTTAAATTATGAATATGAAAAGTAGCTTATGTGTAACATCAGGCATGATTACCACCAATATTGCCCGCTTTGTTTACATGAAAACGCTTAACTGTGGATTTCTCTTCTTTAACAGTCAATGTGCCAAAGTTAGTGATATTAAAGGACATACATTGGTTGTAAACTAAGAATCTCCCGTGTTCACAATTCTCATGTTCATAATTGATGTGCTATTTGCCTAAGGTGTTACACTCACCACCTGGACTCATCGTCCTCAATGAGGTTTGCCCCACTACCCTTTCATTGAATGTGAGATTTGCCTAAAATTTCCCAATGAATACCCCCGATAACGCATCACCTTCGACGAGGTTTGCTCTACCATCAAGAATTCCACAAGAGGGGCTCTGGTATCATTTGTAACATCTGGCCTAATTTAATTACACCAGTAACCGTTTTGTCCACTCAGAGCTCACAGTTTTGCTTTTGTTACCCGAGTGAAAAATTCATAGGAAGGTCATTCATCCCTGGTTTTTGTCACCTAAAAACGTTTAATATTGGAGTTTTCCTCTCATCTACAGCCAATGATATACATTACTTATAAACTAAAATTTTCTTCTGCCTACGGTTGATGTAAGATTTGTGCTGATGTGAGACTTGCCTAAAGTGTTATATTATGGGTGATAAGCGACCCCTTTGTTGATGTCATGATGGTTTTATTTACAGTATTTTCTATTAAATAATACTCTTAAATATTAAATATATATATTTTATACATTTTTAAATTAAAAAATATTTTTAACACATTAAAAAAATATTAATTCCAAAATATATACTATTTAAAAAACCAAATTATTATAAAATACAAAATTCAAAAACTAGTTTCTTAAAACAAAATATTTAAAGAAACGATGAATTGTTGTTGCTTATCATAGTCACCGTATGAAAGTATATAGTTGTTATGAAGTGTAAACTTGTTATCCAAGATTCCAATTTTCAAGTACAAAATTACTACCAAAGTAAAAGTTACTATCAAAGTGCAAACTTGCTATCAACTATTAACTTGTTGTCGAAATAGATTTTGCTACAAAGATGCAAATTTTATGATTAGAGTACAATTCTTTACTTGCTTTATCAGTTTGGTAAGATCATTAGCTTCAACCAGTTTTGCCGCTTAATTTTTATTTATTTATTTATTTTTGAACAGAAAACAAAATCCCTCTTTCATGCACCCAATTATCTACTTTTAAACTAAGTTAGATATATTCTTGTTATGAATTTATCCCTAAAACTTCTCCTTACAAACATAGGCTTCTGTCAAGTGTGTTAGAAATTTTACCCCCTTACTACCAAAAGGATTTCTTATATGACCTAACTACATCAATTAATGGTTTTAAAATAATCAGAAACATGATCAAAATCATGTTTAAATATTATTATATTAATAATCACTAAAATATGAAAAAGTATACCATAATTAAAGCATTTCATATTTTAGATTATTTTTTAGTTTTTTTAGACTATAGTGTGCAATATATAAATTTTTGTAAAGAAGAGTTTAATTGGTTATCTGAATATGAAAATGTTAAGGAATTTTTTAGTGGAAAATGTGATTCTAATAACACTAAGTACATACACTTAAAAACTTATGATATGTTACTAGAGAAAGGTTTCATTAAAAATTTCATTTTGCCTAAGAAGGCTAAAAAATATTTTTAAAAACTTAAAAACTGACAAAAAAAAACAACCACAATTGAACTTATTTTTGCATCATTATAATCGCCTTTTCGAACCCTAAACTTCAAACCTTTGACCATAAACAATAAACCCTAATATTAAAACAAAAACTTTGAGATAAACCTTAAACTTACAGATAAAACCTAAAAGCCAAAAACCAAGTCCTAAAACATAAACTCTAAATGTAATTGTTAAAACTAAAATTAAAAGCTAATATTGTAGGGTTTGATGAGACGGTTTCAATGCCATCAAAATAAACTCAATCGGAGTTCGTTTGAGTCAGTTTCGAACGTTTTAAAAATCATTTTTAGCATTTTTTTGGCATAAAAATACTGTTTATTGTTGCACTTGTATTAATAATAACTTTCAAGATTGGGCGTATAAATTGAAGTAAAAGCAAGTAATTAATATATTGACTTTTAAATTAAGACATTCGAAATTGTATCCAAACCAAATATGAGTTCAAAGTATGGCTAAACCTAGTCTATTTTTTCCGACAGGTAATTTTAATTTATTTTTTAAATTTGTTATATCTATCACACACACATATTGAACATGTTATAACTATGTTTATAAAAACCATAACAAATAAACAATTGTTACAACTGGTCTATAATGATTTACCAATCATAATTGGCTACTTGTGGAGACGTTGACCGGTCTTAACATGTTAATGCAGATGGTATGATTGATTCAAAACACACACAAGGCTAACCAGTTCCAATAAACACACTCGCGTATTTTCGACCAGTTTTGTAGGCGTTTTAGGTGAAGTTCGACAAGAAAAACAAATACATATGTTGTACCTTCTCAAATAATAAGTCCCAAAGACTATATTTATCATGTTTCAAGTTTTGAGCAGATAGCTCACTAAATTAGCATTGACACATCACAATGTGAATCGAGGAGACTCTAACAATTAAATATTGCAAGTCTCAAAGACAAATAAGAAAACACAAAAGATGACAAACCCTTGATGATTATAATATCCTGGCTCACAAAACAATTGCATGGCCGATCCATAAGAGATGTTGAGTCAAGCTTGGCCCAACAAGAAAATAGGCCCAAAAATTTCTAGAAAATGGATTTGCTTTGGTAGATCCTTTTATGATTGATGTCTTTATGTTTTGACTTTTGATGAATAAATTTATGGTTTTTTTATTAACGACGAATCTATCATATTTTCATGTGTTGATGCATATTTTGGATGTTCGGTGCTGGTGGAATAGTATAGATTAGTATATGTTGAGTTGTATTCACTTGTATGTATTTGTATGTTGTTACACTGGGAACTGAGTCATTCGCAGGAGCATATGCAAATAAATTTAATGTGACTGGGTCCATTCGTACGAATGAATATATATATATATATATATAGAGTGGGGTTATTGTACAAAATACTATTTTTGTAAAAAGTGTGAGAAATAATCTGAGCCATGGATGTGCTATGATCAAGGGTTGGAAATCAAAAATGAGCAAACTGATCTTTAATATGTGTTTATAAGGGTAAATTAGGGATTTAGGTTATTTTGAATTCCTGATAACACGCTGATTAGATAAAAATGGGATTCGGTTACTCCATTTAACTTTCAATCGAAATTATGGCTTCTTCAACAAGTGCAATTACTCCAAAATCAACACAAGTAATCGAACTCCATTGTTGTTTCGATGAAAGCAGGTACGATTGTAGCTTTTTATCCATGCAATTTCTGAAATCACGATGTGCTAGTAAGTTTAATAATCTCATTTGAATGACCAAATCCCTTTGATTTTGCTAGTTATGGCTGACAATGAAACACTCAAAAAAGTCGTATGTCGGAAGAACCCTAGAAATGGTGATAACAACACATAATAGCACAATAAAAGTTATCAATTCATAACAACACCTATTTAAGAGCATATATTAACACATAAAAAATATCCATACCTAACATTTTTAAATAACAACACATCCTAGCACAATAAATTAATTAATTTTTTTGTTAAACAGTATTGTTATGCAACACATTGAGTTGTTATGTGTTGATATTGTGTGTGTTTTAAAAACAACGCATGTCAGATGATTAATTTAAACATGATTTCTCATATCATCACATACCAATACATACCATCACATATCATGTCAATGCCTGCGAAATTTTTTACTAAAAAGAATTCGTATTTGTCAGTTAATGGAAATTACCCACTTTCCTTGTTTAATGGAAATTTAAAAATCAATTAATATTAAATTTCCTGAACTACCCTTCTCTATTAATTAACCATAATGCCAAATGTCAACATTTAATTGGTTCCTACCATTTTTACAAAAATTCCATTTTGTACATGAACCTACTCATATATATATATATATATATATATATATATATATATATATATAGGGGATGGTTCCTTTGTTAGCCCTTCCTTATTGCGATAACCGCATAACCCTAGCATTTTTTGCGTTTTTTGCTCGAATCTTTTTTTTTCATGGTTTTTATTATACATAAATAGGGGGTTTCATTCTTGTGTTTTTGCTAATTCATCACCGTTTAGAAGTTATTTACAACCGTAAGTAAGTGTAACGACTTACGGTTACTTACATCAGATACGTGCTGTAAGTAACCGTAAGTCGTTACACTTACTTACGGTTGTAAATAACTTCTAAACGGTGATGAATTAGCAAAAACACAAGAACGAAACCCCCCTATTTATGTATAATAAAGACCATGAAAAAAAAAAAGATTCGGGCAAAAAACACAAAAAATTCTAGGGTTATGCGGTTATCGCAATAAGGAAGTGTTAACATTTGATCCTTCCCCTATATATATCAGTTCTCAGTATTTGAAGGTTAAGGTTTTGAGTGTTTTCAGGGTTTGAGCAGGAGAGGGGGAGAGATTATACTCGATCTCTCCCCGACAATGACTATGTTCTTTTATGTGTATGGATTCAATCATGTAATCATTCGTTTATTCAATATGCCATTGGTTTGATTCATATTCGTCATGTGTTCTTGCCCTAAACCTTCCGTCCATTACAGAAATTTCCATTATGAATACTTAACTAATTCAGATTAATCTCTTTTGTCTGGATTTGAACCAATGACATATCTTTATAAGAGATAATGTCTCTACGAAATGAGTAAATTATACATTCATCAATAAATTATCATAAATGATTTTAGGCGGCTTGTGAAATAAAGTAAAGCAAGTGTTAGAGTTGAAAAAAATCAATTGCTTTAAACGCAAAAAGATAATGACAACCTACGAAAAAGCATCGAATCTACGTGAGAAAGCTTGTGGAAGTAATAATTACTTCTTGAAACTAAGATGAGTAGGACGTTTCTTTACTCTTTATTAGATAGATTTTGTTGACCAAAACGTTTTTAGCATACTGTTATCCTCTTGACTTATCTTATAAAAAGGTAATTAAAAACAATGGATATTTTTAAAGGCAGTGGTAAACAACAAATGGAATCGAGATACAGAAAATCACCACTCGGTCTATTCGTTGGGCATTCTGAACTGAATTGTGATACAGAATTACACCACACAACTCAAATAAGGTCTCCAAAGAACACCACCCAAGTAGCCGCAATGGAAATGAAACTGATTCTCACGAAGGAAAACACAGCAGAAACTTTTCTTTATATTTGGTTTCAAGTCTTTTTAAAAGAAACTGCTCCTGAATGAGCAAGGGTTTTCCTAATTACAAGTTTCCTCCTGAGTTAGTAAGATATACGTAGTTTGGATGATGTACGAGTTTCCTTCCATGAACGTAATAGACAATCGATTGTTGTCATTAAAAATAATAGCTTTTGTTGACTAGATTGGTATTTAAAGTTTGTACATGTGATATATGTTAAAAGTATTCGGTGAGATTATCTATAGATGGTATCTATGTTATCATTATTATGGCGTGATTGAGATAATTAATAACATATGGATAATAATTTGTTCTCCTTGAAATAATTATGCAACGGTCGTATTTGAGGGTAAACAAAAGGTGTATATGTTGAACTAAAAAAATATATAAAAAGCAGATGTATGTTTTTTTTTTTTAACCAAAATCATAATAATAATAATAATAATTGCAAAATTAATTTGAGCATATATATAATCTGTTTTGTTGTAATTTTATAAACAATTAAGTAATTAATTAATTTGAGTATAATTAAAAGGTTAATTAGGGATTTACAATATTATCATGATCAATTTGGTAACTAAAACCGACACGAGGTTTACCCATGCTGAAGTTAAGGACCCTTGCGTTCATGTTGTATTGTATCTGACCCTCGTAAAGAAGCTTTCTTATGTAGTGTTCAATGTCCGAACCAATGAGCCGAAGTGTATACTCTGTCAATGGTGCACCCTGTCCATCACACCAATTCAATCACATACATACATGCATGCATATCTTTTACAAACTAAACCATCAAATTAATACACCTAATTAATTAAATATGAACCCTATACATACATACATACATACATACATACATACATACATACATACATACATACTAGCATGGTGCCCGCACGATGCAGCGGTAAAACGCAACACATAAGTCGGATGATTTTAAAGATTTTTCTGGTTTGGTTTTGAGCCATATGTCCATAACCATAACAAAAACAGTTTTTTTTATCTATTAGTTAACTAAAAGTAACTTTAACTCCTAACATAAAGGTCAAATGGACCAAAAATGCCAAGAATTTATTTTATTGTTTTTAGGGGTTTTTCTTTTATAATCACTCTATCGCACTTAAAATCTTAAAGACGATTAATGTGGGATAAAGTGAAAAGAGAAACAAAACATTTATATTAGATTTAAAAATTGTACATTGTGCTTTAAGAGTTGTAAAACTATTAATTTTAAGAGATTTAGTTAAATTACCAATTTGTCCTTCTAATATGTATTATATAGTAGTATAGATATATATAGGGAAAAGATAAAATAAAAACCCCTTCTTACAGTGAAAACCATGAAAATCATGTAAAAATCATGTAAAAAAACGTTTTTTTTTTAAAATTTACATGTTTGTAACATTATTTGGCACATTTTTATAAAAATAAAATAAAAAAGCACCGAGTAAATATTTAAAAAAATATTTTATAAACCCACGTAAAACACACGTAACACTGCGCCCAAATGTTACGTATGTTTTAAATGGTTTTACAAAATATTTTAAAAAACTACTCGGCGTTTTTTTATTTTTATTTTTATAAAAATGTGTCAAATAATGTAACAAAACTGTAAAAAAATTCAGAAAAAACGAGTTTTTTACATGATTTTTACATGGTTTTCATAGTTTTCACACTAAGGAGGGGT
Source organism: Mikania micrantha (assembly GCA_009363875.1). Taxonomy (NCBI): domain Eukaryota; kingdom Viridiplantae; phylum Streptophyta; class Magnoliopsida; order Asterales; family Asteraceae; genus Mikania; species Mikania micrantha. The sequence goes on from CM018684.1 coordinate 58,194,097, forward strand.
TTTCAAAGTATCTATACCCTATATATCTACCTATTATAATAAAGGAGTATTTTTAGGAGACACGTGTCACGTTCTGGTGCAATCTGAAAACTTTTTTCCCGTCTTTCTCTCCTAATAAATACTAATAATCTTTACTAATTAAATTATATAATTAAATATCCTAAAAGATAAATCTTCTTATTTAATAATTTACTAATTTAATAAAACTAAAAAATATTTCAATTATATATAATCATAAAATATAATTTTATAATTATTAAATACTTATTATTATTTAATATTAATGAATTATATTTTTTAATTATTTAACATGTGTAATACACGGGATTCTAGGCTAGTGTGTGTGTGTGTATAGGTAATTGTTCAAATAATAACTCACTCTTAAAGCAATAACCCGAAATAATCGGTCAAGATGAAGCCAAATCTTGGATTTTTTTTAACATTATTGTAACACATTTAGAACAATATGTTCTTTTATGAGTTTGTGTAAATTCATCACCGTTTAAGAGATATCATCGTTGTAAGTTTTTGATTTACAGCACCGTAACTGTTTTAGACCCAAAAATTACAACCATATAAACTCTCAAACAGTGATAAATTTTCGCAAACTCATAAAAGAACATAGTGTTCTAAATATGTTACAATGATGCTAAAAAAAATCCAAGATTTGGCTTCATCTTGGCAAAGTTATTCGGGTTATTGCATAAAGGTGGGTTATTATTTGTTCACAATCCTATATATATAATTTGTGTGTGTGTGTATAGGGCTTGAAATCTTTCATAACTCACTCTTATTATACTAACCATTTTTATTACGCCAAAATCAAGCCAAATATTTGATTTTCTTTTAACATCATTGTACCACATGTTTTTTTAACATCATTGTTACACATTTAGAATAATTTCGTCTTTTATATGTGTGTGTAAATTTAACACCGTTTAAGAGTTAACATCGTTGTTAGTTTTTGAATTAGATCATTGTAACTGTTTAGATCCAAAAACTTACAGTGATGTTATCTATTAAACAGTAATGAATTTATACACATATAAAATAAGAAAGCTTCAATATATGTTACAATGATGTTCTGAAAAAAAAATCCAAGATTTGGATCGGTTTTGGCGTATTTATTTGGGTTAGTATAATAAGAGTGTTTAATATTATTCCCAATCCTATATGTGTGGGTGTGTGTGGGTGGTTGGGGGGAGGGTTCACCTAAAAAGTATATTTTGCATAAAAAAGACTAAAAATGATTTTTAAAAACTCTAAAATGACCTAAAGAAACTCCGAACGAACTCATTTTTCGTGTTGTTGGAATCGGCTTGTCGAACAATAAAACCCAAACTTTATATCATAAAGTATAAACCCTAATACTAAAACCTAAACATTAAAAACAAACTCTTAACTTAAAAATAATACCTAAAAGCTAAACCAAGCCCTAAAACCTAAACTCTAAATCGTGATGTTAAAGATAAAACCTGAAAGCTAATATTGTAGTGTTAAATGAAACGGTTTCATTGACATCAAAATGAGTTCAATTGAGGTTCGTTTGTGTCAGTTTTAGATGTTTTAAAAAAAAATTTTAGCCATTTTAGGCAAAATAAACTTTTTATTTGATTTTTCTCACACATATATGTATGGATGGGTTCTGTGAGGAACCTCAAAATAATGGGGAATGAAGTTGCAGCCATCAGTTTTCTCATACAAAAAAAAAAGCATAAATTAAAAACCTCTTTTTTCTGTGTGTGTGCGCAAACATGAAATTTTATGTGTTTTTCGCATGATTAATTCATGTTTCTCCATTTAAAATTTTTCTAAGCTTTCTTTTTAAACTTTCCTCTATATACACACAAACACATACATAGAGAGAGACGTACATACATTGAATATTGAACGAGTTCTATGTAAAAAACTAAAAAAACTAGATAGATAGTAATAACAATTGCTTTAATTAGTGAATCGTATTATGGTTTCTAAATGCCTCTTACTACATATAATTATCTTCTACTTACTATGCATGTGTCTATTATATAGTTTTCATTGTTATTTAAGTAAAATTTGTTATGTATTTAATCTCAAACATAACCAATCAATCGGGATAGAGCTGCACAAATTGGTTTTTTCTAACCGGTTTCAGTTTCAAATCAGTATTGATTCTAATCAACAAAGTCAAGAACAGGTTCCGGTTAGATTCATGTTTTTGACTGGTTCCGGTTCGGTGGGTAAAAGTGAAACCGTTTACGTTTCGGTTCTCTCTGATAAACCAGAATCATCTATACCGGTTGGTTCATGTAGGACTGGATCTAGTTCGGTCATTCCAGTTCTAGAACCAGTTTTTTTACCATCTCTAATAAGGAATTCGGGTCATCTGTAACTTACACAGGCTCACGAAGTAGAAATCAGCCCAACCGGCCCAACATGAAAAGGATTTGGAGTCAACCGTGAAATTAGAAATTTTACTCAATTTGTACTTTGTTATCCTAACCTTTTTTTATTACCGTAAGAACTCACTTACGCTAAACCTTCGAGTCCCTCAATACCCGACTAACCAAAGAAACAGGTAAAGCACGATCGCAAACAATCAGGTTAGTGGTATCCAAGAAAAATCGTCCTAAATGAAAAACATCTACACCACGTCCTTGAAGAAAAACCATTTAACATATCTAACAAACAAAAATTAAAAAAATAAAATAAAATAACGAAGTAAAAGCATTTGAAGAATATTACCTCATAGTGATCAACAAGCTCCTGAAAGTAAGAATAAACCATGTTACAAGTTTCCGTTGTCCAAACGAACTCATCAGTCGGATCAAGAATAAGCGTTAGCTTATCCATCTGAGTTTGATCAAAAGCACAAGTTTCCGGGTCGATATAGGCTGCAAAAATCCTCACATGCCTCGTCGTGCTGCTTAGCCATTGCCCTCCATAAGCCCGGCCCATATTCTTGCTTTCGACGTTCACTTGTGGTTCAACGGGCCTGGGTTGGGTCACACCTTTCACCGGTTTGGCTTCTTTCTGTTCTTCTTGTTGCAGTGAAGTCGTTTCTTGAACTTCTTGTGCAAACACTTTGAATTCATTGATGTTTTTTCTTTTGGAAATGAAGATTTCTTGTTTGTTCATCGGCTTCGAACGCATTATCGACGCCATTGACGATAAAGATGATGCCATTGTTGGGTGTTTGAGTTGTGGTTTGAAGTTTGTGGCGATTATATGGTCAAAATTTGCAAGTTTGAAGGTGTGGATAAGGTTTTTTGTTTCATTGGTATGTGGAGTTGGGATGGTGTGTTCTTCATATGGTCAAAATTTAATAATTTATTGTATGAAAGAATTTGGAAAGAATTAGTTTGAGTTTAATGAGCACTTATTTTATTAATTTATACAACATAACAAATAAATGATTTATATGACACATGTAAGTTTCATAGGCTACATAAAATTTGGTTTTGCCGCCTCTCTCTCTTATTAATTATTTATATGCGAACATTTTATTAGATTTTGACTTATCTTTCTTATATTAAATAATAATAATAATAATTTTATTCAATTTGGTAATAATATGATTATATCGAAAGAAATATTTTAAATTTTTTATAAAAAGTCCAATATATTACATGATATCAAGTTTAAATAATTTTAAAATTTATTTATTAAACCCGTGTAACAAACGGGATTTAACGTAGTTTCAAATATATGATGGTTCTACTCATAAATGACTTTGTATTTGGGTTTAAATTTGTGATATTTTATATAAGAGACAAAATATATATCAAATAGGCTAGTCTTATGTAAACATTAATGAGTAATTAAAATTTTGTTTACAAAATAGCTTTCAATAAACTCCAATTAATCTATACGTGCATCTTGCAGTATCTAATAAATGGAAACTTGACATGGTAATAATCAAGTTTTTTTAGTGTTGCATTAAAGTTAAAGTTTTTTTTCTTTCTAAAGTCACTCAACTTTCAAATGTGTTCCAAATCATATGTAGTTTTTTTAAATTGTTTAAATTTTTGAAAATTAATTGAGACAAATGAATCATATATAAATATTTTATTAATAATAAGTGAAATTTTTATATCTAATTAACTTGAAATAAGATGTAATCGTGAAAAAAAGTATTTACAAATTGATAACAAAACTTCATAATTATTAAATTAAAGTCAAATTTAGCAAAAATAATAACTAAATGCAAATAAATATTCATAAATGTTTTATTACATATATCCCCTTGCTAAAACCTTTTATTACATATTTACCTAATCATAAAACTAAATTACATATTTCCCTTTTCTAAACCAAATATATTACATATTTATCCATTTCATTAAAAAAACATTATGTATTTCCTATTTTACCCTTAATAAACTAACTAAAAATAATTTACATATTTCTCCTTAGTAAGGGACAATTTTGAAACATGAGGATATTTGTAATTTTACTTTAACATTGAGGATATATGTAATTTAAATGTTTAATAAGGGGATAACGGAAATAACCGAGCTTAATCCTGAAATTTTTTATTAGAAACCAAGCTTGAGTTTTAAAAATAAGGCTCTAAATGTGCCGAACTCAAACTCAAGATCTCTAAAGTTAAAACAAGCTCAACTCATCTTGACTCATTTAGATCATTACGTGACATTTCAAAACTTAAAATAGTAAAATGTTTGCCAGTATAACGTTTTATTTCAATTACCTTCTCACCAAATTTAGTGTTTTAGCATATAATTGTTTTGATAAAGCACGTGATTAAGAAAATCATTTCATAAATAGTTTAAAATCTTCAAATATAAACATATATCATGTTTAAAAGACAATACTAAAGTACTATATTTTTTGAGTGAATTTATAACCTTAATAGAATACAAAATCTTAAATAAATAAAATATGAACACTAAAGTAGAAACATAATAATAGTTAACGAGATTTTGAATGGAAAAGAAAAAAATTACAAAGTTAAAAATGTTAATGAAATCCAGTCTAGCCAACCAGTGTATGTTCACCGGTTCAACCAATTCTTCCTGTTCAAAATAGGAAGGTTCAATTACACTTAACCAAACCAGTTTTATGATCGGTTCCTCACCCAGTCCGGTTCTAGAACATCGCATTTTACCAAGTTCCAATAAGAAAAAGATAAAATGCTAAAATCCTATAATTTAAAAACCAACAAATAAGTAATATGCGTTACATATGTTAAAATATGAAAGTACAAAAATTACTAGTGTTACACTAGGTGGCTAGCTAGACAACCGTGTGAAAATTTGTGTAAAACATCCAAAACCAAGCTATATAGCCAAAAGGGTGAACGTGAATACCAACCAGTAATAGCCTCCTCTGAGTTTATAGTTAGCTGAAATACACAACAAATCAAACATAAAAAAGGTTTGGATTAGAAGATTGACAAGCTAAATCTTTTAACCAAACATAACCCGTATATTTATTGGTGTCAAAGGCAATAACCCGTATACACTTAACACGACCTATTTGACACATTTATCTAAACAAGTTAAACGTGTTGTAATCAAGTTGTAAACATGTTAACTCGTCATAGTTAGCAAGTTGTGATAATAAATAGAATGCGGGTTGACACGTTTAGCTAATTGGCTAAACAGGGTCAGCCTATAAACAACTTGTTTATTAAAACGGCTATCAATATATCTTTTTTGAACAGCTTGGTAAAACGACACCCACGATGAGATTTCAACCAACCCCTCGGATTTGACACTATGGGGCGTATGCCCGAGCCCACACCAGAAGGCACCTCACAACTAGGTAAACCCCTGACCTTGCTTTAGCAAATATATCTAGGCCCATATTAAAATCAAGACCTCCCAAAGGAAAGTCTAACCATTAGGCTACAAGCCCGTAGTTAGATATGACGTGTTTATTATGTGTTAAAGATGACAAACCATAACCTCATAGTTAAATAAGGTTATATTGTTTGCTTGTATCATAATCAAATTATGGGTGCAGTCTTACCTTGGCTCGAACCATCTCCTGACAAGCTCGGAGGTGGAGAAGATGGTTTGTCATTAAATCCAATGCCAAGGTCCTTACAGTCCAATCCAAGTGAACCTAACAACAAAATCAATTTAATAAAAACGATTTAAGAGGTATTTATGTATTTAACTCATTTCAATGTATAAATATTAAACATATTTTACCCAACTCCTTTGTAATTGAATCTTAATCATAACTCTCAAATATTTTATTAAATCAAGAAAACAATTGGTTGGTTTGGGTAAACAATTGTATTTTAATGGGTTGAAATGAGTAAGATCATAATATTGAATAGGTTGCGATAGGTAGCACTTAAACACAATGCGGGTCAAGACGGGTAACCAAAAAAGTAAGTAAAAGCAATGGATTCAAACATTTAAGATTGATTAATAACATATTTGATGAGAAAATTACTAAACTTTATCTATATGGACTATTTGTTTACTTATAACGTATATAAAGTTAAATTAAATTGATGTTTTTTAAGAACAATCCATTTAGACCCGAATTGATTTTGCTTAAAACCCGTCCTGACCCACACCCATCTTGACCTGAACCTGTTCTGACTTGTTACCCAACCCGCCCATTTTGCCAGCCATAGTGTTCATTTATCAAGGAATTAAACTTATTCACAACGGTTCATAAATGCAAACAAACATATATTATTTAAAAAATAAAATTCAACTTTTTCAATATCAAACATTAGACATAATCATCTCATGTATATATAAACTTATAAAGTTAAATGCTTGATATAAAAATAAAAAATATATACATGATCATCTTAAAACAAAGCAAAAGTTGAAAAATAATAATCATAATTAAAATTACCTAAACTGATGTTTGAAAGATCTATGTTTCAAATTACTATGCTTTTGACAAAATTTAAATTTCAAATAAATATATTCCTGATTTACATGTTATAGTACTAAACAAAAATTTAAGAATGTAAAACACATTTAACAAGTAAACTAATCAATGAATGTAAACAAACTTATTACCAAACATTTCCGAACACAAATCAACAAACATGACCTCTATTCATGTTTGTTTCTTTAACTAAACAAATGAAATTTCTAGTTCATGTTCGTTCATTTATTAAACAAACAAATATAAACGAACTTCAAGCCGAATGGTTCACGAACTGTTCGTTGAACATTCGGTTCGTTTACAGCACTAGTCACGCATATATTTATACTACAGTACTGAGAAAGAGAAGAGAAACAATATTTATAGTACAGGCACTATATTATATAAAGCATTATAAAATCATAGGTTTATGACTATTATCTAACAATATAAAACATAAATAGAGGGAGGTTTGTGGGCTTACATTCCCTAAAGCAGGGGGAAAACGTTAAGTTGAGAAGATTATGGTAACCCTCATTGCATGTGCATTTGTGGGTGAATAGAGACGTCGATTCACATCTTCCACCTCCACAATCGATCCATTGACATACTACATTAGCAATTAGCAACCAAAAATTAGAGTTGATTACAATAAACCATCTGTAAAATAGCTGAAATTTTTAATATTATGAGTAAAATACCATCAAAAATCGATTCATTGCGACGGTTATCCTTCTCCTGCACTGGTGGTGATGCTTTTGAACATGAATAATCAAATGTGCCTAGCATTTATCAGATGGTCTAAATCATTAACATTAGGATAATAATGCAGAAACATTTTCATATGTACTTATGATGAACTTAGTCAGGGGTGTTTAGGGGTTGTCGGGTCGAGCCTGAGCATGATAAACAACCCAAACACCATATGATAATGAAAAGAAATTGTATAAGAAGAAAGTCTAGTATAAGTATAATAATGATAATGAATAAAAATTGAATTGATCATGGAAGAGTTAACCGTTAAACAGGTCATCTATGAACCCCTCAGGATGACCCAAAATGACATGACACTTTTAGCTTAACTTCTTCATGGGTTCAACCCAATACTGACCCAACCTGTTTCAAGTATTTTTTTTAAATTCACATCCCTATTTGCGATGGTGGTAACTAGAATTTTAGAAACTTTAAATTCATATCCCAAACCAAATTACATAAAACTATATATATAAATCGTTACCCGTAAAACCAAATTCAATGTCTCTTTCATGATACAAATATACAATCATAATAGTATAATCAGTTTCAAGTTCATAGGTATTCATGATTAAAAATGTACAAAATTCAAGAAAATTAATACTTACAATTGGGGATGACACAAGGAAGAAATTTTAAATACTGATCAGAAGTAGCTGCTATTTGCTTCCAACCAGGTGAGCATTCACATTCAAATGGTATAGTGCTATTATCTGATGGCTTGCAGATTCCATTACCACATTTGGCTTGTTTGCACACATCTTCTACAAACATTAAAGAAACATTGATTTTTTGCAAGTAAAACCTATGGATATAAATATTTTGCACCCAAAAATTCAACAGAAACATTGATTTTTTGCAAGTCAAAACTAGTATTATCAGCTTATAACTTGGATATGAACATTTTTCACCTTAAACATTAATAAAACATTGACTTTTGTAATTCAAACCTAGTATCTCACAGCATACTACATGGATATAAATAATCTGCACCTAAAAAATCAATCCAAACATTGAACTTTTGTATCTCAAACCTAGTGTCTCAGCATACAACATTGATATTAGGGAAAATTACTAAAATAGTCAAAGTTGACCCAGTTTTACCAAATTAATCATTCAAATTTAGCCCCTGGTTTTATATTTAAACGCCTCTTTAAACGTCATTTTCGGTACTTTTTGTAAACATACGGGCTCACATGTTGGCGTCTTTGTTCTAAAGGGGTGTCTTAAGACCCCTTTTCTATTGGTGTCTTAAGACGCCTGCAGACACCTAATTTAGACGCCAATTCTGACGTCTATTTGGAGTCTTTAAGCCGTCAAATCACGTACGGTCACATCCATCCAGAACCGGCGTCTAAAGACGTCGATTTGGAGTCTAGAGACTCCAAAATGACGTCAGATTTGGCATCTAAATTGGGTGTCTAAGGGTCTCTAAAGACGCCGGTAGGAAAGGGTCTTAACACGCCCATTTATACCCGACAAAGACACCAACATGCGGACCCGTATACTTACAAAAAGCACAAAAAAATAGCGTCTAAAGAGGCTTCTAAATATAAAACCGGGGTCTAAATTTAAATGATTAATTTGGTAAAAATTAGGTCAACTTTGACTATTTTAGTAATTTTTTTTTTTTTTTTGAACAGAAACTATTTTAGTAATTTTGCCTTGATATTAAACTTAAAAGTAGTTATTTGAATAACAAATTTTATGCTAAAATTCTTCAAAAAATATGGACATATTGAAGAAATTTTGTTAAAGAAAAAAATGGAATACATCAAACCTCATTTTCATCAGTTACAACTTCGTCAGCGTAATCAATTTACAAACGTTTACGATTACGGTCGAAAATAAAAACTAATTTTCAACGTCTTTTGTGCTAAAATCTAAATCATTTCAAACTGAGGCCATTAATCAGTTTCGAATACAAGGAACGGATTTTATGAAGATTAAACAAGAACCAAACGTTGTAACTAGTAAACAAACCAAAAATCGGCGAGAGAAGCGGAGCAAGAAAATCTCCGGCGCCGGCGCCGGTGACAACACTCCATGACTGCAAAAGAAGAAAGATGGGTAGAAGAAGAGCCATTAAAGCAGCGATTTTGAAAAAAATGCACAAAATTTTAATGGAGAAGAAGACTTACGGAGCGTTGGCGTTGGATGCCATTAATGAATTGATTTCGATAGGCGGACCCGCGTGGCGAATTTTAACGATTGTTAGCCCGAGTGGTTGGAAGTTAGAGTTTGGACTTTTGATTCCTTTCATTTAAGTTTAATTTTTGTTTTTTTTTTACACTGTTTTTTTTTTCGCTTTTATACCATCAACTAATTTTAGCAATACAAAAATAAAAGGTTGTTTGGTTAGGACTGAATCATTAAGTACTGAATGGTTAAGATGTCTGAATATTAAAAGGGTCTGAATCATTAAGTGTTGAACCGATTAAGACCGTTTGGTTGCACAGAGTCATTGTCTCTTATACAGAAGGTATTGGGTTGAAATGCAAGTAAAAGAAAATTATATTGTTCAAAAAAAATAAATAAAAAAAGGTAAGGGTGTGTTACGAGTCAGGTTGAGAGAGTCAAGTTTTTTGAGTTTTTAATTATAAGATAATATCAATTACTGAAGCAATTAATGTTTGTTTTAGTTGGTAATCGTGTTAATTAGACTTGGTTTAATGTGGTTGGAAATATGGGCTATAAAGTTGTCTTTCATTAAATTGTTTTAAAGACCAAAAAAAAAAAGATAAATATTTTTCTATGGAAGAAAAAAAAAATTTTGAACGGCTTGGTACAACGACACCCAAGATGGGATTTCAACCGTCCCCTCGGATTTGACGCTCTGGTACGTATGCCCGAGCCCACCTTAAGAAGAACCTCACAACTGGGTAAACCCACTGACCTTGCTTCAGCAAATATGCCTCAGACCGGATTCGAACCCAAGAACTCTCATAGAAAAGTCAATAGGGTAACCATTAGGCTAGAAGCCCTTGGTTTATATGAAAGAGATAAAGGAAGCAGTCTTGGGGATGTGGCAACGAAAAATCTCCTGGACCGGACGGGCTAACTTTCAAATTCATAAAACACTATTGGGAATTCATCTCACTAGAATTTTGGAAAGTCGTGAACGAATTCTTTGAAACTGGGAAAATAAGCAATTAAGGTGCCAATTCTTCTTTTTATTACACTAATTCCCATCCGGTTTTACCGGCCTTCCACTGTCGTGTCTTTGGGCGGGTGCTTGGGTCGGGTTTTCCTTGGGAATTAGAGGTTGGTGGGCTAGGGGCTCCGTCCGTCTGGACTAGTGGCCAGCTTGGGCATCCTTTAACCATTGGGAGTCTCGTACGGAGTACCCGGCAGTTGATTAGTTGGCCGTTCAAAAAAAAAGGTATTGGCAAACAGGTTAAAGCTTTTGACACAATCAGTTGGCAATTTTTAGATTCGGTTATGGACTAAATGCAATTCCCATACATATGGAGAAAGTGGATTATGGATTGTTTAGACTCAAGCTTCTCATCATTTATCATAAATGGTGCACCATCTAAAGAGTTTAAAGTACAAAGAGGAGTTAGGCACCTTTTCTATTTATAATTGGAATGGAGGCATTGCACGTAATATTTGAAAAAGCATGTGACTTAGGGTTGATACATGGTATTAAGCCAAAAGACGATGGACCAATGGTGTCACATTTATTTTACGCTGATGATTGTATGTTCGTTGGTTGTTAATGAATGGGCTGAACATAAAAGGAATCCTTAGATGCTTTTATTTAGCTTCAGGATTGAAGGTGAATATGAACAAGAGTAAAGTAATGGTATTGGAACAACTTCAGATCAAAATATTGATATGGAAAAAATTCAAAAGGAGTATTTCCGTTTGATTATCTTGGAGTTCCGGTGGGTGCAAACATGAGCTTAGTGAAACATTGGAAACCTGTAGTTGATAAATTCAAAAATAAATTATCCTCATGGAAAGCCAATACTCTATCACATGGAGGAAAACAACAACCTTACCTAGTATATTCTCACTTTTCAATAGGGTCTGGGGGGAAAGATAGATACAGACCTTACCCCTATACCAATTAGGATAGAGAGGCTGCTCCGAAAGAGTCCCCGGCTCAAAGTTATCGTTTGAAGTTGATAATCCCAATGATTTTAACGTTATTTTCACAAAATAATTGAAATAACATTAAAATTAGTGCACTTTTACGTTTGCCTCTTAAGGGCCCACACATATATGCATTATATGCGTGTATCACAAATGGGGTGTTATCACCTGAAGGAAAGTTGACACTAATGCAATGTGTGCTAGGTAATCTAGTCAGCCACTTACTTTTTTTCTTTGTTTGTGGCTCCAATGCAGGTTATTAAAATATTGGAAGGTTTAAGAAGAAGTTTTCTTTGGGGAGGGAATGAGAATACTTCGTGCAACTAATCTTGCAATGATAGCTAAATGGCTTTAGGGATTTAAAACATCACCAAACGCGTTGTGGGTAAAATTCATCAAATGTACACACAAAGTAAGAAACTCAGCTCTTTATTTTCCAAATAAAAAAAAACAGTCCCAGAAGTATTGTGAAGGTGGGAGAAGATTTGAAGTCACATTGATGATATAGATATACTCTCAAGAATAAGTGTAGTTGTTGGTGATGGAGAATCTTTTCGTTTTTGGGAAGATAAATGGTTAGATGGCGAAAGACCAAAAGAATTTTATCCTAAATTGCACCAACTGGAACAACATATACTACAAATAAAATGTCATTTAATAGCATACAAAAAGTGCCTTAAAAGACCAAAATAGTGTCACTAGAAACTCTTATGAAGGAAAGGTTGATCAACAATGAAGGTGGAATATTACTCAATGGAGCATGGAAACAAAGTCTGTGCACTGCTGAAGAACTTAAAGAGATGGATGAATGCATAATAAATATCAAAACAGTTACATTAAATGGCAGTTCAGACAAATGGTATTGGATGAAAGAAACAAAATTTTCGGTCCATAATCTTAAATTGAAGATAGAGAAAAAAAATTTGTGCAAGATAATCTTTTGTTTGATTGGGTGAAATGGATCCCAAAGAAAGTTAACTTATTTGCATGGAAGGCGGGTCTAAATAGGATTCCGTCTAAGATGGAGTTGGCAAAAAGAAATATAAATGTATCATCTACAACTTGTGATTCATGTCACATTCTCATTTCTTGCAAGCTTGCGCAAGAAACTTGGTCTTTGGTGAAAACATGGTGCAACATTAATGTCACAAAGGGAGATACGGTAGAATAAAAACTAAAAGTCAAAGACTGTATGCAAGGATCAATTGTGTATAAGAAGATGGATTTGAGCATAGTTTTGGTAACATTATGATGTATATGGAAGGCAAGAAATGATCAGGTTTTTAACAAAATCATAAAAAAACCAGGAGCTATTTTGGAAGAAGTAAAAGCTACCTCCTTTGTATGGATAAAAAGTCGGGTGAAACTTGCAAATTTAGAATGGAAAAAATGGTGTATTTTTGATGTTGATCTAAGGTGAATTACCCTTAGCATCTTGCCAGAGTGTGTATTAAATAATAATAATAGTAAAATTTTTGCGTTCAAAAAAAATTATAATCATAAAATATAAATCATTTAAGCAAAACATATCAGCAAATAAAATTTGCATTGCTAATAAATAGTTTTCTTAAAAATCTTTATAATAAAATAATCTTTTAAAAATCGTCACATTCTCACCTTCATGTTTGCATGTTTGTTTTCAGTCCTATGTTATAACATTACTAATAAACATTACAAAAAGATTAATAATAAACTTACCTTTATTAATTTCTGGAATTTTGTACAAATTTTCTTTACTTATAAGATTGTTGCTAGAAGTTGAACTATGACTACCTTTAAGAAAATCTTGAATTTTACATATAAACTTATGATTAAAATAAGTGGATATTGTTGGGGTTATCACACACACAAAAGAGAGAGCGATAAATGACACGAGAGGTTTAACGTGGTTAGGTTGAAGTGACCTACATCCACGGGTTGTAACTAGGTATGTTATTAGTATGCTCAGTACAAAGATTACAATCACATGACAATGATATATATAGAGATACAAATTAAGTTAAACAACTAAGCGGGCCGAACACAGGGCTAGACTAGGGCCGGCTGCTCTAATCTCCCTAAAGGCCTTCGTAAACCTAATAGATATCATGTTATGTTAGATATAAAAATTGTAGTTATAAATACATATAACATAATTAATAAGTAACAAAGAAGTAAGCCAATCTCAACCTTGAAAAGCCACTTATGGAGAGAGCCCGAGCTTTATAAATACAACTCTAAATGAGTTAATCTTAAACTCAAGCATTTTCAAGTTAAACAATACGAGATCAAGCTTAGACAAAGTTAGACTTGTCTCGTCTCATTTATGCTCATAATATACACAAAAATATGAGCTCAGCTCTTCAAGTGAAAATGAATTACATGCCTATGTACATGGCCGAAGGTTTTAAGGGACCGGAGGGGGCGACCGCCCCCCTCTTTTTTCGTAGTGTTAATTTTTGGGACAAAAGGTTAATTTTTTTAAAAAATTTAGATTTCGCCCCCCCTTATTTATAAAAAAAAATTATATTACCATCTATTTTAAATATAAAACATTTTTTTTTAATTAGTAGATAAAAAATTAACTTTAAAAGTTACCCATATATTTAAATCTCTAATTTTTTTGTTCCCCTTTATTTCCCATAAATAGAGTAAATTACGGTTTTGAACCTTGTGGTTCAAGTGTTTTAACCATTTCAACCAAAAATATAATCTTTTATCATTACAGAACATATGATTTAAACAACTAACTGTTTTGACTCCCAAACTTGACTATTCTAACGGTTTTTGACCCCAAACCTAACTATGGTTAGGGGCCAGAGTCGTTAGTTTTTGAAACCACAGGACTTCATTGATGGAAAATTTTATTTTGGGTTGATGCACATCAAAATAAACGTAAAAAATCCTCAACCAATCTCAAAGGTTTTCGAGTTGAATTGTAAGCAGTCTTCTTTTAGACACTTACCCTTTTTTCACACATAATGATAATTATTATATACTTGTATTTTTATTGTTTGACCTGACTTGACCCGAGTCATTGATCCGAATATTTAACCCGACTAACCGAGACATATCGATCGATTGAAAAGAAATTTTATGTCACGTAAATTTTCGCCCCCTAAGAATCTTGTAAAGCTCCGCCACTGCCTATATATGAACCAAACTTAATATCTGGGATGTAACTAAAATGCAGTATGACAGATTAATGCCTTATTAACTCAAAATGTTTATTAGCAATTGAAAGAGTTGCATATGTAACATCACCAAGCATCATTGGGCTTATTGCCTAGTGGTACTCCTTGACCATCAGCAATGGGAGGTCTTGGGTTCGAGTCTCGTCTGGAGTAAAAAATGTTCTGAGTGAGCTAGGGGGTTTTCTCAGTATGAGTTTCCTCCTAGATGGTGTGGCGGTTCCTCGATTCGGCACTCGTCAACGCCCGGCTTTAAATGTTTCCGGGGGTTGGTAGCGGTCAGTGATCGCAGCGCGTGGGTTGTTGGGTCCGAGGACTTGTTTAGCTATTCAAAAAAAAAAATGTAACATCACCAAGCCCCTAGGAAGGTTCAAGTTATGGTCTCCCAAGATTCCAAGAAAAAGAAAATGCGTATTGCCCAATGGGGAGGTTGAGCAAGTTTTTTTTGTTTTTCGTTTTTTAAATGTTTTTAAGGATTTCTTTATAAAAATAACAAGCAAAACAAGTAAATAATTGAAAATAGAAAGATATCATGCAAACACTATGGTGTGGAGTGGTTTACATACAATTACGCATAGATGATTCTTGTAGTTTTTGGACGATCTCTTGTATACATATTTTTATAGTTTTAACTCTCATCCAAGAAGTAAAAGAATGACATCGAACTATCATCGAGATAGGTTTGAACGCAATTGTATTCTCGTTAAGGATGTTGAAATTCAGATATCTAAAAATTCGAATAACGAAAGTTTTAGGATAGTTGATTTCACTATCCGATTTGTATAATGACTTGGATATCTAAGTTGATAAAATATATATATATATATACACACACACACAAATATAACTTTTTTTATTTATAGAAGTGATTACATAAATTAAAAATCAACTATAAAAATATTTTTAAACATATAAATTTAAAATCTTGAATTTTACAAGTATAATATTTCGAATAGTTCTGATATCCAAAAATTTATAAAGTCACTATCTGAATCCATACAGAAATTTTTGAATAATTGAATTTTCCCAATATCTAAATTTTTGCATAATTTGGATTCAAAATTATGAATAGTTCAAGTTCGGTTTCGAAATTTAAATATTTTTTCCTCCTTACACTACTCTAACATCAACCAAATGAAACCTCTAAGAAAATAATGTAATGATTAGAGTGAAGGAGTGAGAGCTTGTAGAACTCAAGTTTAATTCTTGTTAAGGTCGTTTTCCTTAGAGGTCACCGATTGCTTGTAGTCATATTAATTAATTAAAATAAATTTAGCTACACTAATATAATTATGCTATAATTAAGTCTTTATTATATATGGAATTAGGGTCACGCCTCGCCTATAGGACAAAGGGAATCAAAGGAGTAGCTGCTAGCCTGCTAGTAGCTTTTGGCTCGACGATAGAGCCACGCAATTTTAAGGCCTTATATTCCTCTTTCTGTGGACACTATGTTTTATTTATAATTTATAAAGCTACACAACTAGTTTAATAATAGTCTCGTGCTATGATTGTATTAAAACGAATCCTCCATGTAAAATTTACATAAAATGTAGTTTTAACGAGTCGATTTTGAGTATGGAGTGATTAAGGTTCATTAGAGTTAATCGCGTGTAAAATTTAAATAAAAAAAACTAATTTGTAGTTTTAAACTTTAAACACACTGATTTTAAGCATGTAGTGATGATCAAGGCTCATTAGAGTTAATAATTTTGACACAAATAAATATATAAAGAGTATAAATTCGCTTGCCAAGTTAACGTGCTAACCTAACACTTTCATCCATTGTTATTATTAAACTCAAACTCTTATAATAACCATATCTAGTAAATCTTATTTATAACATAAGTATTTGTAAGATCAGGTAAAATGTAAGTGAACCTTACTTTATTCATACAGAAAGATGGATTGCTTACATGAAAACCTCGGCTCATGAACAAACATGAATAATCAACGCAAAACACAGATTTACGAAGGTAAACTCGACCATAAATGTCGAATCTCACATAATGAAACAAAATTATATAATAACAACACGTACAAACACCCTTCACATGTTCCTACAGGAATCTTCAACCCCTATGATGTAGAAATCCAATATAGCACAACATTTTTCTAAATATTCGTATATAAAAAATAGAACATAATATATAAAAAGGATAAAAATTACTCTGACTGCATTTGTTTCAAGCTTATTTTGATACATCATTTAGAGTATATTACTGATTATGTCTTTTAAAAATATAACAATTTGCTGGTTTCGTCCTTTGACTTCAAAAATTACTAGGGGTGTCTTTATTTTGAAAATTTTGCACTGGTTTTGTCCTTTGTCACTAACTCCGTTAACTTATTCCGTTAAAACCCCCATGTGTCAGTCACATGAGGGGTAAAATGGTCAAATCCACATCTTCTTCTTCCTCACCTAGGGTTTTCAAATCTCATTAATTTCAGATCCCTAATTCATGTTGTTTTTATGGCATGTTTATGAGTTTAAAACGTTTAGAAACATGTTTGGGTCATGAAGCAATAAAAACCCGGTTGATTAGGGTCCGATTTTGGTCGGTTTCGTGTTGGAATCGTGTCGCCGTAGGTTCGCCGGATTCCGGCTAGGGGGTGGCTAAAAAACGTTGTTTTTATGGCATGTTTATGAGTTTAAAACGTTTAGAATCGTGTTTGGGTCATGAAGCAACAAAAACCCGGTCGATTGGGGTCCGATTTGGGTCGGTTTCGTGTTGGAATCGTGTCGCCGGAGGTTGAGGTTCCTAATTGAGTGAGGTTGGGAGTGTTAATCTTATTCACAAAAAATACTAGTCCAGCTGTTATCCTTGAAGGAAAAGTGCACTAAAAATGAATTTAACTAATGTGCAGGTAACGACGACAAAATCAAATTATAATACTTTAAAAAATTAACTAAGAAGGAAAAATAAAAAATAAATAGTACCGCATCGATAGACACCTCCAAAATTGCCCCATGTTTACTACCCACCTAAATGGGTCAAACTACGACACCGGCATAACATCTTTTTCTCATCTATTTATATCTATGTTAATCATATAAATTAATAAAGAACTAGTTTCAAAATTCACTCATAGTAACGAAATAATAAGATCGAAATATTTCTTTTTATTTTTCGTTATACTCTAGTTTTTAATCAAAAAATTTTTGGTATTTCTTATTGACGCTTATAATTTTAACATGAAGTGAATATCACTTAATTTACTGAAATTATATATAATTATATCACTTAATTTACTGAAATTATATATAATTATATTTATGTGTGTGTGTTTGTGTGTATATGTATATATAAAATATATTAAGAAACTAAATCGAGGTAACTAATTCTAGCAATGAGATAGTGTACCATTGCTCATGCTCATCAAGCGCTTTCTAACCGAGTATATTTCCTAACATTTTGGAGCGAGCGTCAAACGAGTTTTAAGCGTCGAGCAATTTGAAGAGCCCTAACCAAAACTAAACCAATCACTTCCCTCTTCAAAAATTGGTTCCGAAAACTGAACAGATTTCACAAAAAACAGGGGGATTTTAACTTTAGTTGAACCAGACCATGTTTGAAACCGAAACCGAAACCGAAACCAAAACCAAACCAGAAAGAAAGGAAAAAAAACCGTCTGTATACCTCTAAAAGTGACTACAATTCTTGCCCTGATCCATCACCAAACCCTCCTCATATAACATGCAAATACATATATCTCCATAAAAATTGCAAACTCAATCGAAACCACCACTAAAAATTACTACAAACTATGAAAATCCAGAAGTTCCTAAACTATAAAATAAAAAATACGTAGCTTATTTAAAGCCACAATGATCACATACATATACTAAAAAAAAAACATTTAGATTAGTTTCACTTTTCAAAACAATCCAATGATTTAACATTCAGATCTGATATTCATAACCCATTTTAGGTTTCAGTCACCCGACTCTCGTATTCAGACCCAGTTTCCAGATAAACATAAAAGAAACCAGTACCTTAAACCTTGTTAATCAAGCAGATCAGACACTGCAGTTTTCTTAAATGCATCCACCTGAGCCAACCGTTCTGCCAGCATTTTACTCGGGAACATATTGTCAGCCTTCAACCGTTCTCTAAACCCGTAAATGGGAACTTTAGCATTTATATATGCCTGCAGAAGTGAATCATACTGCCTGTATCTTGAAACGTACCCAATTTGCCTCATTTTAAAAAATATTTTCTCAGCATTATGCACATCTCCATTCTTAGCATAATGGTCTAAAATCATCATAAATGTAGCAAACAAAGGCTTCATATTAAGTTGCTGTGAAGCCTTGTTCAGAATCGAATCTGCCTTTTCGACCTCCCCTGTTTCTATGTAAAGTTTGACCAAAGCATCCCATGTCAAAGGTCCGAGTCTACAACCGCTTTCACTCATTTGTTTCACAATTTCTTTTCCCTTGAGTAACATCTTGTTATTTGCATAAACTTTCAACATACAAGTATACTGTTTAGCGGATAGTTTTTTCCATTTTGTTAACATTTGGTTAAAAACAGCTTCTGCTTCCTCAACTTTCTTCAGTTTTCCAAACGCCTCGATAGCTCTTATGCTTTCTTCTAATCGCGGGTTATTTTCACATGCTTCCCAGACTCGTTTAACATCATCTTCACTTCCAATTAATGCATAAATTAGGAGTAAAGAAGAACATGCCCTTCGGTTTTCATTTAAATTGCTTCCTTCCATTTCCTTCAAAACCCCTTTTGCTTTTTCCTTCATCCCTGCATATATATACTGTCGTGCTAATACAACTTGCAATCTTGAATCTGGTTCCAAGCCTTCACCTTTCATGGTTTCAAGAACTTGTTCCATCCCATTAATATCATTTGACATGCCTTTAGTTTCAATCAATAATCTATATGTGAATAGTGACGGCTTCACGTTTTCTTTTTCCATTAATAGTAACACATCGGCTATTTTCTTCTTGTCGGTTCTCTTGTACAAAAGGAGCAGTTGATTGCAAGCAAAGGCAGTGACAGGTAAATTCAGGTCTTTCATTTTGTTAAATACCTTTTCTGCTTTTTTTATGTCGTTGTTAAGAACACAGTTAGCTAAAAGTGTTCTGTATACTATTTCACCTTTAAATGAGTCTGGGATTTTGTCAATGTAGGCTTCTGCCTTTTGTAAGCCTCGTATTTTGGCTATTAAATCAACGCGAGACGCGTAATCTCTCTCTGAAAATTCTATACTCTCTTGTGATTCTAACCATTCTGATAGCTGCAAAACCAAATTTCATAAATTGAGACACAAAACAACAGTAATATTAAACACATAGTTACAAATCACTATTTGAGATCAGCAATACATCCATTCAATGAAATAATTCCAACAAGCAGGCGAAAATATACAAGTAAGATGACTTAACCACACATGTAAACATCCTTCCCTTTATTACATAAGATTCATGATTGCCTGATTAAAACTATGAAAAGTCACTAAAGAGGAAATGGGTTAGATAGGTGAATTAGGTTGAACCAAAGAATGCCTTTAGTGTATAAAAACCCCTAAATCATAATTTTCAAAAAAATAAATTATTGTTGAAATAATACAGTTGTCTTGATCATATTTGAGACAAAAGATATTAACAGTTCTGGCAAACAGTGTTTCAAGTCAAAGCGATTCAGCCTGCACCAAAATATCATCTTGTTTTGAACTGTTGACAGACCTATTTATTTTGCTTACTAAACCTCAGGAAATATACGATTCCTCCATTTTGTGGTCTTGCCCCTATTCAGGGGACATTTACTTATTTGGCTAATTGGCTGATGGCCAAACATGCTCACTAAACTAAACATTAATTCAAACTTTCCTTTTGTCAGGAAGAGGGTAATGATATGCTAGATAGTGCATCAAATTTGTTCAATTATAGCTATAAAGTTTGCAACACTATGTTCCTGTATCAACTCTCAACTCTTTGCTGGTAGCCTGGTACTCATTTATATAATTGCAAGTAAAATATCAGTCTATCATGAAAACAAAACAATAAATCTTCTCTTAGTTTTCTTTAATTAGAAGACTGGTATCCTCCAATTCAGATTATAAAAACCAGAAAAGCCAAAACTTTATTGAATCAAATATGAAGTACAAAATAACCTAAAACCTTAACCCTATTTATACTAAAACCAACATCAATAAAGTCAAAGTTCTATCCTAAAAACATGCTAAAAAAAACAAAACAACCTAATGCAAAACTAATTTAAACTACACTCTTTAGCTTAAACCCTTAAACTATTTTATATTACTAGATTAGTCCAACAATCACCCCCCTAATCTTGTAATGCTCATTCCTTGATCACACAAGTGCTGGCCCAAAATTATCATCTTGAATAAAATTGGCTTCTTCTTCCTTTGGCTTTGACTTTGGACACTCATATGCCTAGTGACCATATTCTTAACAATTGTAACATCGAATGTAGCTTTTATCTCTATTTGCACCTCGTTCACCTCGGTCTTCATTGGGTCGAAACCGACCTCGTCCTCTACCATGACCTCTACCTCTTCCATTCTTACTTTGACTTCAGCACCCTAGTCCACAACTTTCACAACAAGACTCTTCTTTCTTCTCTTGTTCATCAGTTTTAGAAAGCAATAATATTTCTTGATCATTAACATTATGCACTTTAACTCTTCCCTCATAGGCTTTTAACCGACCCACAGCTTCCTCAAAAAACATATCATCAAGATCAGCAAATTGCTCGATAGCAGCAACAATAGGCATGAATTTTGTCGGAACCGCACTAAGCAACTTTCTCACCACAACCTCGTCTTTGATTAATGAACCAAGTTCTTTAAACTTTGCTACTACCGCCAACATCTTTCCCGAAATTCATCTATCGACTCACTTTCTTCCATGAGAAGCTTCTCCAATTCGGTTCTAAGAGTTTGAATTCTTGCCTTTTGTACCCGATCCGCTCCTAGAAACCGAACCCTAATTGACTCCCATACGTCTCTAGCCTCGGTATGTTTTGCTACTTGTAGCAATATATCTTCAGGTAAGGATTGAAGAATAAAAGCTCGCGCGGTAAACTTTTTCTTTGTGTCGACTGTTACTCCGGTTATTGGATCAATGGATTCATGCAACCCGTTCGCTTGCAAGATCGATTCAACCAAAATTGCCCATGTTGTATAGTTTGTGGATGTTAACTTTGGACATTGAAGAGAGATGTGATGAAGACGGATACAACACACACACACAAATAATGATGTAATCGGATATTGTAATTAATCAGAAGCTCAAATCAATTACAATGAAAAGTAAATCACCCAAGTACAAGACCTTTCTCTCACTCTGCAACTCAGAGGAGCCCTCAATAACAAACTCACCAATGGCGTCACTATCAACCCTTATTCCTTTATATAACTAAAACGTAACAAACTATTAATGGCTAATGCCTATTTTGCCCCTTCTAGAATAAACATGTAGAATGGGAGGCTTAGGTGGCTCCTCCCTTGTATTATTCTTATCATTGCCCGCGCCATCTTTAAGAGTCTTGTCCTCAAGACTTACATTTGGAAACTGATCCAGCAACCACTCTTTGTCTTCCCATGTAGCCTCTTCCCGTGACTGATCTTTCCATTGAACCAACCATTGTGTCACTTTTGTTGTCCCTTCTTGCCTTGAACGAGAGTCCAAAATAGCCGCTGGGGTTAAAAGGTCTGAAACATCCATCTCTAAGTCTGCTGGGAACACTGTTGTTGACTCTCCCCTGATGGCTTTCTTTAGTAACGACACATGGAAAACTGGGTGTACCTTAGAAGTAGCTGGGAGCAGCAATTTATAAACCACCTTTCCTCTTTTCTCCAAAACTTGAAATGGCCCAAATAAACGAGGAGCCAATTTGTGATTTTTCCTGCTAACCACCGATAGTTGTCGATAGGGTTGCAACTTTACATAAACCCATTCTCCCACCAGAAAATTCAGCTCCCTTCGATGCTTATCAGCTGTTGCTTTCATAGCTGATTGAGCAGTGGCTAAATTCCTTTTGAGCAATTGAAGTGCCTGGTCTCTATCTTTAAATTCTTGTGCTACTGCTTCGACTTTGATTTCCCCTTGTCCATAGTGAAAAATAGTAGGTGGTTTCCTGCCATAAACCAATTCAAAGGGAGACCTTCCCGAAGATGAATGGAATGTTGAGTTGTACCAAAACTCCGCCCAAGGTAGCCATTGTGCCCATGTCTTGGGTTTATCCACTGCAAAGCATCGTAAATACGCCTCCAAACAGCGGTTGACCACCTCTGTTTGCCCATCTGTTTCTGGGTGATAGGCTGAACTCATTTTTAAGGTTGTGCCCTGTAATCGAAAAAGTTCTTGCCAGAAGGTACTGATAAAGAGTGGGTCTCGATCGCTTGCAATAGTTTTTGGAATTCCATGGTGTCGCACCACTTCTTTAACAAATAGGTCAGCTACACCTTTGGCTGTGTAGGGGTGTTTAAGAGTGATAAAATGCGCATATTTTGATAGGCGATCAACCACCACCAAGATTACATTGAATCCCTTTGACGTGGGAAGTCCACCAATGAAATCCATAGATAAATCTTCCCATATTGCTTCTGGAATGTCTAACGGTTGTAACAATCCTCCTGGCATCAGTGTACTTGCTTTGCACCTTTGACATACATCACATTCGCGGACATACTGTTTGACCACTGAAGTCATTCCGGACCAATACAAGTTTGCAGCCAAGCGCCTGTATGTCCGATAATAACCCGAGTGTCCCCCTGTGGCTGTGGTATGGAACTCATGTAGAAGGGCTGGAATATGTTTTGACTTTGAGGAAATGACTAAGCGATCTTTATAGAATAATACCCCTTGTTTAACGTGGAACCCAGGATACTTAATTGGATCAGAAGTACATCCTTGTATGATTTTTGTAACAGCCGGGTCATTCTTTGCCTCGTCGATTAAGAGAGATCCTTGTACCCAAAGGGATCCCGAACAGATAGTATTGATGGCTCCATATTCCGCTTGCCTTGACAGTGCATCCGCGGCTCTGTTGGATCTTCCCGGCTTATATTGAATTTCAAAGTCGTAACCAAACAATTTAGCCACCCAGTTTTGTTGGTCGGGAGTGGTGACTCGTTGTTGCAATAGGAACTTTAGGCTTTTCTGATCCGTGTAAACCACAAAATGGGTTCCCAGTAAGTATTGGCGCCAGTGTTGAACAGCTAGGACAAGAGCCATCATTTCTCGTTCGTAAGCCGATTTTGCAAGATTCCGGTCGCTTAAACCCTTGCTAAAAAACGCAATGGGTTTCTTATGCTGCATTAACACTGCTCCTATACCTCTTCCTGATGCATCACACTCAATGATGAAAGGTTGATTAAAATTAGGTAAAGTCAACACTGGTGCAGACACCAAAGCGTGTTTTAATTGAGTGAAAGCTTCGTGAGCCTGTTCCGACCAAATAAAAGCATTCTTTTTGGTCAGATCAGTCAAAGGCCGAGCAATGCTTCCATAGGACTGAATAAATTCTGTAATAGCCCGTGAGGCCCAGAAAACCTCTTAAACCTTTGATCGAAGTCAGAATGGGCCAATCCAAAACCGCTTGGATTTTCACAGGGTCCATGGAAACCCCTTGACCACTGATAATGTGGCCCAAATAGTCCACAGTTGTTTTGCCCATAGTACATTTATGAGAATTGAGAACAAAGGAATTGTGAGATAAAATCTGGAAAACAGTGTTGAGGTCGGACAAATGAGCATTCCAGGTAGGGCTGTAAACCAGAATGTCATCAAAGAAAATGACGACCGAGATGCGAAGCAGGGGTCGGAATATGTCATTCATAATTGCTTGAAACGTTGTGGGGGCGTTCATTAGGCCAAAGGGCATTACTAAGTACTCGTAATGTCCCTCGTGAGTTCGAAAAGCTGTTTTTGCGATGCTCTCATCTTGCATGCGAATCTGATTGTAACCCGACTTCAGATCCAACTTCGAAAAATAGGCTGCACCGTGCAATTCATCCAGCAATTCCTCCACTGGAATAGGAAATTTGTCTGGAATAGTAGCTTTATTTAGGGCCCTATAGTCAACACACATTCTCCAAGAGTTGTCTTTTTTGCGTACCAGAATGACGGGACTCGAATACGCACTGTTACTGTGTCGGATTAGTCCCCCTGCTAATAATTCGCGAACTTGGCGCTCAATCTCATTCTTTTGGATGTGGGGATAGCGGTAAGGGCGCACAGCTACAGGTTGGTCATTGATGAGGGGAATACGATGGTCATGGGTCCTTCAAGGAGGTAGGCCTTTTGGAGGTTGGAATAGGTGTTGGAAGTCATGTAAGAGTTGTTGCAATTGTCTTTGTTGTGTCTCGGCTAGCTCTCCTGAAGAGAACATAGGTAGTGGAGTGAAGGTGTTGGGAGGCCCAGTGGAACCCAAGAACAAGGCCCCGTCATCCGTTGGCAGCCAAGTGTGGAGGGTAGCAGATTGGGATTGTTTGTTGGACACCCCTTGTAAGACAACAGAAGTGTCCATATAACGAAATTTCATCGATGCGTTCTTCCAATCGTGGGTAACTTCCCCTAAGGATTGCAACCAATCCATTCCCAATATCAGGTCCAAGTCCCCTGTGTCGAAAACTAGGGAATTGAGAGAAAAGGTACAAGACCCAATCTGAACTTGTAGGTTGACACATTGCTTTTGGATGAACACCACATGGCCATCTCCTAGGCGGATGTGAATACCAGAAAAGATTTCAGATGGGATGTCTAAAGCAGACACCAATTGGCTGGAAATAAAGTTGTGGGTAGCCCCACTATCAACCAACAAACAAATAGGAATTCCTTGGATTGCACCTTCTAGTTTGAAAGTGCTAAGGACTCCCTGATGGACTGAAAGGCCTGCCATTACTAAAGCCATACAGGTGCCCGATACCTGCTCATCTAATGCATCCGGACAAGGGGTATCCAATACTAACAGGTCCCCATTTACACTGTCATCTTCATCTTCACCCAACAGTAAGACCCTTAATTTCCCCTCTGGGCATCGGTGGGCCGGCCCATACAACTGCCCACATCGGTAACATAGGCCTTTTTTCCATCGTTCTTCCCATTCCGTTCGAGACAAGGAACGAACACCCCTTTCCTTGTTGGAATTGAGGCCCGCTGAATTGGTCCCCATAAAAGAAGACTTTGAAAGAGTGTCGGATTTTAGTGCAGGAGATGAGAATCGATTCCCCGCATTGATTCTCGAATCACTACGTTTACTACCAAGTGTGTGGTCCAAATTAGGGTTTCCCAACCCCCCAACAGAGTCCCCATAACGAAAATGAGATAAAGGACCAGAAGAACCGGAAGGGTGCAGCATAGCCTCCACATCCTTTGCTAAATAAATAGCATCCAAACGCGTTTGAGGCCTATGTAAGCGAACCCATTTTTTAACATCATCCCTTAAACCGGCTATAAAGTACCCCAGAGTTTGGGTTTCCGACAACCGAGGTACCAAGGAAAGCAGGTACTCAAAATCATCAATGTAATCTAATATAGAGTCTCCTTGCTTTATGGTTGCAAGTTGCTCATATGGATTATGGATTTCCAGACCACTAAAGCGCTGCAACAATTCCAATTGGAATTCGGTCCATGTTAAGAATTCATGGACCTGGGTGACAACCGTAAACCAATGTTGCGCCACCCCTTGCATGCTTAGCTGAGCTAATTTGAGACGTAGCACATCGGGGGTGTTATTAATGTCAAAATACAGATTAGCCTTGTTAATCCACCCTTGTGGATCAAACCCAGAAAATTCTGGAAGCTTGATTTTCTTCACCACCCATGGAAATGGTGGTGAAGAAGAATCCGGTGGAGGTGGGGGAAAAAGAGGACCATGAGGACCCGTAACTTTGGGACCCGTACTTGAGGTAGATGAATCTTCAGGATGTTTCTCGAATTGCGTCATCCAAGCAGATATCATTTTACGGAACTCAGCCGATTCTGCATTACCCGTGGTGATCAATTGTTTCATCTCCGTCACATCGGATTGGAGTTGCTTAATTTGTTGCTCATGGACGTCCAAAAGTGCATTCTGCGCGCGAGTCTCCATGATCGATTGGCAGGTCGACGACAGGTCGGACCAGTGATGAAGACGGACACACACACACACACAAATAATGATGTAATCGGATATTGTAATTAATCAGAAGCTCAAATCAATTACAATGAAAAGTAAATACTCAAGTACAAGACCTTTCTCTCACTCTGCAACTTAGAGGAGCCCTCAATAACAAACTCACCAATGGCATCACTATCAACCCTTATTCCTTTATATAACTAAAACGTAACAAACTATTAATGGCTAATGCCTATTTTGCCCCTTCTAGAATAAACATGTAGAATGGGAGGCTTAGGTGGCTCCTCCCTTGTATTATTCTTATCAAGATGGTTGATTGTTCTCTAGCTGGTCTAATTGCCCCTTCTGCCATAATTTTCTTTGATTCACAATTGTTCAATACCTCTCACAGCAATTAAGCCCACACAGGTTCTAATCACTCCCACATAGGTTCTTATTACTCCCACACAGGTCTACTTACTCCCACACAGGTTCAATTACTCCCACACATGTGTTTTTCTTTGATTGTTCTTCTCCCACACAGGTACTATTACTCCCACACAGGTTTGATTTCTCCTTTTTCCTACACGCAGAGCTGTTCGATCGTGATTTAGTCTTTAACGCAGAAACAGGGAACTTCGTCTTTTTTCTTCGACTTCAATTTCAACACGCAAACAAAAATCGTTGTTTCGATTACTTGGAGTGAGCCTTCAATGTCGTCGATTGAAACCCAGCTGCTTGAGACGACTCTTCAATTTTGACCTAGAACACGTCTTCGCCTGGAATCAACCTTCGATTTCGTCTGGGATGAGCTCTTCAGCGTCGCCTGGATGAGCCTTCAATGGCGCTCTGATACCAATTGAAGACTGGTATCCTCCAATTCAGATTATAAAAACCAGAAAAGCCAAAACTTTATTGAATCAAATATGAGGTACAAAATAACCTAAAACCCAAACCTCTATTTATACTAAAACCAACATCAATAAAGTCAAAGTTCTATCCTAAAAACATGCTGAAAGAAACAAAACAACCTAATCCAAAACTAATTTAAACTAAACTCTTTAACTTAAACCCTTAAACTATTTTATATTACAAGATTAGTCCAACATAATTAATTATTTTTGTAGCATGCCATGTCTCTTATTCAACTACAAGATCAAGCATATCAAATTGAAATGAGAGAGTTTCACACATAAAACATACCACCTAGAGGAATACAGGAAAAACTGAAAGGGCATATACACATAACTTATATATGCAGATGAAACCATGTGAAAAATTTTCATATGAAGTAAACATAGTAACATACTACCTGGATAAAAAAAAACAAAAATTCAGATTATTTATGAAGAAACCATGGTAAAATTTCAATTAGATAAACATTGCCTACATATCCCTTGATCTAGTTAACTGATTATCTGATTGATTATTCAACTCACGTTAATCAGTTTCAAGACCAACAATTAAACATCCCCTTTTTAAAACTTATTATGTGATAATCAAAAAATCAGATCGGATAATTAGCAGTAATTATGCGTGGTGCAAAAGATGCACAGACATGCTTTGTTGTTTGAAGTTATAAATATCATTGCTTATGTGTTTGACAAATTCTGATTATTTAAGCTACCAGTAGACTAAATGACCAAAAACTATATTTATATGTATATTGTTGGAGTATAAAATCTAAAATTTGACTATTTATATTGTATCAACTTCGCATATATACTTGCAACAATTATTTTCTACAAGTAATATATTAACAATGGAAATGGGGTGAAAGTTTTTTAAAAAAAGTAGCAATGTTTGTTTCTTCAAAAATCAGTTTTGTTGCAGTTTGTTTGATATTAATGACTTCATCACTAAATAATCAAAACCATAAGCATTTTATCCAAACACTAAAACTAATTATTACAACTTCAAATCAAAATAATCATATCAGGTTTATAACGCACATCCAGACACCACCAAAAACCAGCAAACAAACATAGTATGATTATGTCAAGGTACCTGCAAAGCCTTCCCATACATTTTTCGCCTTCGGAGTTCAAACATTGCATGTGATATCTCAGACCTAGACAAATCATGTCCTTCTATAACCCACTTATCTAGAGCAATCTTAGGAGACATTGATGAAGAATCAACGACCACCTTAAACAACCCTGAAGAACCTCTTTGTTCTCCAACATTATCTCCTGTTGTCTCTTCCTCGGTATCTACTATATCTAGCTCATTTTCAGATTCAGATTCTGATATAGAAACAGACATATCAGCTTTCTTAATTGGTTCTTTTTCAGATTCAGATTCAGCCTGTGAAAAAAAGTTATGTTTCCCAATAAAAGAGCTTTGAGGGCCACAGGCCTGAGATGAATACTTCCTTAAGAGTAGGAATCCATCAGATAGAGTTGGTGGGGGCCCCCTAAACCCAATGTGGCCCATGTAAGTGGAGCTTGTTGTGTCAGTTTTCGCATTACAAGTATGAAAAGTTAATGATGACAATGGTTGGGACCTAGATGAGATGACAGAAAAAAATATTAGAATATGTAGAACCAAAAAATCAAGTTTTTATATATATTTATTAACCCTTTTGATACTTAAATGACACGTCTTCCAGGATGTAGTCTCTGAAAAAGTTTGATGTAGAAAAATGAGTTAAGACATCAAACATAGAGGTGGAAAAAATGAGTTATTCAGGTGAGTTGGGTAACATTCAAATCCGGATTTAGTGAAAAGAAGGTAGTTTTTTGTACGGTTTGAAGGGATCGGGTTGGGTTTTTATGAAACATTGATGTACAAAAACTTTAGTTTATTTACTAACAACTAGTCAGTAAAGTGTGATTAAAGATTATATTATTTCAAATTTTCAATACTTATGTAATTTTTTAAATAAAATGATTAAGGAATTTTAATACATTTAAATATTTTTGGGTAACTTTTAACCAGTTGTTTCTTATTAAACTAATTTCATTTAATTTACCTATCAGAGATAAAGCGCAACCCGATTGACTCATTCTACATGTATGGTTTGAAAGTGCCACCTCTAGTTTGATGGTTGCTTCTCTATCCCCTTGTTAGTCTCCAAATTTACAATAAGAATAAACAGTCATTGGATTTGTCATTGAATTCAATCAATGAAAAGTGCAAATTTACACGGATTCAGCGAAGATATCAATCTTTCCTAATGTAGAATGGAAACTTCCATATATGACCTAACACATAAATGATAATTGGTTACATCCCAATAAATAAAACTCACCACCAGATTTTGCATAAATCATATGAACATACAAGATAAAAACAGATTAAAAGATTGTGTTACCTAATGTCTAGTACAACAACAAAATTCAGACAAAAAAAAGGGGAAAAAAATGATTTTGAACCCCTTCCAGAAAAAATCAAATGCTAACTGCGTCTCAATTTGTAACATCACAAATTACTCATCAATCTAGGGAAACTAGAGGCAGCCATAACAGATTCGACGATACAAATAACAAGAACAACATCATTTCCGTTCAATCGATCATATTCATTGCAATGAAACTACGAAATCAATCGCAAGTTTTCCTACTTCAATTTAACGCTATCATTCCAACAAACAAGGAGATGAAATAAGATAGAAGAACTTTACTTGATACGAACAGAAGCTCTTCGAATCGCCCACATGATGATTGATCTGAGATTAAGAATACAGATTATGAGAAATAAAAATTAGAATCAGAAAACACAAAAACCCTTTTTGTTTCTTAAACCTAGGCATGAAATGCATAACCAGAAAATTCACAAGTTCGTCCCTATAGTATCAGACTATATCATAGGTGTCCTTTATGTTTCTAGTTAATTAGGTTTAATCCAATAATTTTATTATTAGTTGATACAGGTGTGCCAAATATCTAAATCTGAACTTGAATTATCCAAACCAAGAATTTTAAATTTATATGCTTATGAATATTTATTAAATTAATTTTTAATTTATTTAATAATTTTTATAAATTAAAACACTATAATTATATACATACTAGTTTATTGACGTGTGTATTGAGTTATATAAAAGTAAACATTACAAAACAATCACTAGAAATGCACAAAAAAACCGGTTAACCGAACCGGTACTGGTTAGTAACCGGTTATTCGTATCAGTTATAGATTTTTGAAAAAACCGACGGTTCAGGACCAGTTTGAGGTTTCAAGAGACCAAACCGGTTAACCGGTCCATCTTAGTAAAAAATCGGTTATTTTGTGGTTAACCGGTGGGTTAACCGTTTCAATTATTATATCGGTTTTGGTATTAGAGGTTGAAAACCCAGTTATTAACCGAACCGGTTATTGATAAAAACCGGTTTCTAGACTTTGACCGGTTAACCGGTTCGGTTATTCCAAAACCAGTTTTCGTTCGGTTAACCGGTTTGTGCACCTCTAGCAATCACTAATAAAAAATAGACATACAAATAATATAAAAATTTTAACAGTTTTAAAATAAGAAAATAATACATTATTTTTGCTTCACATGGTATAAATCTTTAAACCCAAAAGGCATTAGAGAAAGGTGAAACAATTTATTTATATATGTTTTCATATTACTTAAAGTATAACTGGATGGAGTTTCAAATATCATGTAATTTCAGCGTTTTATGTTAATGTTGTTCTTTAAATTCACAATAAGTTACAGTTTTATCATGCCTAACTCCCATGTGAAATGAAAATCAACTTTGATTAGATGGGATTTCAAAATTGAGATCTTTTCAGCAATTTATGTATACAGATTAGGTGTCTATAGTTTAAAACTTTTAGGGCTTTATTCTTTAGTTGTGTTTGAGAGTTATTGGAATTGAAAGGGGCATACAAATTTCACATTTGATTGGTTGTTGAGGATAGAAAGGTGAAGGAAAAGATCAAGATCAAGAATTTCATATTTAATTGGTTGTTGAGAATAAAGAGGAGAATGAAAAGATCAAGATCAGATACAAAAAAGAAAAGGTCGATTATGTTGTTTATTAGAACACCACAAAATGCAAGGCTTGTGGGGAGAAAGTTTATCTTGCGAGCTTTTGTCATCTGATTGTATTAATAATCACAAATTTTGCCTCAAGTTTAGCCATTAGCCATTTAAAAGGCAAACCTTAAAGGTATGATAATGGTTTTCTTCTTTATGATATGTATAACTAGGTTAGAAACTCGTGTGTTACACGGGTTGAATAAAAATAACTAATGTAACTCATGAATGTATAAAATAAGCAATTAAAAATATTCCATACCATATCAAATAAGCACAACTGTCAAATTAAACTTATAATGCAGTACTTATAAGCAAATCATAAATCTCAAAATGTTTCTTTCTAAACTACATTAGATGTTTTATTTGTAACTTTACCTTCTGCATTTAATATTAGTAATTTTATTCCATCTATACTCCTCACTCTTGATAGTGTCAGATACAATCGTTCATGGGTGAAAACTGATTCTTTTAAGTACAACCAGCTTTTGATAGTGATGGTTATTGGCTCTTATTAATCATCAATTCGTCATTACAAAAGTTATTGATACTGGAAATTGCCTTCTATAGTACTTGAAAGAAATCATCTTTGTATGAAGGTATCGTAATAATTCATGAAATAAATGTACAATAATCAATATTAACTACAAATAGAATTTTCGCTGTTATAACATGTTTACCAAGAGATATATATAACATGTAACCTTGTACAATCACTCAAACCTTTTTGTTTGTCCATTTTTATTAATAGCATTGCCGGAACACCAACCATTTCCACTAATTCATGATTCGGTCCTCCCCAAACTGGAATCGGCCCTACCCGAACCAGTGGATATAGGCGGTTTTGGTTTTTTAGAGAAAATGAAACCAGAACTGGAATTACCCGAATCGGTTGGAACTGGTCAAAAACCCTACCCTAATCGGTTAAAAAAACGGTTTGCCAACCTCTACTTTGACTGAACTAATTCTTTTCATACCTACTGAATGATCATGAACTACAAAATAAGCATTCATAAAACAAAAAATAAACATAATATATATCACAAAAGTGCATTGCTCATTGTTTTAAGCACTATGTCCAAAATACTACTACTTAAGATCACAACCTTCTATAAAAGTGTTACGATACGTTGTTTATTTTCTTCAATACCAGAGAAATGGAACCATGTACCTTATTTAATGATAAAGCGAACACATTGATTTCCGTTCCATAAACGACAATCTATCTTGAATTGTACCTATCCTTTTCACAATACCTCTTGTAAATATCTGACTTCTCGAACAAAACATGCCTTTCCAATTCAGGACCCAGATCCAGGGCCGGCTCAAGCATTTCCGGGGCCCTAGGCGAAATTCAAATCCGGGGCCCTTCTCTCACACTAAATAGTTGTCGTTATAAACCCTTCTCCTTTGATGATATAGATTCGTATTCTCTATTTCTATTTGACATTGAATCAAACTAAGTAACTAAAAAGATAACGTAATCTAACTACCAAACCTGTTTGAACTAAAAATGAATCAAACTTGAAACTAATTCACATGTAATAAATCAAATGATTGAAATTAAATGAGAATAAGAGATGTAGCTAATAACCTGTTCAAACTTCTAACCACAAATTAATCCAACTTCAAACATGTTCAAACTACAAATGAATCAAACTTGAAACTATTTAACCTGTTCTAAATCAAAAAATGAATCAAAGTATCAAACTAATCAAGCTAACAAAGTATCAAACAAAAAAATAAACCTGAGCCCAAACTATGAATCAAAAATATCAAACCAAAAAATTATAAGTAACCTGTTCAAACCAAAAAAATTGAATGAAAGTATCAAACTACAAAGACCAGAAAATCAAATTAATCAAACTAACAATCAATCAAAAAAAGACTAGAAAATTAATCAAACTATCAAAGTATGAAGAACCAAATACTAAAGTTTAACAGGTGCACACCAAACGACATAAATCAAACCTGAACCCAAATGCCGACCGGTTTTCCGGCTGCTTGCTCCGCTGTGGCAGTGGCTACGGGCGTACTAGCGATGGAGCGAGTAACGAGGACTGGCGGACGAGTAATCTGAGAGAGTAATCGAGCAGACGAGGGGGCGCCGTCTGTGACAGAGGTATAGAAGAAGAAGATGGATCCTAGTCCTACGAGATGGAGGAAGAATCGAAGCGTGATGTCGCCTGCTCCGCTGCTCGCTTTATTGTCTTCTTCGTAACTCAATACTAACAACTGTGATATGAAAGTATGAAACCCTAAAATTCCAATTTCCTGTCAGGAGCCGAGGGCATGCCGTGTGGGTTTTGCGTTTTCTCCGGCCTCCAAGTAATTAACTTGAGCCCAATACGCAGTATAATCTAAGCCCAGTACGGTAGTACCCATTTTTCTGTTAAATCATGTAGATAGCAAGCCCACAATATAAACTTGATTTTTAAAACAGAGGCCCTATAAAATTGGAGGCCCTAGGCAATAGCCTAAAATTTAGGCACATTGGGCCGGCCCTGCCCAGATCATTCGTTACTCTCCAAACATACCGACATCTAATCCAAACGTTCTAGAAAAGTTAACTGGAAAGCGCTGGAATTCAAATTGATGTATCATTAGAAATAAATAGTAAAAAAAAAGTAAATACATACCAATTTAAGTTGGCATATATTTTAAAAGGAAGATCCCACATCCTGCTTGGCAGGACGCGCAATTATAGTAAAGTAGGTGTTATCTTCTTCTGAAGCATAATCATCAGCATCAACAACATCTTGGTAGTTGGTATGCGTGTTCTCTTAATTATTAAGATCAACATCAACAACATCTTGATGTTAATTTCTTTGTTCTTCATAAACATTATCAACAACATCAACAATATTTTAGTCTATTTGTTCTTCTAAAGCATTATCATCAACATAACATCAACATCAATAATATAGTGGCCTATTTGGAAGATAATAGAAAGTCTAGAAAACTCACTCATATTAGATTCAAGACATGCAATCTGCAATCTTTGTCCATCCATCATAGAAGATAATAAAAATTTTCTGATTTATTTATGGTAATTGTTCACTTATGAAACTCACTGGCAAATATGGTAATTTGACTTGGTGGCATTTTCTTTTCAAGAAGATGATTCACAAATGAAGTAGGCAATATTTGCAACATTATAAAGATTTTATTTAATTAAATATCTTAGATTCAAAGAAATAATTAAAGCAAACGAAGACATGAAATACCATAACCCTTAAACCTGTTCTAACTATATTTTATTGAATGGGTCACATATAGCCGATATTTGATCATTATAACAATAGGTCATTATTAAACTAATATTCTCTTCCAGTAGGTTGATTAGAATTATGCTAACCTAAAATGGATCACATTGTCAATCTTTCTGACTTGTTTCAATGATCAAGGCACATCAAGTAATATGCAAATCTGAATTTTATAACTTAGAAATTATTCAATTTGGGTTAATTTTAAATCAATGAAACATTACAACAAAATTGAGTTTCATAAGTCTGTTTGTTGTAAATTAAATTCCATCATTACTTCAGTATACGAAGAGAGATGAGTTTATGACATACAAAAAACCATCAACAAACATCATATCAGTTAACATGGTAGTATAATCAATAACAAACAAAAAATATGATATGAACCACAAAAGCAAGATAATTCATAAAATTCATTTGTAATGCAAACGAATTATGATAGGATTATCTACATGCTTATAATTTGTTTATATTCGTATCCAAAGTTGGTATTTAAATATGCTATTAACCCAACATGGAAAACCGACAAAATGACCATAACACACAAAATGCAACATACAAACTAAACAGAGTGCTTAACTTCCAATAATATAATCAAAGAATTGTGATACATGAATAACTACTATTTTACAGGTCAATTAACCCGTAAATGTATGAAGAACATGATAACAACAGACCCCATAACAAAATTTTGCCCAAAAGATTTAATCATGCGTTAAAATCAAGTGTTAGCCAAGAATTTAAGATGTTTTTCCATTAAATAACACCAATCACATATCATATTATCTATGTTGAGTATGTGTAACTATCATATGCAAGGAACCCATCATCCTAACAACTTAAAAATCATATGATAGCTTATAATAATTAATATATTAGAATATTTACTTGAATGTCATCGATAGATTCAGCAGAAACAATCAGGATAAAAAAAACGTAAATGTAATAGACAGGGATATATATAAAAACATAAAATTATGGGGTTAAAAGACGATTAACCAAAAGAAACGACAACGAAGATGATCGAATATCAACAAGGTGTTAGGGTTAACGAAAATCAATAAAAATCAAACACAAAATTATGGGGAAAGTCAAGGATATACAAAAACATACATTCTCAAAACAGATCAGCACATAAAATCTTTAATATTAAGCATGATTCGTGATTCGTTTTTTTAGTTTTTGTAAACACGTGTCTTCAAGAAACACGGATCAAAGAAAACTTTAATGGATATATATGGATCTAGGAATCAAACATACCTGAAAGGGATTGAGCACAATCTTCCGGATGGTGTTAATCGCGGATCATCTCTAGGGTTTTTGCAAGATACGGTGTATAGAAAGAGAAAAAGGAAGAGTCTGTGTTTAGATATGGATCGAAAAGATCCGTGTGTGCAAGAATCGGGTTTTATTTTTTGGGGGGAAAAAATTTAGATGTGTTAGAATTGTGCCATGTGTCCCTCAAAGATTTTTATCTATGTACTATAATAAAGCAACGTTTTGCTTTGCCACGTGGCGTTCAATGACCCACCTATTATACACTATTTCTCGCCCACCGTATTTAGCTAAAAATCACACGCGGATCTAAATTAACCATGGATATATCCGGTTACCCATAAGTCTACCACAGATTTACCCATATCTGTGAACATCGCATACTCCAAAGAAACCCTAGAACCTTCATCTCTTCATCTACATCTACAAATTCAGATTCCGAATATGGCAAATGTTGGTGATTAACATAAGGTATAAGTATCCTAACTTCAAACTTAATAAACTTTTCATCATGTTACACGATTTTGATGAAGATTGAAGATCTTCTTTTGATTGAAGTTCTTTTTTTTGTATATATACAGACACGATTTTGGTTCTTCTTTGAAGTTTTGATCTAGGGTTCATCGTTGCTCCATATAATAGATTTTGGTTCTTCTTTGAAGGATTATGTCCCTAATTGTAGATATAGGGTTCATAATTGTTGTGTGCACCAGTAATCTAATATGCTTCTATTAATGAATTTTTGAAAATTTGTTGCACAACACTTCAGGAAGACGCTAAAAGTCGTCATTCATTTCTACCATCCCCTATTGTATTCATGCAACATGTATAAAGCTCTGTAACAAAAACTTTATGTATTTTGAAGAGAATCGGAGTCTTGATGGTGATGAAGGAGGAGAGTTGGAGTCCGACTTGTCTCGGATGGAGATGATGCATTTGCAGGCGATTTTTTACAAGGCAGCGATGAAGAAGGTACTTTTTATGTTTTGGTTATTATAATTATTGGATTTTGATATGTTTTGTTGAAACTGTGGATTGTGATGATGAACTATGTAAACTAAAAACCAATTCAAACCAATGACATATAAGGAGTACTAAAACTAAGTTTGTCTTAATATTAAATTTTGGAGCAACCTTAAGGTTTTTGCGAGGTCATAGGTTCGAGTTGTGGAAACAACCTCCTGCATAAACACAGGTTAAGGACGCACACATCAGACCCAAGTTGGTCTGACACCCTGCATAACGGGTTGAATTTATCTGGAATTGCATAAGAATATAGTGTTGATTAGAGGTGTTTATTTTGATCATTTAACTCAAACATGGTCTAATTGGGTTCTACTTGATCTCCAAGAAAATGGTTAGAAACTTGAAGTTGAAATGATTCAAATTGGTCGAAGGTCACACAATGGGTATTCATATTCTTGCAGCCTCTTAAAGCGCTTCATTCTTAAGAATTAGATTCGCATTTTAAGAATATAGTATTTAACCGTAATTTTTCAAAAAATTAATTTTGAGATATGCAATGAAACTTAATAGAAACTAGGAATTTGGGACCTTCTTGATAACGCTAATAACAATTGTACTATTGTTGCCGTAGTATGTTATGTTTATAGTGCAAATTATGCCAATGTTCTTTGGGTTTTTGGTTGGTTGCATTTGTACACAGAAATGGGGTCTGGTTCACATTCAGATGTGGATTCTGATGATTCTGATATTAAAGACCAATCTAAGGCTATTGATGAAGCAAAAAAGAGAGAAGAAAAAGGGGCCTTAGAGGAACTTCAGCTTAAC
This sequence comes from Mikania micrantha, assembly GCA_009363875.1. Taxonomy (NCBI): domain Eukaryota; kingdom Viridiplantae; phylum Streptophyta; class Magnoliopsida; order Asterales; family Asteraceae; genus Mikania; species Mikania micrantha. The sequence goes on from CM018684.1 coordinate 58,232,366, forward strand.
ATAAAAAAAGCACCTGATGAATTCAGATTGCCCACACAAGAGGTTTTAGTGCTATCCATATTGACTTTTATACATGTTGTGATGCATTATGTTTCATGCAATTGTAAACAAAGAAACCATTTACTTCAAGAACTTGAAGTGGAGGCTCGTGGACCCCCTGATCTTACTGCTCTTCAACAAATAATAAAAGATAGTGAGTCTTATCATGCGATTATAAAACTCAACCTTTGCCACTGATATTCTCTATTTTTTTTAAAGTTTGCATTTTTAAACTATATTGTCAAGTTATATGAGTGCTCTCAAATTTCACCTCTTTGAGGCAAGAGGGAGCAACACGAAAGCAGTACATAGAACAACTTAAGTTGGATTTGGGATCATATTATGGCTACAATGAGTTCCTTATTTCTACGGGCAAGACTTTTTTATGGAAGACTTTATCAACATGCATACGTTCTAAAGGGCAGATTGTTATAAATGTTGCATCAAGTGGAATTACTTCTTTGTTGTTGACCAGAGGTAGGACTGCACACTCTAGATTTCATATTCCTTTAAACCTTAATGAGGATTCTATGTGCTACATGAAACCAAACAGTGATGTTGCTGAATTGTTAAAGGAAACAAAACTAATAATATGGGATGAAGCACCAATGGTTCATAAGCATGCATTTGAAGCATTGGATAGAACAATGAGAGATATATTACTTCCCCATGAATCCATAAATACAGGCGTGCCTTTTGGGGGTAAAACAATTGTTTTTGGCGGTGATTTCAGACAAATCCTCCCGGTCATCAAAAATGGAACTAGACAAGAAATTGTGAATGCTTCTTTAAGCTCTTCATACATATGGAACAAATGCAAGCTTCTCAAATTAACCAAAAATATGAGGTTGAACTTGGAAAATCAATCAGCTGACTTGGAAAAGACAAAAGAGTTTGCAAATTGGCTATTGCAACTAGGCGAGGGAAATCTTGGAGGCATAAATGATGGTGACACAACTATTGAAATTCCTGATGATCTTCTGATTGGTAACACAACGGATCCATTGGCGACTTTAATTCAATTTGTTTATCTGTCCATTCTCCAAGAGTTCAAAAATCCCGAATACTTTCGAGAACGAGCAATTCTGGCACCTAAAAATGAATGTGTTCAAGAAATAAATGATCAATTGCTCTCACTTTTCCCTGGGGATGAAGTAGAATACCTTAGTTCAGATAGCCTTTGTCAAACTGAACAATTGAATGAAGCAGTGCATGAAAGCTTATACTCACCTGATGTACTAAATGGTCTTAAATTATGTGGGTTGCAAATCATAAATTAGTACTAGAGGTTGGAGAACCTGTGATGCTACTAAGAAACATTGATCAACAAAATGGTTTATGTAATGGTACGAGACTTCAAACAGTATCGATTGGTAAGCGTGTAATTGAAGCAGAGATAATATCTGGCGGTACTCTTGGTACAAAAACATTCATTCCAAGAATCAATTTGATACCATCTGACAACAAAGTGCCATTCAAGTTTCAAAGAAGACAATTTCCAGTTTCTGTTTATTTTGCAATGTCAATAAATAAAAGTCAGGGAAAGTCTCTTCCATATATGACTAACACATAAATGATAATTGGTTACATCCCAATAAATAAAACTCTCCACCAGATTTTGCATCAATCATACGAACATACCAGATAAAACACAGATTAGAAGATTGTGTTACCTAATGTCTAGTACAACAACAAAATTCAGACAAAAAAAAGGGGAAAAAAATGATTTTGAACCCCTTCCAGAAAAAATCAAATGCTAACTGCGTCTCAATTTGTAACATCACAAATTACTCATCAATCTAGGGAAACTAGAGGCAGCCATAACAGATTCGACGATACAAATAACAAGAACAACATCATTTCCGTTCAATCGATCATATTCATTGCAATGAAACTACGAAATCAATCGCAAGTTTTCCTACTTCAATTTAACGCTATCATTCCAACAAACAAGGAGATGAAATAAGATAGAAGAACTTTACTTGATACGAACAGAAGCTCTTCGAATCGCCCACATGATGATTGATCTGAGATTAAGAATGCAGATTATAAGAAATAAAAATGAGAATAGGAGAACACAAAAACCCTTCTTGTTTCTTAAACCCTAGGCTTGAAAATTCACTAGTTCGTCCCTATGGTATCAGACTATATCATAGGTGTCCTTCATGTTTCTAATAAATTAGGTTTAATCCAATAATTTTATAGTTAGTTGATACAGGTGTGCCAAATATCTAAATCTGTAATTGAATTACCCGAACCCAGAATTTTAAATGGGTCAATTACATATATCCTCTTGCTAAAACCATTTATTACATATTTACCTAATCATAAAACTAAATTACATATTTCCACTTTCGAAACCAAATATATTATATATTTATCAATTTCATTAAAAAACAAACTATGTATTTCCTATTTTATCCTTAATGAACTAACTAAAAATAATTTACATATTTCTACTTACTAAGGGGCAATCTTGAAACATGGGGATATTTGTAATTTTAATTTAACATTGGGGATATATGTAATTTTGATTTTTAATAAGGGGATATATGATATTATCCCATTTTAAATTTATATGTTTATAAATATTTATGAAATTAATTTTTAATTTATTTAATAATTTTTATAAATTAAATAGTATCACTTTGTAAGCGTGTAATCGAAGCTTAAATCATATTTAGTGGTAATGTTGGTATACTTACATTCATTCTAAGGATCAATATGATACCATTTGACAAAAATTACTCTTCAAGTCTGAATGAAGACAATTTTTAGTTTCAATATGTTTTGCAATAACAATTAATAAAAGTCAGAAACAAACTCTTTCATTAGTTGGATTATATTTAAAATAACCGGTATTCACACACGGACAATTATACGTAAAACTTTTAAGAGTAAAAAGTAAAGATGGAGTTAAAATAATAATATCAGGTAGAGAGTAAATGTACAAATAAGACGTCAAATGTTGTATCTAAGAAAATTTTTAGAAACATGTAAATAGTTTTAATGTTTATATGCAATATATCTTTGTGATATATGAAATGTTTATCATCTTTTTTTCTAAGATATACAAAAATCTTTTCAGTAATATCTTTTATACTATATGATAAATTACATGTTTTTCCAAACTTCACCCGTATAGCACACATGTTATAATTATATGCTGTATTAAAATACAAATGTGTTATGAATAGTAGGTTTGTGATTTTTTAAATTTTCACCACCTGATTTCTTTGACTAACTCATATCACAAGCAATGGAGCCCATACCTCTGTCACATGGGGAAGTGAAAGACCATACAGACATCAACTTTGTTGTTTATTTAATTTATATATATACAAACATGAAGGCAATCATTATACATAAACACAGTATAAATAATTAAATAAAAATAATAACAGGTTAAATATATATAATTTTCAAAGAAAGAAACATATGTGATAAGCCTACTTGTTAGAGCTCATGGTTGTGAATGGAAGGTTCCACTTTCGATTCCCATCATCGGCACACAAATTTTTTTATTTTCGTAACTATTTTATTAAATAATAATAATAATTAAACAAGAGTTTATGATTTTTAAAGTCATGTCCTTATGTTTGTTTTCGTATTCTTCGGGGATGTCGTATTTGTTGTGATGGTTCGATTTATTGTTTTATGACAAATTAACAGTCATTGCGGCAGGTTTACAAAACAGAACTACAATCATATGTGATAGGCAAGCTCCTGAGGATCCGAATTATGTGGTGACATCCGAATTATGTTCAGCTGAACATGCAGGTCATGCAGGTCACGTGGGAATCACATGGGTCACTTTTGTTCAGCCTCAACTGAAGTCCATTTAATTTAATTGTTGTTCGCATTTCTCACGTTGCTGCTCTTTTTCATTTTTATTATTTTATGTTAATTTTGTTTCAGTTTTTGACATGTTCTCACATGTCTTACGTGGGTAGTTATTTTCAAGTTTGGTTATATGTAATCAATCATTTGAGGAATAAAAAGACAAATTTGATTTCCTTAAATTTACTCAATCTTATTTTGGAATTGAGTGTTCCAATGCTATTCTAGTTTTTTGGCTTAAATTAGAAGGTGATCTTGGAAACCAATTGGGATTCTCGTGGTGTGTCTGTAGCGAGGAAATCGGTTGGCTAGCCCTTCAATTCGTCGGCGTGGTGTAACTGTAGCTCCGGTGGGTTGTTGTATTGTAAAGACTAATAAAGGCTGATGCTCACCAAACTTCAATTTTGTCGAAGTACCAGACTCAACAGAGACAAACAGCCTTCGGAAGAAATGAGTTACTCATCGGAAGCGGCATTGCTTCCGAAGGGTAACTCACTCCTACCGAAGGCTGTACAAGACAAACTACTTCGGAAAGCCAACCCTTAACAGATTTAATGCTTCAGAGCATCCTTCCGAAGACATTAATGCTTCTGAAGAACAAAGGATTCCGAAGATTCTCCTCAACATCTTCCTAAGACAAAGACTTCCAAAGAGTACACTCTGACAAAAGACTGTAGCTGATTACCTTTTATGGTACATAAAGGTGCTGATAACAGACATGTTGGTCTGAGAACAACAAAGATTACATACCGAGAGTCAGACACAACACCTTACTTCTCCTCAGCTACATTAAATGCAAAAGATCATCTGAATCCTTGAAGATCAACAACATTAAATGCCTTTTGTATTTAGCTAGTCTTTGTAAAGTCAATGTCTATTTTAGTAATGATTGTAATTAAGTGTCTTAGCCTGTTAAGACACTTTAGATACTAGAATAAGCTTTACTTTATGTATTGTCTAGTATACCCAACTTGTATTCCTACGAGTATACGGTTGTAGCCTTGGCTATATAACCTCTCATTGTGAACCTGTTTAGTGTGCTTGTCTGATTGCAACACTTGTAATACTTTGAGAGAAATATATCTTTGAACTTGAAATGTATACTTGTGTTCTTACTATTATTCGAAGATTATTAGCTTACCATTGAGTGTTTGAGAGATCCTTCTAACAGATATTCCGCATCTGTTAGATTGTAAGAAAGAAATACTTGTAAAGTGTTGTTTAGAGTAAACAATCCGATCCAACAAGTGGTATCAGAGCTTTGGCTCTTGAACTTAGATGATTTATCATTAAGTTACTAGTTCTATTTCTTATAAAATCTCACTACTTCAAAACTCATATTCTGTGTATTTGTTCAAATGGCTGCTCTAAACAAACATGATACAGAAAATGGTACTCTCAACAAGCCACCGATGTTTACTCCTGAAGACTATGACACATGGAAAGTCAGGATGGATGGATTCATCAGGAATCAGGACTTCAAGCTCTGGAAGTCGGTTCTTGAAGAGCCCTTCATCCCAATTGTTCCTGCTGCAGGCGCCGATGGAATTCGCGACGTGGACCGGAATTCACGTGGGAATGTGAAAACCACATGAAACAAAAATACCCACACATGTTCACGGAACAGACAAACACTGGCAACACGAATTTCGGGACGAAATTCTTTCTAACAAGGGGAGGATGTGACACCCCGTAATTTCCAGGTCAGCTTATTGTTTATTTAAATGTTTATTTAAATGATTTATGTACACGTGGCACTAGAATTAGTTTAATTTAGTGTGACACGTGGCACGACAGTACGAACACTGACACACAACGAGATAATTCGAGGAATTATCGAGAAAACGCACACACGTGTCAAAACTCACGAACGTTGGTGAACGTCACAACAATTGGTCACAGAAACACTTCACGAGTCGATTATTATTAGCAATTGAAGATTAGAGCCCCAACGATGCTTAAACAAGGTCTTACAGTCGAGAAACGAGTGAAAACAGGCCTAAAACATCAAAATAGGCTTATTGGGCCTGAAAAATGGGCCAGGCGCTACGCCTGACCCTAACCCTTGACATCTGGCGATCCACGCGGAGGAAGAAGATGGCGCCCCATTCGGTTGACTCGCACGCAACGACTGGCGACGGGCAAGTCACGCCAGGCGATACGCCTGACCCCTAGATTCGCAGATTTCTTTTTAAACTTCCAAGATTCATCATCATACCTACACACACTCATTTTACCCAAACCCACAAGGGATGATGTGACAATCCGACTTTTCGAATTAACCTCGTTAACTGAAAATAACGAAGTCACAAATAGGTAGGCCCAATAAGGCCAAGGTAGGCCCAAGTAGGCCCAATAAGGCCAAAGTAGGCCCAATAAGGCCAAGGTAGGCCCAATGAGCCCAAGGTAGGACCAATTGTATTTATGAGGCCCAATTGGATTAATCAAGCCCAATAATATTCCAATTGGCCGATTAGTGACAATTCGGTATTCCGGATTAATTTCGTTAACTTTAGAATTAACCGTAATGATGGGAAATCATTTAAAATCGAACTAGAGGGATGGTAATTGATCAAAAGCAGTCTTAGAATGTTAAAACTTCAAGGATTAAGATTACAAATCAAGAAAAGTCTCAATTTTGACTTTTAAAGTCAAAATTCGGATATAGTGCAAACAAGAGTTTAAATTCGTATTAATTTGGTGTTAGTAACCGAATTAAACTCTATAGCGACTCATTATGATGATGATTAATAGCTAATCATCTGTTATAAGCACATGAGGGGTCGAATTTAACTCAATAGTTATTGAAAAGTCGAACCGTTACTTGGGTTGATAAAACTCTCATCAATCGATTGAAACATCACAAATTAAGTTCACAGAACCCATATTCGGCATATTCAGAGGGGAATCCAATTAGCAATTTGATCCCAAGGTGTTCAAGTAGAAGAATCGATTAGGAGCTTGGCCGAATTTCAATCTAAAGTCGAACTCTCGAAATTGATTATCAATACAAGTAAGTAATCATCTATACATCTTCTAACAGAGCCGACTAAGAATATCCCCATAGTAATTCGATTTATCAACAACGAATTGAAGGAGAACGAATTCTAGGGCTTAAATGGTAATCGGTTTTGGGTGTTTTGATACAATCGTGTTTAAGAATCAAATCAAAGTAAGGGGAAAGTTTCAGAAACCTTCGATGATACTAAACCACATTTCAATTGCATTAAACATTCACGAATTCTATGATCTCGATAATTAGGGTTCATAATGAAAACGTTTTTGGGGAATTCGAATGTATCAGTCTTAAAAATCAAATTGGATGACATAGGTAGATTCAGAAGAGACCGACTAAGGTGAAACCTAAATTAATTGTTGCTGTTAACATTGAATTGATTGATTTCAAGTTCTAGGGCTTGTAATAAGAACGAAATTGGGGGATTTGATTATAATGGACTCAAAAATTGAATTAAATGATACCATTAGATTCAGAAGGGTTCGATTAAGTAAAAACCTATGTCAATTTGATGTTACAACAATGAATTAATGAAGTTTGATATCTAGGGTTCGTGAGCATTAACTTTTTGGGGATTTTTGTTTTGAACGAGTTAATACTCGAATTAAACCATGTAGAAAGGTTCGAAATATGGTAAATAATAAAAACCCTAGGGTGTTATAACCGATTGGGTTCGAATTCGTAGTCAATTGGAAGTTGTTGCTTCGGCTATAATATCAAAAAGGAAATCGATTAGGGGGAAACTTAAAACAATTAAATCCCATGATAAGTCAATAAAAACTGATTAGTTTAGATGGTAGGAAGGAGGTGTTGAGTGTTGGAGGTCGCGGGTTCGAACCAGGCCCCCAACAGTTTTTGGACTTTTAAAGTTAATTTAGTATTTTGATCGTATCTCACTCGTTTTAACTCCGATTTGACCCATTCAAATTGCGTTAGAACCAGAATTCAGTCCCGAATGTTTTAGAATAATAAAATTTATATTTTAGAACGAAAACGTAATTGCGTACAATTACGTTTATTTAAATAAAATCATATATGATTTTATTTAAACGAGTTCAAAGGCACGTGTATTTACGTATGCACGTTTCTAACGAGTCTAACATGCGTGTGTTGACACGTATGTGATTCCAAGCACAAAACGACATTCCGAATAACTTTAGGTTATTGTTTAATCACAGATTCTTCGTAGGAGGACTTTCTACACGAATTTAAGTGTGCTTGATCATTCTACAACAAACAAAGGTGCGTACACGGCCCCTTTCTTATTTTAACTGTTTTGGGGGAGAAAACATGTGCAACAAACACTTTTTAGATACATATCACTTGCATGAGTTAGCTGTTTACATTAGGTGACAACATAGCATTTACAAGTCCTTACACACTTCGAACCGTTTAGTTTGCCGTAGCGCAAAGCGTGGTAGTTGGAAATAGATCTATTAGGTTTGATAAACCTCACTTGGTAGATGGGATCTACGCAAGTGTTTGACTGACCAAACACTCATTACTATTGTTTGTGACTAGACAATAGTGGCAAGGCAAAAACATGCTATAGCATGGCAATCGTCAGCTTCGGTGTCGATCACTTATGTAAATAGTACAAATGACTAGCTATCATGACTATGCATGTGTGATTATGTTATCTGCAAACTTGATATTCAAACTGTTGTTTTAAACATTATGAATGCTTAAACCTGTGTTATGCACCAACCTTTGTGTTGACTTGATTTACATGTTTTCTCAGGACGTTAAGGTGCACAAGAAAGCAGGCATGGACTAGGAGATTGAGTCGCATGCATGACTTTACATTTTAGTTATTTGAATTTGAACATTTGAAACTTTGTATTGTAATTTACATTTTACAACTGTTACTGGTTTTAAAACGCTTCCGCAAACTTTGAAAACTCTGATGTTATGTTTTTAGACCAAAGTATGTTTTGAAATCCATATAGAGGTCTTCGTTATGTCTAATGATCTGAGATCCTGGTTTGTCACGTTCCCAAACGGTATGATTCCGTTAGTTGGAAATTGGGGGTGTGACACATAGCTCGGCTGTTTCCCTTCCCAAACAACTGATTCACTTGATTCCACCCTGTGGAACCCATTAGAGACCCTTTCTTGAAGCTTGGAAGCTTGGTTGCCATCAAGAACTTGAAGGAGAAGGACATTGTAGCTGGAAGATCACCATCACCACCTCAAGGCTGCTCGAACCTGCTGTCCATAGAGTTACCAGGGCTGTTCCAGCAACATCTTGGTGATACAAGTCCCTAGAGAGGTAGTTTTATGACTTCATACACACACACCACACTCACAAGTTCACATGCAATGCATGAAACACACATGCAAGCACCCATGGTTCACATGCACGAGATTTGCTATTGGGTTCGTTGATTTAAATGAGTTTCTTGATGATCCATGATGATTTTGTAAGGATCTATGAAGATGTATGATGATGTGTTTGTATAAATATCATGATTTGGTCTTGACTTGATGAAATAGTTGCATGCATGTATGATCTAAAGCCTTGTGAATGGATTTGACTATATAGAAATGATTGTTGATAATGTATAAGTGTTTTTGCAAGACTAGATCGTGATCTTGGGGGCTAAAATGTGATTAAATAGCACACTTTCTATTTTTAGAAACTTTCTAGTTACAAAATGGTGTTTTGGTGAAAATGGTAAACATGCATGTGTATGAACTTGTTATTTGAATGATATTATGATGATTAGAAGTTTAGGAGATGTGATTTTGACATCGATGATGGTCATTTTGACATAGTTACTATTTTTAGTAACTTTTATAAGTGAACTATTGCTAGATGATGATTATGGTTACTTGAGTATGTTCAAATGGTGTTAAATGACATATTATGATGATTGGTGATATGAAAATTGGTTTAGAAGAGTTAGGATGGTTATCTTTATGCAAAATTTTAAAGTTACTATTTATAGTAACTTTGTTTTTAGAAAAACCGATTTATGAACATTTTGTATGGTTTGAGCATGCTAAGTGATTTATTATGATATAACATGATGATTGTATGCTAAGTTAGATGGTTTCCGATAACACGTATGCTATAAATGGAAACTTTCCATTTTAGGAAACTTTTGTGTGCTAACATGATGAAAACGACTTATATGATTCCATATGATGATGTGCTATGTGTTAACATGATCACATAGGACTAATGAGCATGCTAGAACTTTAAAACCGTTATGCTTTGTGCACTTTCCATAAATGGAAACTTACTATAAATAGTAAGTTGTCCATAGACGCGATTTGCACGTTTTGCACACTACGAGCACTTACACGTTTACTACGCGATCCACAACCGTCACACGGTTCACCAACGGGTCGTTGAGTTGACACGGTCAACATTGGTCAAACACGGTCATTATGGACCAACACAGTCGAACACGGTCATTGTAGACAAACACGAGCAAACACGGTCATTGTGGACCGACACGGAAAAACATGAACAACCGAGGGTTGTTGAGCACGAACACGAGCACTAACACGAGCACGGTCACTTACACGAACTCACGTGCGGTATACGATATAGGTTGCCGGTGACCGACGTGCAGACTACACGGGAGCTTACGCTTACGACATTTTACTTGATCACTAAGGTGAGTTTACGGCCCCTCTTTAACTCCTTTCAAACATTTCAAATAGGGGGAGAATACTAGTTGCATCGAGTCAAACAACTACTACTATACAAACATTTTTATTGTGTATGCTGGTTTATTGGACAAACATTAAGTGTTGAACTCGTAACAAGTCCTCATAAAGTCTTACCGTTAATGTACGAACAACGTGGTAGATTTGCATGGATCCATTAGGGTATGACCAACCCCACGGGGCACAATGTTGACTGGATGTCATAACCCGTGCAAACTCTGACCTAATTTACTGTGTGTACGAGACACATGGGAGGCAAGGACAAACATGTCTAGTTCGGTAGTGACGCACTGACACTTGGAGCCTAGGGCTCGGTACTAACATTTGATAAACAACATGACACATTTTTATTACTATATGTATATCAAAACCTGTGAACTCACCAACCATTGTGTTGACACTTTTCTAACTGGTATTCTCAGGTAACTAGCGTGGCTAGCATGAGGACAGGAATGCACATTTAAGGGACGAGCATTAGGACCTTCACGCATTTCTGTTTCTGTTTATCTTTTGAAAACAATTTCATTTGGGATTTGTATTAAACAATGTTTTGGTCTGACATACATTTCCGCTGCATTACTTAAACTTATTACTTTTCCGCTGCATGTATAACAATTATATTTTCCACTGCTTTAATTTATTACTCCGCTGCAAACTATTTTGTTAAGTGTATGTGTCAAACATTGGATTTGTAAACGCATATAGAGGTGTTCTATATGACCTTGAGCTGTGATTCTGGCCACGTCACACCCACGTGGACTGACTCCACGAGTGGGAATTTGGGGGGTGTGACAGTTTGGTATACTCAGTGCTTACTAGATGGAAATAGATGCCCATGAACCTAAACTCACTCATATAACTTATAGTTCAGCAGCACTCTATGCACCCATCAACAATTCTCCTTACCAGAGTTATCAACGTATCTACCACCCTACCTCCACACCCAATGTCACCTTTCCTGAAACACCAACTCCATCAACCACACACTAACCCTTTTTCCAACCCAACTCCACTTTTGACCCCTGGGCAACAAGCTTTCATGGCTGAGGAAGCCAACTACTTTCACTTGTGCTAGGAAGACTTAGATGGCATTCCTACAGATGATCTTGAGGAGATGGACATCAATTATCAGATGGCCATGATTTCTTATAGAATAAAGAAGTTCTATCAAAGAACTGGCAGGCAGTTCAAAAAGCACAACATGAAGACTGGGTTTGGGCTTGACAAGTCTAAGGTTAAATGCTTCAACTACCAACAGCTAGGGCATTTTGCCAGGGAGTGCAAATCCACAGCACTCAGCCATCAACATCTGGGCAACCTCATCAAAGACCATCAAATTCATCAAATAGTGCAAATGTTGCAGAACATGACTTTGCAGATTGGAGCTTCCAAGCTGAGGATGCTTCCATCTCCAAAAGTGCTTTGATGGCAAATGACTCAACTTCTTCATTCAAGGTAACTGATGACATATGCACACATGAATGTTTAGAGAAGTTAAATGTTTTTAAAAGAATAAATTCTCAACTCTGTAATGAACTTGAGTCTTTACAAGTAGTCAAGGCAAATTTTTTGAATCTGAAAGAAATTACAAAGAAATGGAAAAGACAATTTCTAGCTTAAAACATGAAGACACTAACAAACAGTGTCAAATCAACAATCTTTTAGAAAGACTAACTACTGCCAAGACAGAACTTGTATTGGCTAAGTCTTACAGAGATAAGTCAAGGTGAAAAGTATGAAAAACTTTTCAGAATGAGTGACACAACTGAGTTAGTCAAGAAAAGAGGTGCTGGTTTGGATTATAACATGGTGGAACCTCCATCTGCCTATGCTCCTATGGTGGAAATTAGGTGTAAACCAGTAACTAATCTTGTGTATGATGATGAGTTGGACATACACAAAGTGGCTCAAGATGATAACCTCTCTGATCTGAACCCAAGTAGCTTAGCATGCTCAGATGAGGATGATACTCCCAGTAATCTAGAAACAGAAAAACCAGCTTTCAAAAATAAGAAAAGAAATAAGAAAACTAAGAAACATTCATCAGTTTTTATTAAAGCTAAAAACATACAAACTGGGAGTACCTCTTCAGATGACTATGTTACTTGTCCATCTGACAAGTCCAAAAGGGGTAGATCAAAGGAGAGAAAAGCCAATTTTTCAGAAAAACAGGTAAATCACCCAGCCAACAAGCCTGTTGAAACACCCAAACAATCAACCTCTATGAACCAAAGCTTAATCTTCTTCAACAAAGACCAGCATCAACAATCTCTCAACAATCAGACTATGTGTCTGATGTGTGGTGAGAAGAATCATTTTGCTGCAGATTGCTTCTATAATCCAAGAAGCAGAATGTTTTCTGAAACAAAAGGAAGAGGAAGAAAGAAGAGCTGGAGCAAGTCATCTGTTTCTTCGGAAGAACAAGGAAGAAACTCAGAAAAAAAAGTATCGGAAGCAAGTACTTCCGATAGTCAGAAGAAACAAAACCAGAGGGCTTCCAAAAAGAAGGCATCGGAAGCACATGAAAAGAAGGCTTCAGAAGGAAAGAGAATATCGAAAGCACATGCAAAGAAGTCTTCCTACAAACCCAAGAAAGCATATTCCTTCGGAAGAAGAACATCGGAAGGAAAGACTAAAACTGCTTCCAATGACTATCAAAAGAAGCAAACTCTTGCTACAATTTCTAAAGTCAAGCAGATATGGAAGAAGAAGGAAATAACTGAACCATCTGTTCAACCACCTGTCCTACCAACAAAATCATCATCATCTGTTTCACCTAAGATGATGTCAAAGAAATTTACTTACAATGATGCAAATGGAAAACCCAAGACCACATGGGCTTGGGTTCCCATCAGAAACCAATTCACTTCTGGTCATGTGCAGGGACAACAGGAATCAAAGAGCAACTTGTGGATAGTTGACAGTGGCTGTTCCAGGCACATGACAGGCAACAAGACTCACCTGCACAAATATGAACCATTCTTTGGAGGGTCTGTTGCATTTGGAAGTGATCCGGTGGGAGGTTATATCACAGGTAGGGGCACAATCACAAATGGTAAGGTAAGCTTTGAGAATGTGCACTTTGTAAAAGAACTAAATTACAATTTACTAAGTGTATCACAGGTGTGTGACCAAAAGCATTACATGTTGTTTACTGAGCATGAATGCATTGTTCTGAAGCCAGGATTTGTAGTTCCAAATGATCAGATCCTGCTCAGGGCTCCAAGAAGAAACAACATGTATATGCTAGACATGAGCACAGCTGCACCACTTAGTAATATAAGTTGCTTTGTCTCAAAAACTTCACTTGATGAATCATCTCTTTGGCATAGGAGACTTTGTCATGTAAACCTTAAAAATATGAATAAACTTATCAAAAATAATTTAGTAACTGGTTTACCAACAAAGGAATTCATCTGTGTTGATAAATGTGTTGCATGCTTAAAAGGTAAGCAACACAAAACATCTCACCATGCCAAAGAAATAAATTCGATTACAACAGTCCTGCATTTGCTTCATATGAACTTGTTTGGCCCCACAAGTGTTAAAAGTCTTGGTAGAAAATCATATTGCTTGGTAGTTACTGATGATTTCTCTCGGTATACCTGGGTATTTTTCTTAAGTACCAAGGATGAAACTGCTGAGACCCTAAAGTCATTAATACTAAGGATAGAGAATGAAAGTGACCACCATGTAAAAATAATTAGATCAGATCAACGAACAGAATTCAAGAATCATGTTTTAAATTCTTTTTGTGAGTCTAAGGGTCGGTTTCGTGTTGGAATCGTGTCGCCGGAGGTTGAGGTTCACCGGATTCCGGCGAGAGGGTGACCTGCGTGAATATGGAAGAAGAAGAGGATGAAATGACTATTTTACCCCTAATGTGACTGGCACATGGGGGTTTTAACAGAATAAGTTAACGGGGTTAGTGACAAAGGACAAAACCAGTGCAAAATATTCAAAATAGGGACACCCCTAGTAATTTTCGAAGTCAAAGGACGAAACCAACAAATTGTTATATTTTTAAAGGACATAATCAGTAATTTACTCTATCATTTATTAAGCAAGCACAAATAGTTGTAAAAATGACAATTTAGTTTTATTAGCTCACAAATGATCACTCACAAAAAAAAAATAAAATAAAATAAAATCTAACTGTTATTGAAGTTGACTTGACTTCAGTTTTAAATTTTAACTGAACAAGGAGGAGGAGGTCTAACACCACCACCAAACAACCTCTCATCCACCTAACATCAATCAATCAACCCCATGGCTCTTAGTCTCAACACTCTTGAATTTTCTTTTTCCAAAATACTATATTATTTACACGTTATTAATCGAAGCTTGATGATCGGCTCCATCTTCCACGAAGGTAATCCTCAATGGAGATGCTATCCTCAACGCTGCTCATCGAAAGAGATGAGTCTTCAATGTCAAGCAATGCAAGGTTCAGATGCGATCTTAGATTCGACTGTGAAAACCCTTCGTCTTCCAGCCCGTCTGTTTCCTCGGGTATGTTGGTAATTTGCAGTCTCGCATCTGGCCCGACTGTTGAATCGAGTTCTTGTCGGGCCCATTTTGTCACCTCCACCTCACCTTGAAGCAGTTTTTGAACCTGCACGTTAAGGTAATTCATTTCAACTCGAGATGAAAAAGATACAAGAGAAACTATGTTTCTAAAGAATACGAGTTCAATACACATATGGTCTTATGTGGTTTAAGTAAGGTAACAAATTTGGGCACTAAGATTTAAAAGTAACAACTTTGGGCTTTGTGTTTACAGTTTTGCAACGAGTTCAGGTATTAAGATTAACTTCCGTTAACAATTCCATTAAATTAGAGGGAAATGATACAAATATCCTTCGACTTTAACTCTTCAAAAACCAACGAGTATTTTTGGTTATTTCACAGTAATTTAACAAAAAAATTAAGAAAAGTTAGTCTTAACACTCAAACTCGTCACAAAAATAAAAGCATAAAGCCTAAACTTTTTTTTTTGGTTTAGATCCCAAGCTTGTTATTTTACGTGATAGAGAACATCTATGCAATTAGATCAAAGGAGCATGTGATAATTCCAATCTATCTACTTGTATAGTTTAGTAATAATATCATTATTATTGTTATTGTAACAATGTTGGTTTTGACTTTTGAGGGTCAACCCGCCCGGACATTTTGACTAGCCTAAAACCCGCCCGACAAACACATTAACCCGTTTGGAAGTACTAAATTATCACAATAACATATTATTTGATAAATCAAATCATTAAGCAAGGCAAGAGACTTACAGTGGTGATTTGGGGCCTAGCCCGTGGTACACGTCTGATACAAAGCATAGCAGCAAGAGCCATTCGCTCCATTTGGTCAACATCATAGTCAACGCCTAATTTCGGGTCTAATATTCGGGCAAATTTTCCACTAATCAGAATCGGTTTTGCCTGGGCATAAATAAATTTGCTCATATTTTTAAGATAAACAACCACCCAAAGAAAAAAAAACACATATATGAGTTACATACCCACATAACCAAACTCTCTTCACCCTTCGGGTATTCGTTGCTTATCGGTTTCCTTCCAGTAAGAAGCTCGAGAAGCACAATACCGAATGCGTAAACATCTATTTTCTCAGTGACTTTGCCGTGCATTAAATACTCGGGAGCCAGATAACTGCATTGTATAAGATCATAAACTAGTTAAAAAAGCAAGCAACTTTCATTTTCAAATGATCTAGAGATGGTAATGGAGCAACTTTATTGGTTTTTATAAAAAATTCACAAAACTGTAAAGTTGAAAAGGAAGATGCAAACCCAAATGTGCCAGCAACATCAGTACAAGTTATATGCAGCCCGGTTGGTGTAGCCCATTTAGCAAGACCGAAATCAGAGAGCTGAAAGCATAAGAATGAACAATTAAAAATTATTACAAAAAAAAAATCAACATGAGCTTATCACCTATTAATTCATTATTTTGCATCTTTTTCCTCACCTAATAAATAAGCTTCTTCCCTGTTTCTCTTTCTAAATTTCTAAAGCTAAATATTTAATTTAGGAAAATTGGATTTTAATAGTTTAAACTATAACCAACTCATTAGCGATAATAATTCATATTAGCAGTTCGACCAATGATAATCCTAACTTTTATTATCACTGCCAAAAGGCAATTCCAGTAGCATAATCATAGTTGATTTACACTCGATTTCACTCGTAGGCTTTCTCATTTCATTGCAATCATCATAGTTACTGAAATCTAAGTATAAATCAATGATGATTATGCTACTATAATTGCCCTTGGCAACAAAAGTGAGTTGGGATTAACATTGGTCAAATTGCTAGCATGGATTGTTATCAGCCAACGAGTGATCATTTGGATTAATAAAATGCAGTTTTCCTTTAATTTATTTTTTCTTTGTTCAACAAGTGTAATACATGAGTTTCTAACTTAATGTAGTAAATATACAGACATGTCACCTGTGGCTCAAAATCATCAGATAATAAAATATTTGATGATTTAACATCCCTATGAATCACCGGCTTATCGCATTTACTGTGTAGATAAACAAGTGCTTCAGCTATGCCTGTGGCAACCTTATATCGTTCACTCCATCCAAAGTTGGTATCTTTCTTATTCCCTGATATAACAAGAACACCATGAGATAAATCAACATGAAAATGAAAGATTAACATGTAAATAACATGAAAAAGTAGCATACCATGCAAATTATCCTCAAGACTTCCTCTTGATAGAAGATCATAGACCAAAAGGAGTTTATTGTCTTCAAAACAAAACCCAAAAAGGGAAATAATGTTTTCATGATGTAAAGCAGTAGTAATCTCGATTTCTAACATAAATTCTTTCAGTGCGTCTTCAGAAGTGTTCAAAATTTTAACAGCAAGTTCCCTTCCATCAGGAAGCCAACCTCTGTACACCTGACTGTTCCCTCCTTTTCCAATTATATTATCTGAAAATTTAATCAAATAACTGCATAAGAAAACAATAAAATTCATATAATATCGGGTTCTATGCATAGATAGCAAGAAATTATGTGCTAATTCCAGACTCTAGCAACCATCTATGAAAATTCTCTACTCTGAAAAAATAGTGACATTTTACCTGACTAATAATTGAAAGGTCAGTTTTTACTTAATATTATTAGAAATAAATTTACAAAAAAAAAAATGAAATATCTGAGGAGGGAAAAAGCCAAAAATACTGGTAAATGGTAACCAGATTAAAAGGTTGCATTTTGCAAGAAAAAAATATGAAATATGTCATTAGTATTTTAAATTTTTTTGACACTTGCTTGCTAGAAAAAGAGGCATGCTATCTTATTATTTATGCAAAAAGCCTTATATTATAGCCATAAAGTGAATAAACAAAATGGAAACACTAAAAGAAAGAAACCAGGATTGAAGTTCATAGTTGCTGCTTCAAGTTCTTGAAACTTAAACAATCTACAGCTACTCGAGTATTTCTCATGAAGGCCCTCTAATTCTTCTGGTAAACTTGTTAAATCACTATTCATCGAAGAAAACGAATCAGATTGAAATTCATCACCATGAACAACAACAATGGCTCCATTTTCATCATCTAAAGATCCGTCTTGTTGGTCATCATTAAAATCTGAGTTTGTAATTAATAATGGGCTTCTAGGGGGCAGTCTCATAGCCCATTGGACTACAGAGATCTTACGGGCTGGTGATCTATCAGTTGAAAGCCTATTCGAAGAAATGGCCCGACGAAGCAATGGCCAACCAAGTGCCAGTTGGGGCAAGTTCCTAGAAGATTCTAGATTTTGTACAGGCACTAAAGCCATAAAATTGTCATCATCATCACCATCATCACCATCATCAGTCTCTTCAAGAACACAAGCAGTGGTTGGAAGAACCGAATCTGGTGAACAAATTGAACAGGTGTATTTCGAACCATTTCTAGAGGAATCAGTTTTGTTTTTAAGTGAGGCTAATTCCAGATTCTTGCAATCAATTTGATTGCATTTATCTTCTTCGTTTCCGTTTTTCAGTAACTTGGGATTTAAACTTAATGATTTTTGGAACACGTTCAATAATCGGTTTCCATGATGATATGAACTCCCTGCAAATACCCAGTGTGTTACTCAGAAACTAGAAACAAAAAGGGTCTATTATTTGCATCAAACATTTACTATTTGCACCAAGTGATCCGACTTAAGATAACACTTAATCTTGTTTTTTCTTTTATAAGTTTCAGTATATAATGTTTCATAAATAACAAAATATCATTGTGACATGTATACTTTTATCTACCGCTTGTTAGAAATTCTATAAAAAAAATAGTTGTATGATATACACCCGACAAAATTTTATCTTTAATATGGCTTCATTTTTTATAAACGTCATAACATTATATGCCAGAAATTATAAAACAAAACAAAATAAAATTTCATGTTAACTAAAAGTCTTATCATATGTCAAATCTTGATATTATTGTACTCAGTATATCTTATAATTGGTAAAGCTAAGATAGGATGTGATAAGTGTAAAATATGAACAACCTTACCTCTACCCATGGTAATAAATATGTCAAATCTTGATAAATTTGGTAAAAAAAAAAATTTGGCATCAGAAACAATAGGTGTTTAGCTAGATAGAAATTCTATAAAAAAAGTCTCATATGAAATATACCCAACAAAATTTTATATTTAATACGGCTCTATTTTTTATAAAATTCATAACATTATATGCTAGAAGTTATAAAATAAAACAAAAAAATATTATGTTAACTAAAAGTCTTTTCATATGTCAAATCTTGATACAGTTAGTAAATTTATTTATTTATTATTATACAGTTAGTAAATTTATTTATTTATTATTATTTTTTTGGCAGCAGAAACAGTAGATGCTTGTGTAGTTGTGTCATGTGTGTGTGTTTTTTTACCGTTTGCACCGACATTTGATGGTGATGAAGGGGAGTCCCTATGAAACATAATTTTGCCATTATTAACTGCAATTATTGAACAATTTTTGGAAAGTTTTCTAGCACAGTATTTAGCCACAGAACATGATGATTTGATAGCATGATGTGTTCTTGCGGTTCCAACAATAACCTCATTAGCCTCATAAGATTTTGCTTCTCGTACAATAATTTTTCGAATTGAAGTACCTCTGCAGATCTTTAACTTAAGATCCACCTACAAATCAACAAAACCTAATTCAATTTCATAATCTAACCCCAATTACACCATTAATTTCTTAGCAAAATTGACCTGCTTGAGGTTACAGAATCCTTCGTAAACAGCAAGAATGGAATCAAAGGCTTTCACAAGTGAAAGCAGTGAAGATTTCCCATCAGCATCCAAACCTATTTCACATAACGAAAACCCCAATTTCAAATCAAATCAAGTGAACAACACGTTATCATTCTCTACAAACTCATCAAAAACAAAAACAAAAACAAAAACACATACACACATACCGTTATCTGTGAGAACGTGAAGAGCGATAACTCGATCACCAGGATGAGCTGCTTTGACCAAAGCCCAGGTGAGTAGCTCTCTGCTTTCTGAGTCTAATTTCACTCCGACGACGACTGTTCGAATATTCCGGTGACTGTAGTCTCCGACGAGAGTCATTCTGACAGTAATCTTAGGGTTTGGTGGTTGTTTTTTACAGATTTGGAGGCAATTTTAGTAGAGATTTTGGGGGTGTCATCTCTGGGGGTTAGGAAATATGGAGAGAGAAAAGAGACGTATCAGCGAATGTGGTGTTACTTGGGTCTACTGAAGGGAGCTATAAATTTTTAATCAACCAACTTGGTCCACCACGCATCCTATTTTTGAACAAAATAAAATAAAATAATAATAATAATAATAATAATAATAAATAGATTTTTTTAACAGACATTTTATCCTACTTATATTTTTAAACTACTTCTTAATACCAATATTTCTCTTTTAGTTGAATCTAAACAAAAACATTTTTTAATAAACAATCCTTCTATCTCAAACGGATTAATAGTATTTTAGAAAAGTTGAAATTATTAGTTAAGAATGTTTACCGCTTACAAATTATTAACATTTACATTATAAAATCACGCAAAGATGATAAAAACATAGATTTGATGATTCATAACTACAAATTGTAAGTAATAGTAGTTTAGGGAAAATGAGATTATTACTTAAGAATGATTAAAACTTAAAAATGATTAATATTTACGCTATAATATCACGCCCATATGAAATTATCAAGTATAATGCCAATGAGCTTGTAGCTCAGCTGGCACTCCATGATTCTCATTAAGCTTAGGCTTTGTGAGGTTATAGGTTCAAATCCTAACCAAAGCAGTCAGTAAAGGGTTTTACCACATAGCGGGTTTCCTCCTGAGGAGCAGGTGTATTTGCTCGATCCAGCGCTCGCCAACACTTGGGCTTTAGATACCGGGGAGTTGGTAGCGGACTGTGGTCGCAGCGCGTGGGTTGTTGGGTCTGAGGATCCATTTGGGCTATGAAGAGGCATGACGCTGAGCCCTCATTAGTTGTTCAAAAAAAAATTTTGAAAAAAAAAAATAATAGCTTTCACTTTAATTGCTAATGAAACTTCTAGGAGCACAATTATTATTAGTTTTGATTCGATTTTGCTTTTGTATTATCATAATACCTTCAAAAGCATCATTGTGAGCAAAAGTTGATGAAGTTTGAGAATACATCAATATAATTATATTACTTTTTTTAACGACGATAATCCTACATACCACGTATGTTATCTTAACAGGGTCTACCTGGCAGAGCTAAGACGCGGCCACACCAGATGCGTGGGAACACCTTGAAATGGGTAAACCCTTGCCCCCTCCCCATTGGTCCAGAATCCGAGATTAAGCTCAAGATTTCTTCCCTCACCTGGATGTCTTTTAAATCACCACTGACAGGGCTTGAAACCATGACCTCACGGTCATAAGGTGAAACCCCAATCGGTAGGCTGTATTCGCAGGACATAATTATATTACTAATACTGTCTTTAACTAAGAAGAATTTTTTGCCTAATAAGAGTAAGAACCAATAGAAATTCAGCATATGTCATCATAAAAACAAAAAAAATCAAAATAAACAAAATCCAGTACAAAAAATCAAAAATCTAGTACAAACAAAATTTAGTACAAAAAACAAAAAAAAAATCCAGTACAAAAAATATAGAACAAATATAGTACCAAAAAAATAAAAAAAACTAGTACAAAAAATAAGATTTTATATCTAAATTATGATGGCTCATGTTAAATACTTATTAGTTCTCGTTCTTCTAAGTTAAAAAGCTCATTTTATTTGATCTTTTGCCTATAATTTATATTATGAAAATTTATTTTTTTTCTTGTGACAAATAATATTATAAAAGGGCTTAAGATGCAAAGAAAGTGAGAAAAAAAATTGTTTTTGATATGATGCTCATGCAACTTGACCAATAAAGAAAATGTGAATATAAAAAAATATGGAAGTACTTTTATTAGAAGGAAAAACTAAATCTTATAACTTGGTAGAATATTTATATTATTCAATAATATATTTATTTTTTATATATATTTAACTTTAATAAGTGATTTTGGTGTTATTATCGTGTAGAGAGAGAAAATAGACGTATCAACGAACGTGTGGTTTATTCAGGTCTATTTGAGGATACAAAGGAGGCTTTTGAGCCTTTAATCAAGCAATATGTTGGTTCCACACACTATCATTTTTAAAAAAGAAATTAAATTTTAAAGACACTGGCTGCTAAGAAAATGAGAAAAATGTGTTTCCGATGATGCTCTTGCAACTTTTTAATCATAGATAAAAGATATATAAAAAAAACATACATGTTATTTTATTATAAAAATATAAAATCTTTTACCTTTCTTAGAATATTTATTGATTTAAAAATGATTGAATTAATTTAGTTGTTTAGAAAGTCATATACTACATGAATTAAATAAATTTAACACATTATAAACCAATAGTTATTATTAAAATTTGTATGTTGATATCATCAACTATTGTTAAAATAAAAAATTATATAGATTTAACACTTATAAATAAAAAATACTAAACATTTAACAACTATCAAATTATATTTTAAGATAATATATAATTAAAAATAGATATATAACTAGGTTTCAATAAATTATTAGAGCAAGAAGATATCCCTGAAATGTTTAATTATTTGCCTTTCAAAAAAAAGTTTAATTATTTATAATCTTTAGCATTAGTAAAAAAGATAGAGAGAGACAAGAAACAAAAATCATTCTATTAAAAGGTCTCACATGTCACTTAAATTACTTATTTATTGTGTATTATTTATTACGTGAAAGATTATATTAGGTTTAGATTATAAGTTTGGTCCTCTTTGTACAACACTCACCCGCTATAACATCTCATTCTTGTTTTGTAATATGTCTATCATTAGTTCATTACATAAATCACTCATAAGTCATAATAACATAGCTATATATAGATATATGTATATAGGGAGATGATAAAAATTTACCCTTCGTTATTGTGTTAGCCGAATAACTACACCTTATTATTTTGGGGCCCACATTTAAGTAATCTAAAGGTGTATGTTTTTTCTTTTTTTAATTAATATAATTAATGTAGGGCTCACTCACATTAATAAAAAAAGAAAAAAAAACCTACACATTTAGATTTAATTTAATGTGAGCCCCAAAATAATAAGATATAGTTATTCGGTTAACACAATAAACATGGGTTAACAAAGGAACCACACCCTGTGTGTAGTGATAGAGAATGAAAAAAAACTTCAATGAGTATTAAGTATTTTTAGGAAATAACGCAGGAGGTCGGACTCAGTATCTAAAATTTTCTGACAAAAAAGCAACTAAATCGGTCATTCTTAACGGAAAAACGGTGGGGGCAGGGCACCCTCGGGCCCTTCAAAAAATACGTCAATAGCTATATAATTAAATATGTTTTAACTTCCTAATTAAATTCCAAAAGAAATTAAGAAAACTTGAGTACCTACGTTTCATATCCCTTTAAACATTATCTTAAACATAAGCAATTTTTGTTTTGACTATTACTAACTTCGGGTATCATTATTATAGACTTACACCAGGCGGCTCATTTATTATTAAGGCTTAAGGAGAATATAAAATTCGAGGCCTATTTTCAAATTTAGGGTCAACCATGAATTAGTAGTGTTGAATGTTTGGTTTGGTTTTTTGTTTGTTCGGTTTTGAATATTTTTAAAACTATATACAAATACTATTATTAGAGTTGAGCCTCAAAATTTTAAAGTCATAAGCACCCGTCTAAATTTTCTTTAAAAAGACCTGGCTTTGACTCGAACAATGTCACCTCATGTGAACGTTAACACCCACTATCACCCCACTTGGACTTGAACACTCGTTGCCCATGTGAGATGTGACTAAAACAAAGCATCGAACCCAACCTACAACTTTTGGTCAAACATCATCGAATACACCAATCGAGGAATTTACTTCCTCGTTGAACCCATTTTAGCTTAAAAACATGAACTTACACCATAACATGTTTATACAAAGTCATTCACATAAACAAGCTCACATAACAATTCAATTAAGGTTGTTCAAAAGATCTAAAATATGAGAAAAATCGAAACCCAAATCGTATCCAAAACCGAAAACTCGTTTCAAATCTTGATTCAGGTTGTTTGGGTCGGATCAATTTGAATCCGAAAAGGTTATTCGGCTATTCTGGTCGGATTCGGATTTCTGGTATTATGTAATTTGGGTTATTCGGATATTCGAATAATCCGATTACGAGACAATGAACCCTTATTAAATTCGAGTTTTTCAATCTGGTTATTCGGGTTGTTCAGATTTTTTTTTATGAATCATGGAATTTACTTAGAATATTTTATTACCATAGATTTGTGACCACTTTTTAATTTTAAATTTAAAATGTTGATTATGAATCTAAACTAGTAAAATGTTTACTTTTATGGATCAAAATATAGGGAAAAAATAAATAAACAAAACAAGAAAAAATTAGGAAATTTTTATTCAGTTTTATTCGAATTTTTCGGGTTATTCGGATATTTCCAAATCCGAATCGAAGTCTAATTTAGATAGATTCGAGTTGGATGAGATTCGAGTTAGTTCGGGTCGGTCGGGTTGGACTCGGATAGAGACAAAAAAAAAGTCAAATCCAAATAGCTCATAATATGACCTGATATGATGACTACATCTAAATCCAATTATTGTCAACATATTATCACCAATTAAATTACACAAAACAATTGTATAATCACCCATTCTCATGGAACATATATAACGGGGTTGGATCCAGTGAGAAGAGATTTTTGCCTAAGAAGAGTAAGAACCATTAAGAATTTGACACGTGGCATGCTAAAAACATAAAAACAAAAATCCAGTACGAAAAACAAAATACAGTACAAAAAAAAATTCAGTACAAAAAAAACAAAATAATATAGTACAAAAAATAAAAAATGCAGTACAAAAATTAAAAAATCCAGTACAAAAAACAAAAATACAGTACAAAAAACAAAATGCAGTACAAAAAAAAGTACAAAACAAAAATACAGTACAAAAAAACATAAAAATCCAGTACAAAAAAATACAGTACAAAAAAATACAGAACAAAAAAAATCAGTACAAAAATCTCTTCTTAGGCATGCCATGTGTCAAACTTATATTGGTTCTTACTCTTCTTAGGCAAAAATCCCTTCTTATTGATCTTTCCCCCATATATAACACCTATTGCATATCGTTACTATAAGAATTCGTGTAATTTCAAAACATCAACATATCACCATTCTTAACGTGTTAGAACACACATCCCATATTATTTAATAGTATGTATATTCAATTCATCATATCACCAATTAATCGCATGCAATCACCAAAAAAACTTACATGGTTAACATAACACACTAGTAGAGATCTCACCGTTTGAAGTGATACACAACACTTTTATGACGTGGTAGCATACCCAGTAAATTCTCACTTTTAAATGAAGTATAGAAGAATAGATAAATAAAAAAAACCTTAGCCCTACCCTAGAAATAAAATCCTCACATAACATATATTATATTCCCAAACAAGTACGTGTTGTAGCATAAATGTTTAAAAATATATAATAAAACAAGAATAGTAAAACTCACAAGTTAACTTACCTTCCGGTTAACACATAAATAACCATTAAAAGATGGTTATAAAAATTGTCAAAAATAATTAAAAGATGATTTAAATGTTTAGCAAGTCAAAAAATAATTAAAAGATGATTTAGATGTTGAGCATGTCAAAAATAAATTAAAAGATGGTTTAAATGTTTAGCAAGTCAAAAAAAATTAAATGTTAATGAAAGAGTAAACTTAAACTAAAACATTGCATAGGAGACGTGTTACACAAAAAAGAAGAAAAAAAACTATATATTGAATACAATTCTTTTAACACCATCTATTTTTAAATGATAAAAAAATGTGTAAAATATGAGAAAGAAGGGTAAATTATATTTTAAAAAAAAATGAATTAGTCATTACTGGCACATCAGTTTTTTAGTCATCTCTCTCACATGCATTTGCTCTACTCTTTTTAACTCCAACTCATTTTTTCCACATGCATTCTCTTTCCTTTTTTTTTATCTCCAACATATTTTTCTTTCACCTTTTCTTGCACTTGAACGCACTTGGGGACGTGCAAAGGGGGGACGTGCGTTGGTCATTATTGCATCCGCCGGAGAAGAAGGGTGTCCACGTTGGACGTGCAAGATGGGTTTCGGATGCGATGCGGGGCGTCTAATCACTATACATCGAATAAAACAGAACCTTACCCTTTGTTTTATATCATCCCAATTATATCTACTTTGCATCAAGCTGCTTTTATTTATCTTTTGATAAATTTTACAAGTTTAGCATAAACACAACTCTCATTGATAAATTGTCTTTTAGTAACTGAGTTTTTAGCTTATTGTCTTAATTGTTATTATGATATTTTGTTATTTTGTTTAGCGAGTGATAGATGTTGCTTAATTGCCTGTTTAATTAGTTTTGTTAGTATTTAAACATTTATTTATGTATTTTTTGAATAGTCATACTATTCTACTCCTAAGCTACATCAATATTCCCCCTAGCTTGAATTTGAACCAAGACCTTCTTTCTAAGAGACAGTGTCTCTACCAAGTGAGTTAGTCTCACATTGGCCTTTAAGCATTTAGTAACGACAACTTTAGCAAAGATGTCAATTAAAATCATAAATATGAGTCAGTTTCAATTCAAGATAAAGGAGGATGATTTTTATATTAACTAGGTTCAATGCCCTATTTTTATTATCCGCTTTTAAGCACCAAATTGCTTGAGCCGGCACTATTGATAATCTTAACAAGCTTATGGGAAATCCCATTTCTACCATTTCGTTCATCAAATATCAAGTTACTTCATAAGCATTTTTATAGTAAGTATTGTCTAGTGACAATAGGAGTTGATGTTAGAGCTTAGTGTTTAATGTAATTCAGGTTATAGTATCCAGCGATAATTTATAAGGGGACGCTAGGTAAGTGGTGGCCAACAACCAACAATGATTGGAGTGGGACGATTAAGGTTTGGGGCAATCATTAGGTGTCAGAATTTGTCAATGCCAATGATTGGGGACCTATACTCGTCGTATAGTCATATACGCGGCTCTATACGTGACCAATCATTGGGTGTCAGTGCCAATGATTGGGAACATATACGAGGAGTATAGACCTATACGCGGGCCTATAACCCACATATAGATCTATACGAGGCGTATAAGGTCGGTGGGGGTGTTGAATTAAAAAAGATGTGTGTGTGAAATAACCAGTCACTTAAGATTTAAGTATAATGCGAAAGCATGCGTGTCCCAACTTTATTAATTGTCTCTAGATGTTTTTCTTGTGGCATGAGTGATAGACCGTTTAGAAGTCAAGTTTACTCTTTTTAGAAGTCAGTTTAAACATATTTATTACAATATTTTTCTAGATTTTGATTACGTCAGAAAATGTAAACAAACTTGACTCTTACATAAAATGTAATTACATGCTTTCCGACCTATGGTTCTTGAAAGACATGAATCTGTGCATGTTGGCCAAATGGTGGTAAAAGCATAGAAACAAGGTGAATAAGTTGTGCATAGAATTACAAAGAATGTTGGACACAAAAAATGATGGCGATAATTTAATGGTGTTACTCAACACCTCCAAATGGAAATGAGGAATTGGCAGAACCAAAGATAGACCTGGTAATCTTGATATAAAACAAGATAAATAGATATAGTCATATAGTTAAGTTAGCTAACAAAGAAATCCTTGAAAATTATATGCAATTGTAGTATGTCTCAAACGGAGGTTTTGTAATTCGATGGAGCAAGTGGGTGCCAATAAAAGTATAACTTTGTGGTGATTTCCTAGAATCAATGTAACAGCCGAAGATTTAGTACATTTGATCGCGCATGAAATCCACGTTGAGTTGACAATCGAAATTATTACAGGATGATAGTACGAGAGAAAAGGTGAGCGTGAGCAAAAACCATGCGCGAAACGGAGTTACGGATTGTCCGGAATAGCGAAACGAAGATAAAATCGAAAAGTTGATGAAAATGGCCTGGGGCGGTACGCCCCGCGCCACACACTGACCCTAGGCGGTACGCACGGATCACAACGAAAATATCTGGAACCTTTGCCCCGCACGGTACGCCCCAGACCAGCGTCTGGCGTGGGGCGATGCGCCTGACGTCAGCGAACCGGATGATTGGCTTAAAAAGTCAGTTTTGTCTAGAAGATGCAATCTTATCTCCTCTTCGACGATTTCAGCCATCCCACACACCGAAAAATCAGTTCTAAGCCATCCAATCTCTATTTTGAAGCCTCTTGATCAAGTGGATCGCACTAAGGATCGTTAATACAAGTCCGGATCGTCTTTTTACGTGCAGAACTTCGTCTGAATAGGTAACGGTTCCTTTTAACCTTCTAGATTGATAATGAATGATTAAATCTTGTTTTTTAAACGTAATGATATAGTTAGGGTTGTTGATTATTGCCTAGATGATGGCTAGGATTGATTATAAATGACAAACTCGAATTGTTAACGGGTAAATCCTTGTTTTAAGCCATTGTAATGCCCGGTTTGCATGGAATCATAACAACGGTTATAATGGTTTAAACCATTTAATTATGACATTGTAGGTGATTAGTTTGATTAATCCTTGACATGCAACGTGAAATCCACGTGTTTCAAACTAATCACAACCATTAACATACTCATTGGAACGATTATCTGATGTTTATGATAACAGGCAGATTAGTATGTTAAACATGGTTGTTAAACCTATTCTAATGCTACGTTGAGATATTTCATGATATCTGGTAATCAATAACAAGGATTGATCATTCCTAAGCCATTAATCTGTCTAGGAACTTGTTTTAGCATTATAACCAACAACAATAACTATTTGAAGACTATCAAGGCAATGTCTTTGACATTGGACGTTCAAAAAGATTTAATCAGGAAGTTAAAACATAATAACTTATTAAACGTAACCAATGCAGAATTATATCATAAGTACCAGTTGCGAGTGATCTTGCTACGTAAGACATCAAGTGAGTTCTTTGTAGCCCTATTTTAAATGTTTTATCATTTTGGGTTGATATGCATGTTATAAAGTTATTGTATGAAAGTGATTTTAACCTGATTAAGGGCAGGTAAGAGAATGTATTCTGATAAAGAATGTTTTCAGGAAAAGAACGTTTTCAGATAAAGAATGT